>CM035162.1:87440008-87775664 GCA_020205615.1 Panax quinquefolius
TATTCCTTGCCTTCTTGTTTTGGGTTGACATCGAGTGTCACTAGTCAATGTGCCTTATGGACGACTGTTTAAAGTAGTAGTCAATTGTCCCATCTGTACCTCAAGATTTCTAATGGAAGCCTCTTGATTGTTGCTTCGAGTTTCATTCTGGGCTATGTACCTTGACAGGAGATCTTCTAAACTTGGCTTCTTCTCCTGTTGAGGAGGTGGTTGGTGGAATTGATTGTGAGTGTTCTGATGCTATGGGGTGAACTGAGTTTAAGATGGAAACCTAGGAAGGTTAGCATAATTCGGCCTGGTTGATGAAGGTTATGGTTGATTGGGGTTGTTACTGTTGTTGTTGTTGCCCCATGAGAAGTTTGGATGATTCCTTAACCCCGAGTGGTAATGAGTGGGAAGATTGGTGTTTTGTTGCCTCCCGTAGTTGGAAACAAATTGAACTGACTCAGGGCTTATCGCACACTGATCAGTAGGGTGGCCCCCTTGGCATAATTCACATTGAACTACGACACTGCTTGCGTTACGAAGCCGTGAAGATCCCATTGTGTCTAGCCTTTTTTGTTAGTCTTTGCTACGAGCCGCTAACGATGTGAAAAGTCGACTTCATAAACCCCCACTGCTCTTTTAGGGGCTTGCCTATCATTTGGCCATTGGTAATTATTGGCCGCCATTGTCTCCACCAGTTCGTATCCCGCTGTGTGATGTTTGGCCATGAAGGCTCCTCCAGACGCGGCATAAATACTCGAACGAGTTGAGCCTGACAACCCATTATAAAAGGTCTGGATGGGTAACCATTCTGGCAATCCATGGTGTGGGCATTTCCTTAGAAGATCCTTAAACCGCTCCCATGAGTCGTATAACGATTCAAATTCAAACTGAAAAAAGGACGTGATATCATGCCTGAGCCTGGCTGTTTTGGCGGGCAAAAAAAACTTCGCCACAAATTTCTGTGCCATGTCAGCCCATGTGGTAATGGAGCCTGACGGTAATGAATGAAGCCAGCTCTTGGCCTTGTCCCTTAATGTAAATGGAAAAAATCGGAGTCTGATGGCATCGTCAGACACTCCGTTGTATTTAAATGTGTCACAGATCTCCACAAAATTAATCAAGTGATCATTGGGATCATCATTCGGTAGTCCCCCAAACTGAATGTTGGTGCACATTTGAATGGTTCTCGGTTTGATCTCAAAATTATTAGCTTGGATGGCGGGCCTTAGAATGCTACTTTGAGAGATCATCGATGAGGCGAGTGAGCGTACTCCCTCAGAGATTTCTGAATTTCCTCAGCCATTATGATAGGAGCAGGTAATTCCTTAGATTCTTCTCTCCTCAGTCGTCTGTATGTCCTTAGATTCCTATCAACCTCAGGATCGAGAGGCGTTATGTTTCGTCCCTTCCGAGGTGGCATAAATGGTGAAGACTACCTGAAAAGAGAATTAAACAGAAAAATCAATTATTAAGTAAGATCGTAATGACTTAGTTTTAATATTGAGAAACAATTAATACTAAGTCCCCGGCAACGACGCCAAAAACTTGTTGGTCGATTTAGCTATTGCCAAATCACGCGCAAGCATACACGGTCCACAAGTAATATAAGTAAGTAATGTGTCGAACCCACGAGGACAAAGTCTTAAAAGAAAACAAATACTAAGGTAAAGTCGTTACTAATTTTATCTAAACAAGTAAATTAAGATGTTGGTTAAGCTATATGATTATAATTGAAAAGAACGAGAGAAATGGTTGTGCTAAGAAGTCAAGATAGGATTACAACTCCCCTAATGCGTCGCCTAATCTCCTAACTCTCCACATTACAAACGAATCAAAGAATGGCCAACCGAGAATTTATAAATACGCATGAGCTTCTGTCGAAGGTTAAATGCACATCCCTAACCAGCTAAAACACAATATGTCTATTGGTTGCAATAACTAGGTCAAGGTCAGTAAGCTAAGTCTCAAGGTCACACAAGGCAAATAGGGATATGTCTATCCTATGAGCATATTATGTACACCATTGGCATGGTCATAACAAATGTTGTTGCATTCAGAGATAGATAATAATGTCCATTTGTCAATTTTCATTACTATCAATACCAATTTCTTTATCAAGCAATCAGTCATTAAATAAGAAATACAACAACCGATTCCAAAATGATTCATTATATAAAATAGGAGAGAAAGTTAACTAAGCTAAACAAAAGGTTACATTGCAATCCTAAAAATGGAGTTAGTTCATAACTATGGGACTAACACACATTTCTAATACTTTACACATTCCCAGACAAATACAAAGAAATGAGAGATTTGGATTAAGAAAACTCCTGTTTTGAAATGTTCTTCCTCCAAATCTTCCCTTCACGTGCAAAGCTCTAAGTACGTGCCGAAGCTAATAACTCTCCTCCTGTAGCCCATCTTCTAACTCTCCTAGAAATTAAATGACAGAAAAGAATTCCTAGTCTAAGATGCAAAATAAGTTCTTCTCGATATCTCTGATACTCGATGATGAATGAAGCGGCTTTGCTTTTTATTTATACTTCTGCGCCTTTTTCTAGGTCATTAAAGACTCATCACTATTTGGGCACCGGAGCTCGCTCTGTGGCGTGAGCAAAGACTTAACAAGTAGCACCGGGGCGCGAGCCTGGCGCCGGGCTTGGTGCTGGGGTGCCAAATATAGTTCAAGGCTAGCGTAAAACGATAATAGATTAGCTTGGTAGTGGCGTTATGGCGCCTTGAATGGCGCTGGGGCGCAAGTCTGGCGTCGGGCATGGTACCGAGGCGCCACATTCAGTTCAAGCAAAGCGCCAAAAGACAGAAGCTCTGCTTGGCATTGGCGCTGGGGCGCGACTCCTGGCGCTGCGGCACCAGTACAGGAAAAATGACCAAAAAAGCTAGATAATCTGTAAAGCAAACCTGTAGAGAATTTGAACTTATATGCACTAATAAAAATATAGAAAAGCTACATATAATATTGAAAACAAGCAACAACCTAAACAACAAAGGGACTAATTTGTGGGTATAAATCCCACTCATCAAATTATAGGGTGGATATTAAGGGTACCATTATGAACGTAGACCTTATCCCTATCAGACTTGGGGAATTTGATGTCATTCTGGGAATGGATTGGTTATTCAATTACGAGACTGTAATTGATTGCCTGAGGAAATATATTAACCTTATGACTCCGTCAAAGGTTATATTCTATGACAGCAAGTTTCCTAGATAAGCGAGTTGTCTGACGATGATGCAGTCAAGGAAGTTGTTTAGACAAGGCTGTGTAGGATATCTAACTTACGTAGTTGACAATAGTAAAGGGAATACAAAAATAGAGGATATACTAGTAGTGAGGGACTTCGCAGACGTATTTTTAGACGATCTGCCAGGACTTCCGCCATACAGAGAGGTTGAGTTTGTAATTGATTTGGCGCCAGGAATGACTCCAATATCGAAGGCACCGTACCAAATGGCACCGGTAGAGATGAAAGAATTGATGGTCCAACTTCAAGAGTTACTGGACAAGAAGTACATTCAACCGAGCGTATCGCCGTGGGGAGCGCCGAGTTATTTGTGAAGAAGAAGGACGGGACGATGCGGCTCTGCATTGACTATAGAGAACTGAATAAGGTCACGATTAAGAATAGATATCCATTACCGAGGATCGACGACCTGTATGATCAATTGAAGGGAGCGAGATACTTTTCAAGGATAGACTTGAGGAGTGGTTATCATCAGCTGAAGGTGAGGCTAGAGGATGTACCGAAGACAACATTCTGAACGCGATACGGTCAGTACGAATTTTTGGTCATGTCATTCGGTCTGACGAATGCTCCTGCAGCATTTATGGGCCTAATGAACGGAGTGTTCAAGCAGTTTTTGGACAAATTTGTGGTGATATTTATCAATGACATTTTGGTATACTCAAAGACCAAGGAAGAACATGTAGAGCATTTGAAGATAACGTTAGAGGCGTTGAGAAGGGAGAAGTTGTATGCCAAGTTTTTGAAATGCGAATTTTGGAGTGGGTACAATTTCTTAGACATGTGATTGATAAGGATGGAATTTTAGTAGATCCATCCAAAGTCGAAGCCGTGATGAACTAGGAGTAGCCGAAAACGCCGTCGGAGGTAAGAAGTTTTCTTGGATTGGCAGGTTATCACAGAAGATTCACTAGTACAAAGCCATAAAAAGACAACACTTAAAAGATGACATTTTTATAAAAAATGTTGTTGTGTTTTTTTACAACGTTTTTTAACAAAACGTTCTACATACATATGAAAAAATGATATGTATTTATAAGTGCAATTTTTGGTTTTAAATAGATAACATTTTAAAAAAAAAACGTTATCTAAATAAAAAACACGGAGAAAAAAATAAAAACGCGAAAGTGAAAATTTGAAATTAAAACTTCTTTAGATCTACTTTCTTCTCTCTCCTATCTCTTACTTTCTCTCTTTACAATGTAGGTAGCAAAGGAAGCGGGTGCCCTGCTCTTCTATGATCCAAACCTTTGGCTACCACTGTGGCCATCAGCTATGGAGGCACGTACGGGAGAAGATCTTGAGCATTTGGGACAAGGCTGATGTGATTAAGGTTAGTACCGTCCTACTGAAGGTTTGGCATTATTGAGCTTCTCCCCTTTATACTCTATAGCCGCAGGCCATTTCTTCTTTCAAAGAAGGAATTTCAACAATTTTATCCCAATGGAATGCCCTTCAATTGGCAGTGGAGAACAAATGGGGAGGGAATGATTCCCTTATGAAATCTAAACAACTTGGATCCGATATTTTCTCTTGGTTCTCAAGCCAAAGGTAACAAAAGCCCCTTTATTTTCTTGCTGAATTCTTTAACAATCATTGTAAAGTTTGGATCTTTACGCCGTAATTGCTGTGATTTGATAGATTTGGCTTTAATTTTAGAATGAGACATGGGTTCACATTTAATATTTTTTTGTGTGATTTAAGTATGCAATTTAGAAAATTTTAAATTGGTGGTAAGATAATTGTCGACGTCGAGATTTTTTAGTTGTCCCTTTTCGTTACTTGTTCTTTGGTGTTCTCATGTTAGGTAAGTTTTGTTTGAAAAAACAAGTGAAAAAGGTCCGACATGTATAATGTCGACGATGGACTGTTAAGAGTTGCCAGTTGGTTTTTTATATGGTTGTACCAACACAACCGAGAAAAGGTTTGCACATTGACCGGTGATGTGACCTCGCTAAAGCGAATTCGGTGAAATCGAGATTCATTAGGGTTCGGGGACTTGATTATGCGGAGGGAAGGTGTTAGGTACCCCTCAACATCTGTGTTACCATGGTGACCGTCACTTTTTAAGAAACTGTTATATGAATGTGTGTGTGTGTGTGTGGGTCAATGTGCTGTTTATTTGGAAGTACTGCGAGGCCTCGTTCACACCTATATACACAGGGTTGGAATTTATGTAAAAATTCAATTTTAATCAAGATATGGCAGTGATGTTTTATAAAAAAGGTTTTTCAAACCCTTGTGCTCAATAGTAATTGAGACCTTTTACACTTCTATTTTAGTAAGTGTTTGGTTTGATTGCTTTTATTTTTGAGATGCGAAGCATCTATAAGAAAATAATGTACAAAATGGTGCCGAACTCCCCATGGGCATGAAAACCATCTAAGGAAATCCTGACACTGTGAACAAATTTACAAGCTTCTTACAGCTTAAATTGTCCATTATGGGAACCGAATCTAGATCCAGTAGACTAAATCTGTGATCACATTATTCCTAGGCTCACATGATGCCGCAATTGATATGAAAACAGTAAGCAAATATATATATAAGCTTTAAATATATATATATACAGACATGATCAGCCACCATGAAACACCTCCATGGGGGTTTAGAAATGTAAATAAAGCTGTAAAACAATCAACCACCACGAAGTAAACTCTAGGCGGGACGAAATAGAAAGAAAGCTGTAAAAGCGATCAACCGCCACGAAGTAAACTCCAGGCGGGACAATATATATATATATATATTAAAGTAATAAATGCTCCAGATGTAAAATCCAGGCTCATTGAACAGAGTTCGACACACAGTGAGTATATATAAGTATATATAGACGAAAGCAATTAAACGCTCTAGACATAAGTCTAGGCTCAATCGAGGCATAACTTGATCATGTTAGTCCATATATATGGATATATATGTAAATATATATGTATATACAGACTGAAATAAAACCACGAAGGGTAAACACATGCAACACGACTCTCAACGTGAAGAAGGGTGTGTGCAAAGATGAAGAGAAAATGCTTTACAGTGCGTGAGAAGGCTTATAGTGGGCTACCAAAGAAGACTTCAATATCTTTAAAGGGATGAATACTCAGTTCCCGCCGGTACAAAAGTAGCTATATGTGAGCTCACAAGTGTTTAAAATGAGAAAGCACTCAGTGTAGGGTGAGTACAGAGCAAATTGGACAGGGCTTCCTCGCCTTTTCTTTTCTTCAAATGGCCACCCCAAGCCCTCTATTTATAGAGGGGGGAGCCACAGGTGTACTTTCGGCTAGGCCACAGATGTACCTACGGCTGCCCGGGTTGCCCTGGGCTTCACTGGTCCTGCCATCTCAAAGTACGTGCATGCATGCAACGTGATGACCGCTTAAACTTTCAGAATTACAATCTGGGCATCTGACTGGGGTACGTAAGACCTATTTTGGACCATCGTTGTCGAGAGTTACACAATGACATGGGATTAGAGGTTGTACGAAGTCAGGAAGATGGGACGATGCCCTCCGGTCTTCAAGCTTCAAATTCTATCCGTTACCCTGCGTAATAGTCAGTCGGGATTAGTTTTCCTTAATTCTTGTGGGACATTGTTGTGTAGAAATGTATGTATGGAATGTTGAGACGGTACGGTGTGGCATCAAGGTGGCAAGATGACGACTTTTCCCCTCACCGGGGTTATCTCTAGTTTGGGCTGATAAAGCAGATGTTGCTCAGGGTTATCGCTGATATTGGACTGCTGCAAGTGTTGAAGGTCCTCAGTGTCATCTTTGAGGTGTGCCTGTCTTCCCAGGGTTATGTCCGGGTTTTGTACTGAGTGCCTCGGTGTGAGTGCCGAGGTTGAAGCTGATTGCATGCATTTAAATCAAGCATTTCTGGGGTTATCTCTGGAACTGCAACTGCCTTCCTTGGGGTTATCACCAAGGTTGGTAAATGCTACTCCCAGTGTTGGGACTAAGACTGAATGTCTCGGGGTTATCTCCGAGATGAATCGGTCTTCTCCGGTGGAATTTCTGATATTAGAACTGCATGCCTCGGGGTTATCTTCGAGGTTGGAACTGTTACTCCCAGTGTGTGTTCCAGGGTTACGACTGAACTTCCGGTAGTATCCGGACAGGATGTGAGTTATCTTCCAGGGTTATCTCTGAAAGACGAATTTTCTCTCCTACAATGTCAGTAACAGGTGTGCAGAAAATTTCGAGCGTCTACAGATGTCCCTCTTTATCATATTCATGCAATGCAATGCATGGATAGGATAAAGAATCCTAGACACATGAAATGCAACAAGATAAACATGATGCTATGTGTAGCAACAATATGCCATGTGTAACAACATGATGGAAATGCATGATGCGTGTAAAGGGGTTGTTACTTTCGAATCTTTGGGGATGATTGCTTGGGCTCCTGTTGCTTTCTCTTTGGGATTGGCAATGATGACCAGATTGGATGTGTGATCCAAACCCTTTAGGATGTTGACGTTGGGGCAATGACCAAAGCCCTTAATCCTTGATACAGACTTTATTCCGAAGATGTGCCTCTTGTATGTAAGAGATCTGTGGGGATAAAGCTTTATCTGTTTGAGGATGTGTATAACATATTCCATCATCAATCCTCCTTGATGATGTTGACCTTTCCTGGTTTGTATCGCCAGGATATGTCAAGGCTCTGTTGGATTTACCGCCAACATTAGGTGTAATACCCCGAATTTTATGAAATGAAAGTATTCAATTTTCCTATAACTATTATTCTATTTAGTAAATGGTTATATTGATAAAAGGTTAAAGTTAAAGGTGATATTTGAAAATTTTGCAAAGAAAACAAGTTGATATAAAATATTAGTTGTGTCGGGGAATATTCGTTTTAACAGGGAATATTCGTACGACGGCACAATCATTGGTGGACCCCATAACAGAAGTATTGTCGTATTTAGAAAATGACAAAATTATCTTTTTATAAAAATAACGGCGAAAGTTTTACTGTTAAATTGTTGAAATACCCGATAGTAAAAGTACAGTAATACGCGTGGTTGCATAGTATCACACGGTATGGATTATTGATGCTTACGTAATAAGTCAATCAGTTATACTCAATTATTATTTACGATAATTCTTACGCATCATATCTCTCATATTATTGATTCAATTATTGTCACAAAGATCATCTCGCATAATATGTTATATTATTAAATCAATAATTGAGACAACAAAGTTATTCATATTATTATTTGCAATATTGACAATGTCTAGAAGTTCTGTCAAGGAGAGGTTAGATAATCTAATTACGCGCCAATAGGGAGAAATCCTTATCGGAAAGCCCCCTCTTTCTTGGGAATGATCTGGTTGTTAAATATTATAAGTTATAATATTAATGATGAATAAGTTCGTGTTGATTAAAGTTGAAATTGATAGTTCCATTGTGTCGGAATTATTAGTGTTAGTGGAAATCGACATTTATTTCGATAATAATTGATGTCTGGAAGTTATATTGACCAATCGAGTAATTAATCGGATAAATAAGCAATTAATTGGTATTAATTCACATGCTTATAACTATGTGTTCACATGTGTGTACTATTGATTCACATGATTTACTATTAAGGGAGTTAGTGCAAGATTGATAATACTTTCATGACTAAATTAAAAATGGAGGTATAGATGAAGGTACTATACTGCAATTAATTTTTTCACATGTTTAGAACTATTGAGTCACATGATTTACTATTAATTCACATGATTTACTATTAGGGGAGGTGGTGCAAGTTTGATAATATTTACAGGACTAAATTAAAAATGAAGAAAAAAAGGAAGGTATTATACTGTAATATTTCGAGCCCCAAAACGTGCAATTATTGAAACTATATTTTCCTATAAATAGAAGCTCATTCTTCCTTAATTTCTCACGAATTCACTAAAGCTATAGAGCTATTATTATAAAGAGAAATTATAGAGAGAAAGAAGAAGAAATGCTACTACCTCATTTATTCCAATATCAAATTTCTTCTTTTGAGGTAAGGGTATTATTCTTTCAAATTCATGAAGAGAGTTATTTTCTTTCAATACTCGTAAGGGTTGTTATTCCATTCTTTATTATTATGTTGGAATAACTCGCTCATAATCTAATAATCTGCATATACGTGGTGAAATTCTTACATTATTCCATTATTTATTATTACATTGGAATAACTTTGTTTTGTGTGGTCTATCATTATGCCTAGTTAATTCTATTATTATTCCATTTTTTATTATTCATTGGAATATCCGTCTGCATGTTGATTATGCATGACATGGTTAGTTCTTTATTTTTTATGTTGGAATATCACATCATTCGATTGGGATTACGCATGATTTGGTTCCACTCTTTATTATTCTGTTGGAATAACCTGTCTATGTGAATTACCACATGCATGGTGAATGATCCTTCATATTCATTCTTTATTAAATTACGGAAATGATCTGTCTACGTGGATTACCGCATGGCGGGTGAAAATCTATTTGTAGTTTCGTATATTCTATTATACTTGTATGAGATATCATTTCTTTTGTACTCGTCATGAAATATCATTTTCTTTGGTATTTTTTCTTTTACGAGTTACTATTCATGGGTTATTATTCACCTGATTACTATTCACTCTAGTATTATTCACTCGGGTATTCAGGGCACTTTTCGTATCGGAGTACTATTCGCGGGTTACTATTCAACCGATTACTATTCACTCTAGTATCATTTAATCGGGTATTCAGGACACTTTTCGTGTTGGGGTACTATTCACGGGGTACTATTCACCTGAAAAATATATTTCTTTTCTGTCCATATTATTTTTGGTACATAAATATTATTCTTGAATTTTACTCCACAAAGCAATATCATGTTGACAATTTGGATATTTTTAAACTCTGGATAAATTTAAAGTTTTTAATATTTATCCTTGATTTCGTTTTATTAATGTTTATATCATTGTCATCATCCTCATGCTTATATTGTGATGAAAGTCATATTTGGCTTACGTACATAGACGAACTGTTGGTTATTTGTTTTATAGTTGTATGTCTTTGGCCTGTAGTGCAAAGAAGAATAGTTGATTGATATCTTTGGTCGTAGTGCAAAGATGAACTATTGATTGTTAGCTTTGGCCTGTAGTGCAAAGATGGACAGGTGTATGACATGATCATGACCACTGGTGATACTAACGAATATCCTTGGCCCGTAGTGCATGGATAATTCGATGATGTGATTGGCAGGATCATGACCATTAGTTAACAGTTGAATGTCTTTGGCAGTAGTGCACTGACAGATAATTGATTGGTATGATCATGACCATTGGTTTTATAGTTGAACATCTTTGGCCCGTAGTGCAAAGGTAGACAACTGATTGGTATGATCATTGTTATTACATTTGAATATCTTTAGCCTTTGGGGTAAGGATATTGAGTAAACGTTCTATTAAGCCTTTGTGGTAAGGAGAAACTGTTGATTTACATGATTATAAATATGAATTATGGATTTAACTATAATCTTTGGTAGTTCAGGTGAAGACAGGTGATGAGAGTTCTTTTTGTCTTGGGTATAACAAAGAACTGTTGATGAGTATTATAGAAATGAAATATTAAAGATGGACTTTTAATCTAGAGGAGATAGTAGATATTATGCTCTACTTGACTCTTCTAATGGATTGCTTATTCCACTGCAGTTGTTAATCTAAAACTTGTTTTCTATTGTATTCTATCAGTTGTTATATTGTTGAAGGCTAAGGATAATTTATTCTGCATTATCTTAGTCATAATATTTCTTACTGGGCTAGTTGAGCTCACCCTTTCTTTCATTGTTCTCTTCAGGAAATGAGAATATAGTTGGGACGAGTCGGGGAATGGAGTGATGGTCCAGGATAAATGGCTTTAGTAGTCCTCACTATTCTACGGAATAATGTGATAATAATTGTAATGAGGACACCATTGAGTGTGGATATTGTCTAGATGACAATATTCTTGTTTAAACTCCCAACTATGTTTTGTCGTATTTTACACGACTATTGTATAATTAAGTTGTATTTGAATTTTGTACCATGTATTTGGCGACTCAAGATGGGTGATGTATACTTATTTTGGGGGCGTCATAGTTGGTATCAAAGCTTAGGGATATGATCCCTGGCTGAGGTGTGAGACTAGAACTAGGAGGGGAGAGACGGGTAATTCCTTCGCTAGTATGACCTATCTAAGTTTATTTGTTATTTAATTGGTCGGTCAGAGTATAGGGATAATATGTGGCATGTCAATTAACCCTTATTTTGAAACTATATTCTAGAATGATATCTGAAATACAGGAGATAAGCAATGGAAAAATTATGATACATAGGAAATAACCGGAAAGGTACAATCCGAAAAGAAAGAAAGGTATTCTCATCTCTTCGAAATACCAGGTACGTACATAAATTTCGAGGGCAAAATTTCATAAGGAGGGAAGATTGTAATACCCCGAATTTTATGAAATGAAAGTATCCAATTTTCCTATAATTATTATTCTATTTAGTAAATGGTTAAATTGATAAAAGGTTAAAGTTAAGGGTGATATTTGAAAATTTTGTAAAGAAAGTAAGTTGATATAAAATATTCGTTGTGTCGGGGAATATTCGTTTTAACAGGGAATATTCGTACGACGACACAATCATTGGTTGACCCCACAACGGAAGTATTGTCGTATTTAGAAAATGACAGAATTATCTTTTTATAAAAATAACGGCGAAAGTTTTACTGTTAAATTGTTGAAATACCCGGTAGTAAAAGTACAGTAATACGCGTGGTTACATAGTATCACACGGTATGGATTATTGATGCTTACGTAATAAGTCAATCAGTTATACTTAATTATTGTTACAGTAATTGCTGCATCATATCTCTCATATTATTGATTCAATTATTGTCACAGTATCATCTGCATAATATGTTATATTATTAAATCAATAATTGAGACAACAAAGTTATTCATATTATTATTTGCAATATTGACAATGTCTAGAAGTTCTGTCAAGGAGAGGTTAGATAATCTAATTACGCGCCAATAGGGAGAAATCCTTATCGGAAAGCCCCCTCTTTCTTGGGAATGATCTGGTTGTTAAATATTGTAAGTTATAATATTAATGATGAATAAGTTCGTGTTGATTAAAGTTGAAATTGATAGTTCCATTGTGTTGGGATTATTAGTGTTAGTGGAAATCGACATTTATTTCGATTATAATTGATGTCTGGAAGTTATATTGACCAATCGAGTAATTAATCGGATAAATGAGCAATTAATTGGTATTAATTCACATGCTTATAACTATGTGTTCACATGTGTGTACTATTGATTCACATGATTTACTATTAGGGGAGTTAGTGCAAGATTGATAATACTTGCATGACTAAATTAAAAATGGAGGTATAGATGAAGGTACTATGCTGTAATTAAAATTTTCACATGTTTAGAACTATTTAGTCACATGATTTACTATTAATTCACATGATTTACTATTAGGGGAGGTGGTGCAAGTTTGATAATACTTGCAGGACTAAATTAAAAATGAAGAAAAAGAGGAAGGTATTATACTGTAATATTTCTAGCCCCAAAAACGTGCAATTATCGAAACTATATTTTCCTATAAATAGAAGCTCATTCTTCCTTCATTTCTCACGAATTCACTAAAAGCTATAGAAAGCAATTATTATAAAGAGAAATTATAGAGAGAAAGAAGAAGAGAAGTCTGCTACCTCCTTTATTCCAATATCCGATCTTCTTTTGAGGTAAGTGGTTATTATTCTTTCGTATTCATGAAGAGAGTTATTTCTTTCAATACTACGTCGTAATGGTTGTTATTCCATTCTTTATTATTATGTTGGAATAACCTATCTGTCACAATACTGCATACATGGTGAAATTCTTACATTATTCCATTATTTATTATTACATTGGAATAACTTTTATGCAATGCGGATTCTATCGTATGCTGGTGAATTCTATTGTTATTTCATTCTTTATTATTACATTAGAATATCACATGCGTGGGGATTATGCATGATTTGGTTCCATTCTTTATTATTCATTTGGAATATCCATGCATGCATGCGGATTACGTGAATTGACTGGTTCCATTCTTTCTTTATTATTACATTGGAATAACACATCTATGTGGATTACCATGCATGCAAGTGAATGATCCTTCGTATTCATTCTTTATTAAATTGTGGAAATGATGCATCTACGTGGATTACCGCATGGCGGGTGAAAATCCATTTACGATTTAAGTATATTCTATTATACTTGTATGAGATATCATTTCTTTTGTAGTAAATCATGAAATATCATTTTCTTTGGTATTTTTTCTTACGAGTTACTATTCACGGGAGTTTACTATTCACCCGATTACTATTCACTCTAATATTATTCACTCAGATATTCGGGGCACTTTTTAGTGCGAGTCTTATTCACGGGTTCTTATTCACCCGATTAATGTTCACTCTAGTTTCATTCACTCGGTATATTGGGACACTTTTTGTGTGGGATACTATTCACGGGTACTATTCACGACAAGTACTATTCACGAGTACTATTCATTCGAAAAATATATTTCTTTTCTGTCCAAATTATTTTTGGTACATGAATATTATTCTTGAATTTTACTCCACAAAGCAGTATCATGTTAACAATTTGGATATTTTTAAATTCTGGATAAATTTAAAGTTTTTAATATTTATCCTTGATTTCGTTTGATTAATGTTTATATCATTGTCATCATCCTCATGCTTATATTGTGATGAAAGTCATCTTTGGCTTACGTACATAGACGAACTGTTGGTTATTTGTTTTACAGTTGTATGTCTTTGGCCTGTAGTGCAAAGAAGAATAGTTGATTGATATCTTTGGTCGTAGTGCAA
Organism: Panax quinquefolius; assembly: GCA_020205615.1. Taxonomy (NCBI): domain Eukaryota; kingdom Viridiplantae; phylum Streptophyta; class Magnoliopsida; order Apiales; family Araliaceae; genus Panax; species Panax quinquefolius. The sequence continues at coordinate 87,454,159 of CM035162.1, forward strand.
AGATGAACTGTTGATTGTTAGCTTTGGCCTGTAGTGCAAAGATGGACATGTGTATGACATGATCATGACCACTAGTGATACTAACGAATATCCTTGGCCCGTAGTGCATGGATAATTCGATGATGTGATTGGCAGGATCATGACCATTAGTTAACAGTTGAATGTCTTTGGCCGTAGTGCACTGACAGACAATTGATTGGTATGATCATGACCATTGGTTTTATAGTTGAACATTTTTGGCCCGTAGTGCAAAGGTAGACAATTGATTGGTATGATCATTGTTATTACATTTGAATATCTTTAGCCTTTGGGGTAAGGATATTGAGTAAACGTTTTATTAAGCCTTTGTGGCAAGGAGAAACTGTTGATTTACATGATTATAAATATGAATTGTGGATTTAACTATAATCTTTGGTAGTTCAGGTGAAGACAAGTGATGAGAGTTCTTTTTGTCTTGGGTATAACAAAGAACTATTGATTAGTATTACAGGAATGAAATATTAAAGATGGACTTTTAATCTAGAGGAGATAGTAGACATTGCTCTACTTGACTCTTCTAATGGATTGCTTATTCCGCTGCAGTTGTTAATCGAAAACTTGTTGTCTATTGTATTCTACCAGTTGTTATATTGTTGAAGGCCAAGGATAATTTATTCTGCATTATCTTAGTCATAATATTTCTTACTGGGCTAGTTGAGCTCACCCTTTCTTTCATTGTTCTCTTCAGGAAATGAGAATATAGCTGGGACGAGTCGGGGAATGGAGTGATGGTCCAGGATAAATGGCTTTAGTAGTCCTCACTATTCTACGGAATAATGTGATAAAAATTGTAATGAGGACACCATTGAGTGTGGATATTGTCTAGATGACAATATTCTTGTTTAAACTCCCAGCTATATTTTGTTGTATTTTACATGACAGTTATATAATTAAGTTGTATTTGAATTTTGTGCCATGTATTTGGCGACTCAAGATGGGTGATGTATACCTATTTTGGGGCGCCACATGAAGTCTTGTCGGTACGCTCGACCTCATTTGGACGTGTGAATCAACGACCGACGATACCTGTTGAAGCGGTATCAAGGCTGCTTGACCTTCATTGACGTGTGAATCAACGGTTGATATGTGTTGTAACCCCCGCCGGGGTTCTCTTCTTGAGAATGCGTGATGCCCCCGCCGGGGAATGCATTGTAAACTAGAGTGACGACTTTGAATTGTCGGTATTGGACCTACATAAGGTATTGCTGAGTGTGACTTGTAACGTCTGAGATCATCGGCATAGTGTAACCTATGCTCGGGAGAATACCAATGATTGATGTGCAGACCCACGGTTCAGTCTGAGAAAACCAGGATTGTAATCTATTCTGCTCAATCGCGTAACATTTTTATTCCTGATTTGACCTTTTCATTATGTGAGAACTCCTTTATAACTCGAATTGGACCTGAGTCGGAGGGGTGGAACCCACATAGGGGTTCCTCAGGTACACATGCAGCAGCCACAAATGGACCTGCGGCCAGCCGTGGATACTAAAGGCCTGCAGGTTGCTTTCATAAGTCATTTTCAAGTTGCGCTGAAGGAAATCCGAGAGTTCTTCTTCAGATCTGCTGAGTTCGGGCGACGTTCTGCAAATTCTGTCACTATACAAGTGTTCTACACTGTCCTGGTAACGTATGCAGATATTCTTTTCCAGTTTTTATCCTTTGGAAAATGAATTATTACATGAAATGCATTTAAACACATAGTAGTGATTATGTATGCTCAAATGACTTGATAAAAAATATTCAACATAGTAAATATTAGTATTAAACCATGTTGAACATAATGATGTGATTTTTTTTGACTTCTAAGGCAGCCAAATTGGCACCTTTTTCTGCTATTTCTTATCTTATTTGATGACAAATGAGCAAAAGGTAATAAGGCAAAGTAATCCTGGTATTGAGGTTAACCTTATGGATTGATGACTTCGACTTTTTAATGCATATAATATGTATATGACCGTGGGCAGGTGTGCTACTAAATGGCCACCTAGTCATGCCTATGCACATGTAGATAGTCCGATTTGCAAAGGGGACTATGGCAAAATTCCAAAATGTAGGCATTTGATTAATCATGCATTTTTAACTCTACTGTAAACGTATGTTAAAGTAATGCATGCATGCATGTAGTCATAAAATGCATTTTGAAAAGCTCCAGGTTAGAGAATACCACACCCTTTCTGAGGTGATTTGGAGAATTGTTGTCCATATATTATGGATCCGGACCAGCCGAGTAGTTCCCGCAAGACCACTTCTGGTGTACGGAGGAGGGCTTCTGAAGTGCCTCGACCCGTTGCTCATTAGGATGACCTCGTTGATTGGTGGAGGCGGTGATCGCCCGATCCGAGTTGATGTCTTTGGGCGTCGAGGATGAGGAGGAGGATGTTCTAGTTGCGGACCCCGCTCCTGCTGCGCATGTTCCCCGTAGGGACCTCCCGAGTATCCAGGTGGCAAACCCAGATCTTCTGGGTGATTTGAGTCGACATCCCTCGATGTATTTGCATGCCAACGAGGTATGACGTTAGATCTTAATCTTCCTTCTTTCCTATTGATGAGGATCAAAGGGTTTTGATGATGATCTGTATTTCATGTAGGTTCCCGGCTTTAAACAGCCTCGAGGGAACTGGTTCATTATTCACTCTATGTTTCAAGCTCTTCATCCTGACTATAGAGCGATTGTGCATGGATAGGGGATTTGGACTGGCTTCCCATACAGGGTTACCTCGGGCATGTTCGAAGCGTTGGTTTCACCAGACTCAGTCTCTCTATTTGTTAGACTGTGAGGTGATGATGATGCCGATGGACTGGCAGTTTATCACAGGTATGGAGTTTGGAGGGGCACCAGTGCCTTGTACGGCGGACATTACCCCTACTGCCGTCATATCCTTGTTAGGAGTTCCGGCGGAGGCGCTCAAGGGCAGGACTGTCTGTACGGGTCCTTTGAGCGTAGATGCTATGAGTGGGCTATTGAGTGAGCCCATACCAGCTGATGTTAGAGTCAGGGATCGCATTCTTCGGCGATTGTCCCTGATGATTATTAGGGGATGCTTCATAGCAGATAACTCTTCTACGGTGTCGTTTTCTTTGATCAACGCCACGTGACATGTGGACCGTATAGGAGAGTATGACTGGGGTTCCTATACCTTTGCCTATTTCCTCAGAGGCATGCGTATGCGCTCGCAGGGCTTGACCAAGGCTTGGTTAGGATTCTACCCATTTCTGCTAGTGAGTATTTCTCTTGTCATTTCCCATTTACAAGTTAAGAGTGTTTACTGACCGCAGATGTTTTGCCATTGTGTTGGCAGTTTTGGGCCTATGAGAGGCTTCCATGTTTGCGTCCTATGAGTGTGTTAGGTTTTGATACCTATCCACGAGGACGACGATGCCATCATTCCATATTTGCGGAGGTCCTTGTAGCTGAGGGTTTCACTCATTGCCTCCTACAGCTGGAGTTGTTGACAACTGACATTATTACATGGATTTCCTATTCTAGGGAGCACTTAGCCATCTGATTTGAGGATGGGTACCCGATTGGTGTCGAGTACGTGATTTCCACCCGTAAAGTTCCTCTCTTTACAGATGGAGGATGGGAGCTCTATTTAGGAGAGCGTGCTATTAGGAGCACCACATAAAAGATCCGTATGCCGATCTTGCCTCCTGCCAGGCGTTATTGGCCTGCATCGTAGTCACCCATCACTGATATCCCATTGTTGGGTGTTGACGGCTTTACACGGCCAGAGGGTCCCTGCACTCAGGAGATGTTCCAGCATTGGTGGTCCCCTCGTACTATTGGAGCCTAGACCCGCCCCACTTAGTTTATGGGGGATATGGTACCAGGATCCGTGATGATGACGGATTGGCTAGCCTGTGTCTGAGATCCGAATCATGTGACATAGATTGACAGTTTGACCCAACGAATGGATCGGACACATTTCTTTATCTGGCACTTGGGCAGAGATGCGGCAGAGGCAGATTCGTTTGATCCTTCCAGCTCAGGCGCTGGCCCCTTAGATGACCCATTTGGCTTTTCCGGCGCAGATCCTCCTTTGTATAGGCCTGATATCCCTGTTGATAGAGATCCAATGACTCAGGAGGAGTTACATCAGGTGGACAGGATTGATGATGTAGATATTGACACCATTGTATTCTTCTGATGTTTATTCTCGTTATCTCTTTTGATAGGCCTCTGTTAGCTGTTGGGTGGCTGTGCCCCATTCTCGCTATATCTTTTGATAGGTGTTGGGTAAAATCTAATTATGCACAACACGCAAGTATACGTGGTCAACAAGTAATAAAGTGAAAGTAGAGTATCGTTCCCACGAGGAATTATTTTATAAAAATCACCAAGTACTAACCCGTAACCAACTCAATCTTATTTAAACGAATGAATTTCAATTTATAATTAAACTAATTCTAATTAACACTAGTTAAATTAAGATTACGGAGATTTAAGATCATAACTTCACTTATTGCTTCATTTAAGTTAACACACTTCTCATCAATTATTCTCTATCATGAATTGTTAATCAAGAACACTAAAGCAGATAAAACCACCTCTCGATGCATAATACCCATACTAACTTAAATCCACAGATGATAGAATTAAGCAAGACACCCTAATTAACTAATTCACTATATCTCTATGTGAATTACAATTTAAAAGGATTTAAAGCACAAGTTCTCTATAAGATTACATATGGCGTAAAGGCATATCTCTATCCTAAACACGAATCATGAATTCCATCTATGCAGAAATCACAAACACATGCTATCATGATAAGATCTAAATCAATACTTCATCTCTCGAGTTCATATAGATTATCACGATAATTGTTAGCTAGGTAATTAAGCAATTAAGTCCAAATCACAATAGACAATCCTCACGATAGAACATAATAATTGATAGCGAAGCATATTAAAATAAACTACACAATAAGATCTATTGTAATCTCAAACAAATAATTAGTTCATTGAATTAAAACTAAGAATCCACAATTGAATATACATTAAAAGATAAAAATAAGAGTAAGAAAAAATCTGTTGTCAGCAAATCTCCGTCTTCCTTAAGCTCCTGCTCTTGATCTTCAATGGTGTCCAAGTTGCTTCAATCTCCCATTCTCATCTAATCTAGGGTTCCTAATCTAAGAAAGAAAGTAAAGAATAAGTTAATAGAAATCTATCCCAAGAGGGATTTAATGGAGTCTTAGAACTAGCTTCCTAATCCAAGTTAAACTCAAGTATTTAGAGTTATAATGGACACCCTAGCAAGTAAGGCAACTAAGAATCCTATTCTAGCTCAAATTGGACACCAAATAACCCAAAACAGCTCTTTTCCCGCTGCCTAGCGCGCCCCGCGCTGTCCCCAAACCATTTATAGCGCGGTCCGTGCTAATGTAGCAGTGGTTCTGGTGGCCTAGCGCGCCCATAGCGCGGTCCGCGCTACTCTGTTTTCTGTTGCGACGTCCTTTGGTAAACCAGGCATAACTGTTGATCCGCTTGGAGTTACGGGGCCTGTAACCTATCAAATCGAAGATATCGACGAGATCTATAACTTGTATTCTTTCAGGATTGACAAATTAGAATTGGATCAAGGCGGAAATCGGGCTTGAAGTAGATACTATGTAAATGGCAAACATGACAACTCTTAGCTTTGATCTTCGTTGATAAAATGGCAATAACTCTCACATCCGAACTCCGATTGGGATGATTCAAGATGTTCTAGAAAGATAAGAAGTAGAGCTACTATATATTCCAAGTTCCAAGCAAAGAACATGCATCCAACTTGGTGTTAAAAGTCCTTCAATATTCCCTTCTTGCATTTGCTTGCGTATTTTAGTCCAAAAGATGTACGAATTCTTTCCCTTGCTTCTTCATGCCAATGCTATGTCATCGCCTACAAAATAACATAAAAGGTATGAAAAGTAACTACGAAACATGAGATTAAGCAAATAATTCAAGTAATAGATACCGGACAAGTAGGTATAAAACCTACTTATCAAATACCCCCAAACTTATATATTTGCTTGTCCTCAAGCAAAAACACAAATTAGACATATTCATCCTCTAGCAACGATCCACCCAAACAATGAATCAATATGAATTCGATCAATGGCCTCAAAGGTTGCACAAATGATAACCCGTGGAAAATTTCAAAACAATGTGATGTCTAAAATTTCAACAACTTTCATTAGATTCACATCTACTCTTGATCCTTTAAGTGCGTGTGTGCATCCATATGTTCAAACCCGTCATGATTTAGATTAGATCAACCAATACTCATAAAAGATTTTCAAAAATGACTTTCAAAACTTCTTATCACATCAATCACTGCTAATATAGACATAACACAAATTTTTCTTGAGGATCACCCGGATATTTAAACTTTTAAGCACATATGAACCCTTCCCAAGTATTTCAAACATACATATTTTCTTTTCTCTATTTAGTGAGTGTTTTTCGCTCCATCTCACTTTCCACTTTTTTCATTGAGCAGAGTCGTTTTACGCTCCATCTCGATGCTGTGTTTATGGGGAGTGCGTGTTACGCTCCATCACGACCCACCACAAGATTCAATTATTCAACTCGGGAAGGTTCCAATAAATTTTTTTTCTTCATAAATACACCAAGATTTCCCCCAAACTTATGTGAGTGCCTAATTTTCACTTCGAATGATGCTCAAATAAGATTTCTCAAGTTACAATGGTATCTTTTATAAGCATTTAGCCAAAAAAAATTCAATCTCAACTGGCTAAACAAATGGATATGTGTAAAATTTTTCAAAATTTCTTAAGTAATGTGAAAACCAACTAATGAGTTAAAATATAGACTAAGTATGCTCATCAATTCTCCAAGAGTTAACAATATCAACCATCCACTTATCATCGGCCAAAATCAAATTCCATCAAAACATTGTAAATACTAAACATGATAAATACCCCCAAACTTAAAACAGACATTGTCCTCAATGGCTAAGATAGGAAAAATTAAAAGAGAGGACTTCCCTGACATATAGCAATTTATCTCCTTGTCTACGAAGTTTGAATAATAGGTTAAGCACATTGGAATGAATCGGGCACCACACTTGAGTTGGACTTGACTAACCTGTGAATATAATAGAAGCAAGCTTATTAAATCCTAAAAAAAATGAAAAAAAATTCTATCAACTAATATGAAACCTAAAAGAAAAAAAAACTAAAAATAAAAATTAAATTTGGGTTGCCTCCTAATAAGCGCTTGATTTATAGTCTTTCAGCCAGACTTTGTCTTATCAATACTATCCAATTCCTCTCCGAAAATTGAGGAATCCTCCATCCATCAATAGCAAATAATCCATTGGAAGGTTCCCACAAGCGTTGGCCATAGAATCAAAGTCATCTAGCATGCTATGACTCGGTATAATCTCCATGAAGAAGGGAAAATAACTAAGTGCTATTTCCATTGTGTTTGTGATCATATTTGGGTATGGAAGTGTGGCAAACACAATGGGCTCTTCGTCTATCTTCTTCTTCTCGTCCCACCATGGCTTCATTGTTGCACTAGCTCTCATGTCATAAAGAGCTTCACCGACGGCATGACTACCAAGTGGGCATGATTTTGCAAATCTAACTGGACCCTTGAACTTTGACGGAGAAGGCACTTGAGGCATTAATAACACCGGTTCATCCGCGTTAGTACTCATAGTTAGTTCATCCCCACTTTTCTCCTCTTTTTCAACATTTCGTGTCTCATCCAGTTGTAGATTTGGTTTGGGCACTTCATCAATCTCGGAATCGTCTTCATAACACCAATTGTTTTGAGGACAGTTGTTCAAGGCTTTGAACATTTGATCTATCTGATTCTGAAGATTTTGAATTGACCTCGCTTGATTTTGAATTGTCATCTCTTGATTAATCCTCCTCCTCCTCTTGGTCTTGCTATGCTCATCTCTCAATATTACATGCCTTGATACATCCATCGGATTTGGCTTTTCTTCTTGTGGCAATGGAGGTGGACATGAAAATTCCGGTGTGTAATGATGGATTTGGAGCGTAATATTGGTCTTCATAAGTATCGCTCCATGACGAATCTGGGTGATAACCCCAAACTTGATAATAATTATCATATGCATACTGATTGAGGTAGTTACCACCATATTGTACCAGCCCAAGATTGATGGTGCATTGATTACTCGGGTGATTGTCAGCACAATAATTGCACGTAACTGCTATCCTTCGAGTACGTTGGGCTGCAACAACGTCCAACCTCCTCGAAAATGTCTCAAGCTGTGCTGATAATGCAGAAAATGCATTGAGTCCACCAAGTCTTGTGTCCCTTGGTGGAGTCATATTTGTGTATGGCCATTGATAACTGCATCCATCCATGGTACCTGAAAAGAAAGAAAAATAGAGAGAGAATTAAATAAAAAGAAAAAAATGTTTAAATTAAGACTAATTTGATTGAAGCTAATATTGACAAAATATATATTAAACTAATTCCCCAGCAACGGCGCCAAAAACTTGTTGGGTAAAATCTAATTACGCACAACACGCAAGTATACGTGGTCAACAAGTAATAAAGTGAAAGTAGAGTATCATTCCCACGAGGAATTGTTTTATAAAAATCACCAAGTACTAACCCGTAACCAACTCAATCTTATTTAAACGAATGAATTTTAATTTATAATTAAACTAATTCTAATTACCACTAGTTAAATTAAGATTACGGAGATTTAAAATCACAACTTCACTTATTGCTTCATTTAAGTTAACACACTTCTCATCAATTATTCTCTATCATGAATTGTTAATCAAGAACACTAAAGCAGATAAAACCACCTCTCGATGCATAATACCCATACTAACTTAAATCCACAGATGATAGAATTAAGCAAGACACCCTAATTAACTAATTCACTATATCTCTATGTGAATTACAATTTAAAAGGATTTAAAGCATAAGTTCTCTATAAGATTACATATGGCGTAAAGGCATATCTCTATCCTAAACACGAATCAAGAATTCCATCTATGCAGAAATCACAAACACATGCTATCATGATAAGATCTAAATCAATACTTCATCTCTCGAGTTCATATAGATTATCACGGTAATTGTTAGCTAGGCAATTAAGCAATTAAGTCCAAATCACAATAGACAATCCTCACGATAGAACATAATAATTGATAGCGAAGCATATTAAAATAAACTACACAATAAGATCCATTGTAATCTCAAACAAATAATTAATTCATTGAATTAAAACTAAGAATCCACAATTGAATATACATTAAAAGATAAAAATAAGAGTAAGAATAAATCTGTTGTTAGCAAATATCCATCTTCCTCAAGCTCTTGTTCTTGATCTTCAATGGTGTCCTAATCTAAGAAAGAAAATAAAGAATAAGTTAATAGAAATCTATCCCAAGAGGGATTTAATGGAGTCTTAGAACTAGCTTCGCATTCCAAGTTAAACTCAAGTATTTAGAGTTATAATGGACACCCTAGCAAGTAAGGCAACTAAGAATCCTATTCTAGCCAAATTGGACACCAAATAACCCAAAACAACTCTTTTCCCTTGCCTTAGGCGCTTTGCTTTGTCCTAAAGCCATTTATAGTAGCGGTCAGGTGCTACTATAGTAGTGGTTACGGTGGCCTAAGCGCCCCTAGCGCGATCAGCTACGCTCTGCTTTTCTCTAACTGCGATGTCCTTTGGTAGAACAGGTATAACTGTTGATCCACTTGGAGTTACGGGACCTTCCACCTATCAAATTGAAGATATCGACGAGGTATATAACTTTCATTCTTTGAGGATTGACAAATTCGAATTAGATCAAGGCGGAAATCGGGCTTGAAGTAGATGCTATGTAAATGGCAAACATGACAACTTTTAGCTTTGATCTTCGTTGATAAAAAAGCCATAACTCTCACATCCGAACTCCGATTGGGATGATTCAAGATGTTCCAGAAAGCTAAGAAGTATAGTTACCATATATTCCAAGTTCCAAGCCAAGAACATGCATCCAACTTGGTGTTAAAAGTCCTTCAATATTCCCTTCTTGTATTTGCTTGCGTATTTTAGTCCAAAAGATGTACGAATTCTTTCCCTTGCTTCTTCATGCCAATGCTATGTCATCGCCTATAAAATAATATAAAATGTATGAAAAGTAACTACAAAACATGAGATTAAACAAATAATTCAAGTAATAGATACTGGACAAGTAGGTATAAAACCTACTTATCAATAGGCCTCTGTTAGTAGTAGGGCGTCTGTGCCCCATTTCCTTGTATTTTAAGCGGTAAAGAGATGATGATATACTTAGGAATGTATGCACATTTTTTCATTCCCTATATTATATTGCCATCTATTATCTGCAATGCATGTATAATGTTATGCATATGCATGTATGTCTAGAGATATTCAGCATTGACCCCTGGATGGTCTTATGATATGACCTACACAGATGTCTTCTTCGACAGTCAGCCGCATAGATCATTCCTCACCATTATTGGTGACATCACGTCTTAGATCGTGCTATGATAATATGTCACCATCAGACAGGGTGACTATAGATCAGTTGTTGCAGCAAACTATGAACCTCTTGATGTTTCAGGTTCCCGCATGATTTGTAGAGGGAATGCTGGATCACTGGGTTCCGGAGAGGCAGGTTTTTCGATTTGGGACCTAGGAGTTGATTCCGACTCTGGAGGAGTATGCACGTTTGACAATGTTGCCACTTGACAGACCTTACATGCACATGGCTTTGGGGGACATGAGTCGACGGTTCATGACCCTCACTGAACTGAGGTGTAGAGTTGTGCAGGATGAGATCACATCCGGCCACGTGATATCCCAGCATTTTCTGATTGACAGATTTGGCCCTGAGGATAGTTATACTCGCCATCCTGGGGATTTCACCATATCAGAGGACCAATGACATTTGGTCAGAGTGAATGCATTTTTGATGTGCATAGTGGCGTATGTGTACATGCCACGATATATGGATGAGCTGGATATCGGCGTTATCATGGCGGTGAGAGCTCTCAGGGAGGGTCGTACCATCATTCCGATGATCATGGCAGAGACGTTGAGATCAGCCACATTTTGCAACACTTACCCTGTAGGGGTATTTATAGGCAGTTCGGTCATGTTATACGTGTGGTTTATGTCACACTTAAGACCAATTTGGAATTTCCGCCGATATGGGTATTGTTTTACCCATGATATAGCTATGTCTTACTCCTTTCAGCCATCAGAGTGTATAGACGCTATGTCTTGGTCGATGTTTCTGACGGAGATCAGTGATCTATTTAGCATATTGCCGTGCTCAAGGCTTAGCTCACCTTACAGCTTTATTACTCACGCTCCGGGCATGGATTACCTCCCTCTTGCTGGTTTGAGGGGCATGACTACCTACCACCCGCTGACTGTGATGTCGCAGTTTGACCAGTTTCAGGATTTTCATCCTTTCGAGGGGGCGTTGGGCCAGCGTTTAGCTTCTCTCTATCTTTCAGCAGAGGATCGATCCCGTGTGTATGCTTGTTGGGATCAGCGTGAGATAGCTGTATTTTTTGTTAGCCATCCGGGATGTTCGCCAGAGTATTCTATGTTGATGGAGATAGAGACTTCATCGACTGCGACAGTTTCCACAGTATCGAGTAGTGATTCAGACACTGTAGAGCCCATGGAGAACATCAATTCCCGCATTGAGGAGGAGTTAGTCGCTGGATTGCCAGCATTTCCTTTAGATTCTCCCAAGATTAATCTTTGTTGTGATTCAAACATTGAAGACGATGACTTTGAGTAGAGTCTTCATCTGATGACCTTCGAGAGAGATCAGGCTAGATCCTTGATATTGACTGCCCTTGATGGGAGAGACACAACTCTGCTAGAGAGAGATGAGGCATTAGCTCGTAGAGATGCCGCTGTTGTTGAGCGGGAGGAGGCCAGATCAGCTAGAGATATAGTGATAGTTGAGCGGGATAATGCTATATCTGCCCGGGATGTAGCCGTCACAAATTGTACTGCAGTGAGGTCCCTTACCACTGGCATGATTGTAGAGATGAGAAGTTACATTGATGAGCACATGGTCACTATGCAGATGGTTGCAGATCTGTTGGGTCGTGTGGATACCCTCGTACAGGAGACCACAACTTTGCCTCCTTCTTCTGAGAGGGATGCCATGTTGGGCTTGTTAGCTCGCATATACACTGACTTGTAGATGGGCTTGTATTTTCCTGCACAGACTAACATAGCCATTTTGTCATGTACAGTTTTCATTGTGTATATCAAATAGCATTATATATAGCAGGGAAATATATTTTTGATCACTTCCCTTTTAGATATGCCTTGCTACTTGCTTGATATTTTGCCTGCTTCTTCAGGGCTTGTGATCTTGATGTATTCTGAATTCCTCCTTGATGGATGGACATTGAGTTGTCTTTGGACAGTTCAGAATGGATCATTGATCTTTGTGTATCCCTACCATCTTTGGTGTCTTGGGACTGGTTTCTGTATGGAGAGATGAGTGTGGCTTTCCTCTTTGAGATTGACCGCACCATAGATGGTTGCCAGTACCCCTATTTAGGAAGAGCCTAGTTAATTCCACCTCTTATGGATTGGTGTTGCTCTTCAAGGTACAACCGCAGCTTAGATGGTCGCCGAATCTCCTATTTGGGAGGAGTTCAGGTAATTCCATCCCTTTGGTCTAAAGCCAATGAAATGTAGTGGATTGAAGTTTGATCCCAATACCATTGACAAGTATTTGTGTTTTGGTAGGGGGTGAGACCGAACCATAAATGGCTGCCTACGTACTCCTATTGAAGAGGAGATTAGGTCTGTGTAGTTCGAACCTGATGTAAGAGGTTTAATGTTGTATGTGGCAGAAAGGGTGTAGGAATGTTTTTGTTGTTTTCTATTTTTGTAAGGAGAAGGGGGTAGAAGTGTTTTTGTTATTTTTGTTTTATTGCGATCGGGCCATATGAAATGGTTGCCTACGTACTCCTATTGAAGAGGAGATCAGGTCGGCGTAGTTCGCCTCTCAGGACGAGTTAAAAAGCTTGATCCCATGTGTAGGTCAGACTGCGAGGAAGAGAAAGTTTGATCCTAGGTTTAGAATAAACTGCAGGTGTGAAAAGTTTGATCCCATGTTTGGGGGGACAAACAGCAAGCGCGAAAGGTTCAATCCCTAGTGGGATGACCGAATTTGTATGAACGCAGTGAAACCAGGCTGCTGGCTTGCAAAGTATATTTCCCTAAGGGGCAAAGTGCAGAAAAAAGTTGTATATGGTAAAGGTTTAAAGAACCGGAATGACTGGTGATCTGATGATCCAACACCAGGTTGTTTTCTTGATGGTAACTTTAGACATAGTACCATTTCACGGTGTCCGAGTTGATGAGTTGCGAAAATTCATCGCTGTCCATTTCCTGCAATCTGAGAGCACCTCCTGTCAATACTTCCTTGACAACAAACGGGCCTTCCCAGTTAGGAGCAAATTTTCCTTTGGACTGATCTTGATTATCAATGATCTTCTTCAAAACCAAGTCATGCTGTTTAAACTGCCGTAGCCAGACTTTTTTGTTGTAGGATCTGGCGATCCTTTGTTGGTATAACTGACCATGGAAGATAGCTGCGGTTTACCTTTCATCTATTAGAGGCAATTGGTGATACCTGTCTTGTACCCATTGGTCTTCATCCAGCTGAGCGTCAATCAACACTCTGAGGGATTCCATTTCAACTTCTATGGGGACCACTGCTTCCATCCCATAGGTTAATGCGTAGGGGGTTGCCCCAGTTGAAGTATGCATTGAGGTTCTGTAGGGTAATAGAGTAAGGGGCAATAAGTCATGCCATCTTTTGTGGTTGGCGGACATCTTTGCATAATCTTCTTGATGTTTTTGTTAGCCGCTTCAATAACACCATTCATCTTTGGACGGTAGATGACAGAGTTAAGGTGTTTGATGTGGAATTTACTGCATAACTCCTCCATCATCTTGTTGTTGAGGTTCTTAGCATTATCTGATATAATTACCTCAGGTTGTCCATATCGACAGATGACATTGTTTCTGATGAAAGCAATGATGACCTCTTTGGTAACCCTGGGGGAGGAGGCTGCCTCTACCTACTTGGTGAAGTAGTCGATCATGATGAAGATAAATCGATGTCCATTACTGGCTTTAGGCTCAATGGGCCCGATCACGTCCATACCCCGCATTGAGAAGGGCCAAGGTGAACTCATATTGTGGAGTTCCCTTGGAGGGGTGTGGATAGAATTCCCATGAATTTGGCACTGATAACATCTCCTGACGTGGTCATTGCAGTCATCTTTGAGAGAGAACCAGTAATGTCCTGTCCTGAGGATCTTCTTAACAAGGAGGGGGCCACTCCTATGTGGGCCACAGACTCCACCATGGATCTCATCCATGAGCCTCTGAGCTTGGACTTGGTCCAGACATCTGAGGAGACCTAATCCTACATCTCTTTTGTAGAGTGCATCTCCGCCCAGGTAGAATTTCATAGCAAGTCGATGGATCCGCCTTTTCTCGGTCGGGCTCGCCTCAGCGGATGTAGATCTATCTCGTACGTATTCCTTGATATGCTGATACCAAGGGTGTTGGATGGGAGGTAGCTAATCTGATACTTCTCCAACGTAGTTCCCATAGGCTGATTGTAAAACCCCAACTTTTTGAATAAAGATGAATTTTCTATAAATATTAATTTTGAATATTATGGAGTGAAATTGATATAATAGTTGTGGGTAATATTTATAAATTTTTGCAAAGTCGCATAAGTTGTTATATAATATTCGATTGGTGGGGAATATTTGTTTTAACAGGGAATATTATTAGTCAACTGGCACAATCATTGGTGGACCCCTGGCGGAATTATTTTCGGATTGAGAAAAGCGACAAAAATACTTTATGAAAATAACGGCGGAAGTTTTACCGTTAAGCTGTTGAAACACCCGGTGTTAAAGAAATCGAATCTGGCGTGGTTGCATAGTAGCACACGGTATTGATTATTGACGCTTACGTGATAAGTCACTCAGTTTTGTTGGTATTATTAATGTAATAATACAGAAAATCTTTTTATATAAAACAGAATACTTTTATAAAGTTATTCTATAAATAGAATATATTATATTCTGTTGGAATAACCTGTCAATGCGAAGTACCACATGCATGGTGATTTCTTTTGTTATTCCATTCTTTATTATAATCAGTTAGTTAAAGTTTCGACTTTTATACTCCATGAAATTAGTAGAATATCCTTGATATTTGCGCTTCATCCAGTATCTTTTCATGGAAATATTCTTCTGATCATTCTTGAATTTTACTCTACAAAACAATATCATGTTGACAATTTGGACGTTAATAATTCCTGGATAAAATAATTCTTGAACTTGTTTTATTGAATTCTTATATCATTGTCATCATCCTCATGTTTATATTTTGTTGAAAGTCATCTGTGGCCTGTAGTGCATAGATGGACTTGGTATGATTATGACCGTAATGTTACAAATGATGTGGTAAAAGTTCTCATTGGCCCGTAGTGCATTGATGGACAGTTGTTGGCATGATAATGACCATTAATGAATACACAAATATTCTTGGCCTGTAGTGCATGGATAATTGTGGTCGTGATACTAAAGAATATCCTTGGCCATAGTACAGGGGTGATTCGATGATGTGGAATATTTATTAAGCTGAGTCTCAGCGATAATAGTGATGAAAAACCTTTTAAATCATAAAAGATAGTAGATTTTATTTTCTACTTGACTCTTTTAATGGATTGCTTGTTCCGCTGCAGTTAAACTTGATGTCTATTATATTTTATCAGTTTAACATTGTTGGAGACTAATGATAATTTATTCTGCATTATCTTAGTCATAATATTTCTTACTAGGCTAGTTGAGCTCACCCATTCTTTCACTGTTCTCTTCAGGAAATGAGAATATAGATGGGACGAGTCGGGGAACGGAGTGATGGTCTAGAGGATAACATTAGTAGTCCTCACTATTCTGTGAAATAGTGTGATAATAATTGTAATGAGGACTCCTTTTGAGTTTGTATAATCTCTAGTAGATAATATTTGTATTCAAACTCACAGTTTATGTTTGTCGTATTGTACACGACAGTTGTATTAGTAAGTTGTATTTGAATTCTGTACCATGTATCTGACGACCCAAGATGGGTGATGTATACCTAATTTGGGGGCGTCACAGTTGGTATCAAAGCTTAGGGTTATG
This sequence comes from Panax quinquefolius, assembly GCA_020205615.1. Classification (NCBI taxonomy): domain Eukaryota; kingdom Viridiplantae; phylum Streptophyta; class Magnoliopsida; order Apiales; family Araliaceae; genus Panax; species Panax quinquefolius. The sequence goes on from CM035162.1 coordinate 87,470,419, forward strand.
ATCCCTGGCTAAGATGTGAGACTAGAACTAGGAGGGGAGAGACGGGGAATTCCTTCGCTAGTATGACCTACTTAAATTTATTTTGTATTTAAAGTGGTTGGTCAGAGTTTAGAGATATTATGTTACATGTCAATTAACCTTTGTTTTGTGGCAGTATCTGAAAATGACATCCGAAAATGCTGAGAATAGAAATGGAGCACAAGAGACCGTTGAGTCTCCACATATCAATAATCGAGGAGAGAATGTGCATCGTGAAGGCGACAATCCTAATGCAAACAACAACACTGACCAAATGATGAATGATGGATTGTTCAGAGGCTTTATCCAATTCATGCAACAACAGGCGAGAGCGGCTCCTATCCAAAATGTAGGTGGAAACACTGGAAACTCTCGGGCGGACACCGCTAAACAGTTCAAGGAGCTGGGACCACCGGAGTTTAAGGAAGAGCCAAAACCACTTATGGCAGAAGCATGGATAAAGCAGATCACCAAGATATTTGATGTCTTGGGATGCTTCGAGGAGCAAAAGGTTCCTTCTTAGCCTTTATATTGCGCATGAGAGGCGATTCTTGGTGGGAATCGGTAAAACGTACTCAACCTGTCGTACTAAAGATGTCTTGGGAGAAGTTCCAAGAGTTGTTCAACAACAAATACTTTCCCGAAAGTATTCGTCACATGAAGGAGGTGGAGTTTATCAAATTGGAGCAAAACAATATGACCGTGTCGCAATACGAGGCAACGCAACCAAAAGAGAGCAGTCGACAAAATGATAATACCAGTGAGAGCAGTCATCGAAGCGGTGACAACAAGCGTGGAGGGAATCAACAGGCCAAAAATGGTAAACACTTCGGTGGTAATCAGGGCCAAAACAATAAGAATGGACATTTCAAGAAGAGGAGATTCAACAATGATGGACAGACATCAGCACCAGCACCCGTTGTTAAGGAAGGAGAAAGACCACCTATCATATGCTTCAAATGCGGAGGGGAGGGTCACATCAGTCCAAATTGTGCGATGTCGTCCAAAGCATGTTATAATTGTGGAAGAGAAGGTCACTTAGCTCGATTTTGTCGTTCACCGAAGACAAATTCAGCTAGGATGCAGGCACCAAAGGCTGTCCCAGAAAAGTCAAAGCCGGTAGTGCAAGGGAGAGCGTTTGTTGTGACCTCCCAGAGAGTAAGGTGTTAGGTTTGTAATATTTGTGAACGCAATCAAATTGCAAAAATAAGCAGAAATGTGGAAAATCAGAGTTTAAAATTTTTACAAACCATAAACCCGGATCACCCTTTATGCACAATTATTAATTAAACGAAAAGATAAATAATAAAATCATACCCTTGAAGATCAAGCTTCCTCAGGTACAAGTTCACCTCCAAATCCTTTCGCGTTCAACTTGAATCCACCGGGTTTGGTTCCTTCCTTTGATCAACGTTAGCCACCCAAGTGTTTGGCCTCTAGAGGTGATCCACCAAGGAAGAAGAAGGATTTAAGAAGATAGGTATTTGGCTCAAACCCTAGTTTTCTATCTCTATAGAAAAGAACGTACTCTCCCAACTATTGGAATTACATATATCTTTGATATCTGATATAAGACTCCTCCTCTTATATTGATATCAGGTAACCTTATTTAAAAATAAGGTATTTTTAATTAATCTCTTTTAATTAAAATGGGCTCCCTAATCTTATTAGGGATAATTAATTAAACTCCTTTAATTAATTTTCCCTCCTAATCCTATTAGGAATAAATGAGAGTACTTATATTAAATTAATTCCTAAACTCTTTTAGAAATTAAAATAATAATAATTGTAATAATATTAATAAGACTCCTCTTATTAATTTATATTTAATATTTCTAAAATATTAAATAATAAATATTAAGCTATTTAATTTATTCTATCACCATAGATTAAATTAAATATACTTAATATATTATTACGATTATGCCATTAACTTCTTAAATAATTATTCTTCCTTTTATGGTGTGACCCTTTAGGTTCTCCATATTAAAATAGGTTGTGAATAAATCAATTAGAACAATTCTAATCTTATTTAAATAAATAAATTAAATAATTAATTTATTTAAATAAATAATATTTATTCTACAATAGGGATATGCCTCCCAGCGATCAAGCGACTTTCCGGATAATATAGATTTCAACATTAATCATTAAAGAACCTTTGAGTAAATAGTTCTTAAATGCAGTTCAATCCTTCCACCATCTGATGTCCCAATTAAATATAAGACATGGAATTCTTTGTCAAGTCTTATTTTATTTAATTATATGTATTTCGACTCTTAAATGCCTGACTCAAATAATGCAAATTAGAAACTCCTTTCTAATTTCATTACGCCTTAACCAAGGACTCTTGGGTTGTCATTTATCGAATCACATAGGATATTTCTTTTCTTTTAATAGAAGTGGTAGATTCTTTATTGATCATACATTATCTCCATATACTGACTTATTATACCCAAGCATACCCTTTGATATACCCTAAGGGTCTTAAGGAATAAGTCAAAGTATAACTCATCATACACAAGATACTATGATGATCTCAAGTCCAAGGATCACTTGTATCTTACTATCACTACAGAATTCCTATTGACAGCAAGTAAAAACTCTATTAGGTATTCCTTAGCGAGCCACGTTCAGTGAACTTATTCTCTAATAAGCACCTACATACTTGCTTTAGTGTCTCCACACAAATGATCATGAGATCAATCATCCTCATCCAATGAGCAAGCAACATATGTACCAATCTATCCGGATTTACTAATCCCCAATTTAGTAATCCAACGATTGGAAACTATTTTAGTTTTAAGCTTTCTAAGAATTTAGATCTCATTAGAATGATCATCATCATTATTCTAAAAGCATTGCTTAAAACTATGGGTTTATCACATATTATAAAACAACATCATGTAGATAATTAAAAGACTTTAATAAATTAATACTTTTTATTAATAAATGAATAAGATTTTTATAAAGTATATGCTTTATCATCAAACATGATTGGCTTGTGTGCATACTACTTTCATAAGGAACCCGAATGAGGTCATCACGGGTAAGCTTATCATAAACTCTAGTGAAGTATACACTTTATTTGATATCGGTTCTACCCATTTTTTTATTTCTCCTACTTGCGCTCAACGATTAAATTTGACTCTGGAGAAATTAGACTTTGACTTATCTGTGGAAACTCCGTTGGGAGAAACCTTCATTACATCCACGGTTTATAAGTCTTGTTTGGTTCAAGTTGGTACCCACACATTACCTGTCGATCTTATTGCATTAAAAATACTTGCATTTGATGTAATTCTAGGAATTGATTGGTTAACTACTTATCATGCAAAAATTGATTGTTTTCGTAAGGTTGTTAGCTTTCATATTCCTAATTGACCTATTATGCGAATTTAAGCAACCAAACCATTAAAATCAATCACTGTCATCTCAAGCCATAAAGCTATTCATTTATTGAAAAACGGTTGTCAAGCTTTCTTAGCTCATGTCACAGATCTAAACAAAAATACGTCAGTTTTGAATAATATTTCTATTGTTAATGAATTTCACGACGTATTCTCGAAGAACTTACGGCCTACCCCAGGCGTGAAATTGAATTTTGTATCGACCTTGAACCCGGTACAAAACCCATTTCCAAAGCCCCATATCGAATAACTCCTATTGAACTTTAGGAGTTAAAGACTCAACTGTAGGAATTGTTAGACATTGGCTTTATTCGTCCTAGTACTTCTCCTTGGGGTGCTCCTGTTCTATTCGTGAAGAAGAAAGATGGGAGTATGCGACTTTGTATTGATTATCGGGAGTTGAATCATGTCACCATCAAAAATAGGTACCCATTGCCACATATTTATGACCTGTTTGACCAGTTGCAAGGAGCCAAATTCTTTTCAAAGATTGATCTTCATTCCGGATATCACCAATTGAAGATTAGAACTGATGATATTCCAAAGAAGGCTTTCAGAACTCGGTACGGGCATTATGAATTCCTAGTCATGTCCTTTGGATTGACTAATGCTCCTGCTGCCTTCATGGATATGATGAACCGAGTATTTAAGGAATATTTGGATCATTTTGTGGTCGTCTTTATTGATGACATCCTCATATATTCCAAAAGCCGTGAAGATCATGAGGAACACTTGAGGCTGATACTCCAAAAGCTTCGTGAATACAAGCTTTATGCCAAGTTGAAGAAATGCGAGTTCTGGCTTGAGGAAGTAGCATTCCTTGGGCACATGGTATCAAGTCATGGAATATCTGTTGACCCAGCAAAGATTGAAGCTATTCAAAGCTGGGAGCAACCTAAATCAATTACCGAAGTATGTAGCTTTTCGGCTTAATTTGGTTATTATCGGAGATTCGTAGAAGGGTTTTCTCGAATTGCTACTCCATTAACTCAGCTGACTCAGAAAGATACAAAGTTCGGTTGGAGAGAGGAATGTGAGAAGAGTTTTAAAGAACTCAAGAGGAGACTCATTTTTGCACCTGTTCTGACAATACCATCTGGTTCGAAGGGATTTGTCATCTACAGTGATGCTTCGGGCAAAGGGTTAGGATGTGTTCTCATGCAACATGGGAAAGTCATAGCCTATGCTTCACGACAACTCAAAGAATATGAGAGGAATTATCCTACTCATGACCTAGAGTTAGTAGCTGTTGTCTTCGCACTTAAAATTTGGAGGCATTACTTATATGGGGAGAAAGTGGAGATCTTTACGGATCATAAAAGCCTCAAATATTTCTTCACTCAAAAGGAACTCAACATGCGACAACGACGTTGGCTTGAACTATTGAAAGATTATGATCATACTATCCAATACCAACCTGGAAAAGCGAACGTGGTAGATGACGTATTGACTAGAAGATCATATGCGGGTACGAGTGCAATATTGTCAATGCAAAGGTGAAAGTAATATGCACACAAGCCAATCATGTTTGATGATAAAGCATATACTTTATAACAATCTTATTCATTTATTAATAAAAAGTATTAATTTATTAAAGGCTTTTAATTATCTACATGATCTTTGTTTTATAATATGTGATAAACCCATAGTTTTAAGCAATGCTTTTAGAATAATGATGATGATCATTCTAATGAGATCTAAATTCTTAGAAAGCTTAAAACTAAAATAGTTCCCAATCGTTGGATTACTAAATTGGGGATTAGTGAATCCGGATAGATTGGTACATCGTTAACTTGCTCATTGGATGAGGATGATTGATCTCATGATCATTTGTGTGGACACTAAAGCAAGTATGTAGGTGCTTATTAGAGAATAAGTACATTTGAGCATTGGCTCGCTAAGGAATACCTAATGGAGTTTTATTTGCTGTCGATAGGAATTCCTGTAGTGATAGTAGTACAAGTGATCCTTGGACTTGAGATCATCATAGTATCTTGTGTATGATGAGTTATACTTTGACTTATTCCTTAAGACCCTTAGGGTATATCAAAGGGTATGCTTGGGTATAATAAGTTATACATGGAGATAATGTATGATCGATAAAGAATTTACCACTTCTAATAAAAAAAGAGAAATGTCCTATGTGATTCGATAAATGACAACCCAGTAGTCCTTGGCCAAGGCAGAATGAAATTAGAAAGGAGTTTCTAATTTGCATTATTTGGAGTTGTGCATTTAAGGATCGAAATACATATAATTAAATAAAATAAGACTTGTGAGTAATTCCATGTCTTATATTTAATTGGGACATTGTATGGTGGAAGGATTGAATTGTCACGGTAACTATTTACTCAAAGGTTCTTTTATGATTAATGTTGAAATCTATATTATCTGGAAAGTCGTTGATCATTAGGGAGGCTTATCCCTATTGTAGAATAAATATTATTTATTTAAATAAATTAATTATTTAATTTATTTATTTAAATAAGATTAAATTATTCTAATTGATTTATTCAATAGGTTTAATATGGAGAACCTAAAGGGTCACACCATAAAAGGAAGAATAATTATTTAAGAAGTTAATGGCATAATCGTAATAATATGTTAAGTATATTTAATTTAATCTATGGTGATAGAATAAATTAAATAGCTTAATATTATTATTTAATATTTTAGAAATATTAAATATAAATTAATAAGAGGAGTCTTATTAATATTATTACAATTATTATTATTTTAATTTCTAAAAGAGTTTAGGAATTAATTTAATATAAGTACTCTCATTTATTCCTAATAGGATTAGGAGGAAAATTAATTAAAGGAGTTTAATTAATTATCCCTAATAAGATTAGGGAGCCCATTTAATTAAAAGAGTTTAATTAAATAATACCTTATTTTAATAGGGTTACTTGATATTTTTATAAGAAGAGTCTTATATCGAGATATTATATATACGTAATAATTCCAATTGTTGGAGAGTCGCCCTTTTTCTATAGAGATAGAAAAACTAGGTTTTGAGCCAATATCCCTTCTTCTTGAATCATTATTATTCCTTGGTGGATCACCTCTAGAGGCCATACACTTGGGTGGCTTACGTTGATCGAAGGAAGGAACCAAACCGGTGGATTCAAGTTGATCGCGAGAGAAGTTGGAGGTGAACTTGTACTGAGGAAGCTCGATCTTGAGGTATGATTTTATAATTTCTTATTTTTCGTTTAATTAATAATTGTGCATAAAGGGTGATCCGGGTATATGGTTTGTAAAATTTTTAAACTTTGATTTTACACGCTTTCGCTTAATTTTTGCAATTTGATTGCGCTCAAGAATATTACAAACCTAACAGTGGCATCAGAGCCAAACCTTTATGCGAATTATTAATTGTTTTTATTTGATATGTATATTGATATGTATTTAGAACAATTTATTGGGCATAATTTTATTGTATAAAATTTAATAAAAAAAAAAAAAAAACCGTGATTATTTATTTCGCAGTAATCCGTGACTGTTTATTTTTTTTTTTTTGAAACGTTAATCATGTCATTCACAAGGTGATGCACGTTATCCTATGAAAATCCTGCAACTTGTTTTTCAAATGAATCAAGGGAAAGCTTATTATGATGATCACATATCGCTCAGTTTTTTTAGTGGAGCCGCCTTATATTAATTCGATTGGGATTTGGTCGAATGGCATGTGTTACAGGTGGACGAAAGAGTTGTTTCTAAGGATCACCAGATAACAATTACTTGCTTCATGGAAATTAAAAAAAAAAAAAAACTAAGAAGACGTCATTTTCAAAAAAAAAAAAAAAGGAACAAGTAGGTGAATTTTTTTATATATATAAGGAATATACACGGGTACTAATATATATATATTATAAATATATACGGATATTATATATATATATATATATTATACGGATATATATATATATATATATTAATTATTTTATAATTAAAATAAAAAGTTTATTTTAATTTTAAAATAAAAGGTTTATTTTAATATTAAAATATAAAGTTTATTTTAATTTTAAAATTAAATTTCATCTTTAACTAATTAGAGTTGGAATTGGATTCCATGATAACTAATTGGAGTTGAAATTGGATTTTTATTTTTCTTAAATAAAGGAGTTTGTTTAGATATGAAATAAGATTTCATATTATTCAAAATAAAAAGAGTTTATTTGTGAATAGGAAAGAGAATCCTAATTTCCTTAAATAAAGGAGTTTATTTAAATATGAAATAAGATTTCATATTATTCAAAATAAAGAAGTTTATTTGTGAATAGGAAAGAAAATCCGTGTTTCCTTAAATAAAGGAGTTTATTTAAATATGAAATAAGATTTCATATTATTCAAAATAAAGGAGTTTATTTGTGAATAAGAAAAGAATTCGTGTTTCCTTTAATATTTTTTTTTTTTTTTTACATGGAATTGGATTCCATAATTAATTAAAATAAAGAGTTTATTTTAATTAAAAGATTTTTTTTATTTTTATTATTATGGAATTGGATTCCATAATTAATTAAAATAAAAGAGTTTATTTTAATTAAAGATTTTTTTTATTTTTATTATTACTTGGAATTGGATTCCATAATCAATTAAAATAAAAGAGTTTATTTTGATTAAAGATTTTGATTAAAATAAAATAGTTTATTTTATTCAAAATTGGATAAATTAAAATAAAATAGTTTTATTTTAATTTAAATTTGGATTAAAATAAAGGAGTTTATTTTGATTCAAAAATAGATTTTATACTAACTAAATTTGCCCATTAAATGATATCAATATATATATTAAATATTTATTATTCATGAGATGAATGTTATTTATTGATGCATATGATGATGTGTATGATAATAAATGGGATTGATTATGGACTATTGACCGATGTGATTGGATTTTATTTTAGTTGGATGCATGAATGTATGGGTTTTATTAAATGAATTCTGCGTGCCTCGTCTTCTCTAATTTTTCTTAATGTAAATTATATCTCTCTCTATGTACTTCCCTTATTTAGCGATCAAGGTTTCTATTTATTTTAAATAGTTTTGTAATAGGAATAGTTAGAATTAATTTTGAAGAATTGGAGATCAAGGAGCAAGGCGCTTGAAGACCCGTTTGTAAATGGAGGCAGGGTTTAAATGTAATAGTTATATTTAAATATTATTTCTTGCACCCCTAGGGTTTGACCTTTTGGTTCACTTGGTGGCTCTAGTGAACAAACTAGAATAAAAGTCCATAATCAATCCGGGTAGAATATAGTATTCTATATGTGCATGCTTATACTATATATATTATATATTATGCAAACATGCTTCGCGTATGTTCATTAATATGACGCGTATTTATATATATATATATATATGCGCTAAACAAGATGAGACAAATTAATAACAAACCCCTCAATTTTTTTATATTAAGTCCTAAGCGTTCAAAGATATTTGGAATATCGAGCGTCGTCTTCTAGCATGATAAAATTAATAGAGTATTAAATATTTAATATGAGTTTGTTGTGTCACCACAAAGGCAAGTATTAAGTATTTAAGATGTTAATTTATCACATTTGATGCTTATAAAGAAAATTGAACAATATTGTTTTGTTGTGTCACCACAAGGATGATATTTTTCTTTTTTGAATATATGGAGTGCTAGGTGGACTTAACTTGGATAATTTTGATTGGATGTGCCACCACTTGATCAAAATAATCTAAGAGGCATAAGAAAAGGAGTTGCATAGTTGATGTAATTGACAAAAGTTGTCTACCTATTTATTTTTATATATAGTTTGTTGTGTCACCACAAAGCTATATACATTTGAAATGGGATCCTTATTCTCACTAGCAAATCTTTAATTAGATTTTGCCGAACTATATAAGTGAGGGTAATATAGTTTGAAGAAAATAGTGGGAGATACCAATTTAAAACAAGACCTAATTTATTTTGGTAATTAATAAAAGAATGTATGTTAAAATGTTGTTAATTACAAATTCATTTTGAGAATTTTACAATGTCTAAAATTACTATCACTCTGCGAAGCATATTAGATGCTAAATTAACGGGGCCAAATTAAGCGGATTGGTTAAGGAATTTGAGAATAGTTCTCATGGTGAAAAGCTATCTTATATCATAATCGCGCTATCCTCACGCAATGGTTGCAGACAATGCCTACGAGGAAGAGATTGCTACTTTTAGAAAGTGGCAAGATGATGCACTGATTGGCTCGATGCATCATGCTCGCATCCATGAGTAACGAGCTTGGCGTCGGCATGAAACTATGGATGCTCTTACTATATTCACGCACATCAAGTAGTTGATGGTGAGGAAAGTAGGGACCGATAGATATCAGATATCTAAGGAGCTCTTCCGATCTAGAATGACTAATGACACTACAGTACAGACAAAAAGTTCTTAACATAATCAATTTGATTGATCAATTAGGACAACTGGTTTTGTCATGGATGGAGAGTTGAGCTAAGATTTGATCTTTCCCTCACTCCCGGACTCCTTTCACAATTGTTGTGAATTTTTCATATAAACAAGCTAGATATCGCCTCGTTGATTTGCTTAACATATTGAAAAATGTTGAGTCACTTTCAACCAAGAAAGATCAAGTCTTCTTGGTAGGGGCCAAAGGATCTTCTGAAAGAAGAAAGCGATTCAAAGAAGGTAAATAGAAAGGCGTAAACAAAGGATAATAAGAACAAAAGCGTCACGGATAGCAAAGGAGTTTGCTTCCATTGCAATAAGCACTGGACTTTGGAAAGAAAGCTGCGAGAAGCATCTTGCAGAGGCTAACCAAAGAAAGCTTAGTGAAGTTTGAGGTTACAAATACAAATTTGTTCATGATTTAAAATAAATTTTTCTTTAAGTCGAGGTTCTACTTGGGTATTGGATCCGACTTTGGTTATCATAAATATAGATTTATGAAGGGACCAAGCGAAGTAGAAATTAAACAAAGTAAGTAATCCTATGTGTGGGAAATGAAGCAAAGTTCTTTGCATATTAGCCATAGAAACTTATAGTTTAGCAATGCCTCTGGGCAAATCTATTAAGTCGATAAGTTGTTATTGTATTCCGGTTCTTGTTAAAATATTATTTCCATTTTATTGTTGACAATGAAATCGATGGTATTATAATTAAGAACAATTGTTGTTCTATTTATAATAATAATGTTTTGTATAAAGCTGGAATATTACTTAATAAATTTTGTATACTTGACTTACACATGAAAATAATTTTGCATATTGAACAAATTAGTATAAGAAAAGGAGATGATCATTCAAAGAGTTGAATGTGTGTATTTGCTAAAATACAAGTGTGAATTATTTGAAAGGTTCAAAGAATTCAGAAGTGAAATAAATTGACAATGTATTAAGATTCTTTGATTAGATCAAAGAATAAATACTTGTGCAATAAGTTTCTAGATCATCTCAAATGGTTTTTTCATAATGGACGCATCCTGACACTCAATAATTGATTGATGTATCTGAATGGAAAAATCGTACCTTGTTGGATATGGTGCGGTCCATAATGATTTTACCGACATTCCAGTATCCTTCTAGGATAATGTCCTAGAAATGGCAGCATATCTACGAAAATGGTAACCTCAAAATCCGGCCCCAAGACTCCATAAAAGTTATGGACAGGGAGGATTCCTAATCTTAAGTATGTTAAGATAAGGGGTTGTCAACTTATGTGAAAGCGATTTCAAAGGATAAGCTTGGGACAAGATTTGACATGTACTAAATTTGTGGGACATCCTAAAGTAAGTTTAGGGTATATGTTCTATAATCCTACTTAGCAAAAAGGTGTTTATTCTGAAACACGCGCCTTCTAAGATAAAGGTGTTTATCATTGAAGGGGCTAGTGGGAGGATAATAGATCTTGAAAAGTTCATGATCCACAAAACACTATAAGTCAAATAAGAAGAACACGTAGATAGACCTATTATACCTGGCAGAATCGTAAATCTGGAATAGTACCAAAGATACCTAGGAGGTATGGATTCATCATGGATGATGATGATGAGGTACACATCATAGAAGATGATGATCCGAGTTACATTCGATGAGGTAAGACTTCTAGTGTGTACAAAAAAAGGGTCGATGGGAGCGTCGTGAAATTTCTAGTATTATATGTTGATATACTACGGATGAGGAATTACATACCAATGCTACAATCGGTAAAGATAAAGTTGTCTAAACATTCCTCCATGAATGATTTGGAAGAGTATCTTTATTGGGGATATAAATCTATATAGATTGATTTAAGAGGATGCTCGACTTAACCCGAGGAGCGTATATTCATTTGATGCTAAAGTCGTTTAGCATGGCAAACTCAAGAGATGTCTCATGTCGATGAGCTATGGAGTGTATCTCTCTTAATAGTCCCCCAGACTCACGAAAAAGAGAGGTCGCATGGTGACAATCATGTATGCGATGAAATGTACGAGACACGATGTTGATCGGTCATATTATGGAGAAGTTCACTATGAGTCGGTGAAAAACATCTTAAAATGCTTAACAGGCACTAAGGATGTGATCATATTCATGGTGGGTCTAAATTAAAACTAGAGGCTTAACAGACTCAAGTTTTTGAGACGGAGACCAAGATGATGAAAATCCACTTTAAGGTAAAGTGTTACCTTGATCGATTGGTGCGGTGAATTTGAAAGGTTCCAAAGCGACAAAAAAGTTCTTTGGTTTAGTGATAAAGACAAAAGTATATAGCTATAAATGAAGTCGCAAGTTGATTGTTTGGATGAAAAGTTCATTCTGAGAACTAGGAATAGTTCTAAGTCTCATCTTGGATCTAAACATGTGTTGTGGCACTTTCATTTGATTATTAGAATCATTGAAAGATGGGAAATCACTATAGAGATAGTGGACTCTCAAGAACAACATTACATATCCATTAACTAAAGCTTATCCAAAAGCAGGATAATCGTCACTTAGAGAAGAAGAGTATGAGATACCATGGCGATTGGCTTTAGTGCAAGTGGGAGATTGAAAAGTATATGCACACAAACCGATCATGTTTGATGATAAAGCATATACTTTGTAACAATCTTATTCATTTATTAATAAAAAGTATTAATTTATTAAAGGCTTTTAATTATCTACATGATCTTTGTTTTATAATATGTGATAAACCCATAGTTTTAAGCAATGCTTTTAGAATAATGATGATGATCATTCTAATGAGATCTAAATTCTTAGAAAGCTTAAAACTAAAATAGTTCCCAATCGTTGGATTACTAAATTGGGGATTAGTGAATCCGGATAGATTGGTACATCGTTGCTTGCTCATTGGATGAGGATGATTGATCTCATGATCATTTGTGTGGAGAACACTAAAAGCAAGTATGTAGGTGCTTATTAGAGAATAAGTTCACCTTTGAGCGTGGCTCGCTAAGGAATACCTAATGGAGTTTTATTTGTGCTGTCGATAGGAATTCTGTAGTGATAGTAGTACAAGTGATCCTTGGACTTGAGATCATCATAGTATCTTGTGTATGATGAGTTATACTTTGACTTATTCCTTAAGACCCTTAGGGTATATCAAAGGGTATGCTTGGGTATAATAAGTTGTACATGGAGATAATGTATGATCGATAAAGAATCTACCACTTCTAATAAAGAAGAGAAATGTCTATGTGATTCGATAAATGACAACCCGGTAGTCCTTGGTTAAGGCGAGAATGAAATTAGAAAGGAGTTTCTAATTTGCATTATTTGGAGTTGTGCATTTAAGGATCGAAATACATATAATTAAATAAAATAAGACTTGTGGTAATTCCATGTCTTATATTTAATTGGGACATTGTATGGTGGAAGGATTGAATTATGCGGTAACTATTTACTCAAAGGTTCTTTTATGATTAATGTTGAAATCTATATTATACGGAAAGTCGTTGATCGTTAGGGAGGCTTATCCATTATTGTAGAATAAATATTATTTATTTAAATAAATTAATTGTTTAATTTATTTATTTAAATAAGATTAGAATTATTCTAATTGATTTATTCACAATAGGTTTAATATGGAGAACCTAAAGGGTCACACCATAAAAGGAAGAATAATTATTTAAGAAGTTAATGGCATAATCGTAATAATATGTTAAGTATATTTAATTTAATCTATGGTGATAGAATAAATTAAATAGCTTAATATTATTATTTAATATTTTAGAAATATTAAATATAAATTAATAAGAGGAGTTTTATTAATATTATTACAATTATTATTATTTTAATTTCTAAAAGAGTTTAGGAATTAATTTAATATAAGTACTCTCATTTATTCCTAATAGGATTAGGAGGAAAATTAATTAAAGGAGTTTAATTAATTATCCCTAATAAGATTAGGGAGCCCATTTAATTAAAAGAGTTTAATTAAATAATACCTTATTTTAATAGGGTTACTTGATATTTTTATAAGAAGAGTCTTATATCGGATATTATATATACTAATAATTCAATTGTTGGAGAACGCCCCTTTTTCTATAGAGATAGAAAAAACTAGGGTTTGAGCCAATATCCCTTCTTCTTGAATCATTATTATTCCTTGGTGGATCACCTCTAGAGGCCATACACTTGGGTGGCTTACATTGATCAAAGGAAGGAACCAAACCCGGTGGATTGAGGAGATTGAGCGAGAAGTAGGAGGTGAACTTGCACTGAGGAAGCTCGTTTCTACAAGGGTATGATTTCATAATTTCTTATTCTTCGTTTAATTAATAATTGTGCATAAAGGGTGATCCGGGTATATGGTTTGTAAAATTTTTAAACTCTGATTTTACACGCTTCCGCTTAATTTTTGCAATTTGATTGCGCTCAAGAATATTACAAACCTAACAAAAGGCCCATTTTGTAGGACTTGCAAAGGGTGGAGATAGAGATAAAGACTCCAGGGACCCACGTGATGATGGCAAATATACAAGTAGAACCGATTTTAATTGATAAAATTAAAGCTGCTCAAATTACAGATCCAGAGCTGATGCGTATGAGGAAGAAAGTGCAAGAAGGTGCGATGCCGGAAGCAAGAATCGATGAAGAAGGAATACTTCGAGTCAACTCTAGACTTTGTGTTCCTAACGACCCTGATTTAAAGTATAAAATCATGATGGAGGCGCACAACACACACTTTGCAATCCATCCTGGGAGCAATATGAAGAGAGAGATAACGCTGTTTATCTCAAGGTGTCTAATGTGTCAACGAGTCAAGGCGGAGCATCAAGTACCAAAAGGTCCATTGCAACCACTTGATATTCCAGAATGGAAGTGGGAGCACATTACTATGGATTTCATTACTGGTCTTCCCAATGTTTCTCAAGGCATAGATGTGATTTGGGTCATTGTGGATAGATTGATCAAGTCTGCTCATTTCTTACCGATACGAGAAACTTATACACTTGAACGTCTTGCTCGTATGTACATAAACGAGATTGTAAGATTGCATGGTATGCCAGTATCCATAGTTTCTGATCGAGACCCAAGATTCACTTCGCGATTTTGGGTTAGTTTGCAAAAAGCTATGGGTACAGTTTTACGATTTAGCTTGGCATATCATCCTCAAACGGACGTACAGTCGGAGAAGACTATTCAAACTCTTGAAGATCTATTAAGACTCTGTGTCCTTGATTTCAAGGGAATTTGGGACAAGTTCTTACCATTGGTGGAGTTTTCCTACAACAACAGTTATCAAGCAAGTATTGGCATGGCTCCATTTGAAGCGTTGTATGGAAGAAAGTGTCGTTCTCGGTATCTTTGGGATGAGGTGGGTGAAAGCAACGTTGTTGGGACCCGAGTTGAATGCGTATGACTCTCGAAAAGATTCAAACGATCCGGCAACGTATAAAAACCTCACAAGATCGACAAAAGAGTTATGCTGATCTTCATCGAAAGGACGTGGAATTCGATATAGGAGATCATGTATTGTTACGTGTTGCTCCATGGAAAAGAGTTACGAGATTTGGAAAGAGAGGAAAGCTCAATCCTCGATTCATCGGCCAATTTTTAATCCTTGATCGAGT
The DNA here is from genome assembly GCA_020205615.1 of Panax quinquefolius. NCBI lineage: Eukaryota > Viridiplantae > Streptophyta > Magnoliopsida > Apiales > Araliaceae > Panax > Panax quinquefolius. Next base: position 87,485,881 of record CM035162.1, read on the forward strand.
AGGAACTATGGCCTATAGACTCGCTTTACTGCCAAGTATGTCTCGTGTTCATAACGTTTTTCACATATCCATGTTACGTAAATATGTGGAAGACCCGAACCACATTATTGAGTTGGAACCGGACGAAATTACGGAAGATTTGACGTATGAAGAGGTTCCTGTTCAAATCTTGGATAAGAAGGAACATATTCTACGTACCAAGGTTATACCTCAAGTTAAAGTTTTGTGGAGAAACCACGATGTTGAGGAAATGACTTGGGAGTTAGAATCTGAAATAAAATCAAGGTATCCTTACCTCTTCGACATACCAGGTACGTATCCTAATTTCGAGGGCGAAATTTCATAAGAAGGGGAGATTGTAAAACCCCAACTTCTTGAATAAAGATGAATTTTCTATAAATATTAATTTTGAATATTATGGAGTGAAATTGATATAATAGTTGAAGGTAATATTTATAAATTTTGCAAAGTACGCAAGTTGTTATATAATATTTGATTGGTCGGGGAATATTCATTTTAACAGGGAATATTAGTACAACGTCACAATCATTGGTGGACCCCATAACAGAATTATTGTCGGATTAAGAAAACGACAAAAATACTTTATGAAAATAACGGTGGAAGTTTTACCGTTAACTGTTGAAACACTTTCGATTGTTAAATTACAACGATGTCTGGCGTGGTTGCATAGTAGCACTACGGTATTGATTATTGATGCTTACGTGATAAGTCACTTAGTTTTGTTGGTATTATTAATGTAATAATACGAGAAAATCTTTTATATAAAATGTAATACTTTTATAAAGTTATTCTATAAATAGAATATATTATATTCTATTATGCCTAGTGTTGATAAGTGTACGTGATAGTATTTTGCATAGTAAAATCTTTTTATATAAAATAAAATACTTTTATAAAGCTATACTGTTTTATTAGACAATAATTAGAATATATTATATTTTATTATGCATAGTATTTGAATAGTAAAATCTTTTATAAAGTTATTCATTTTATTAGATTATAAATAAAATAGAATATATTTTATTTTGCTTTAAATATGGACCGTCGATTAAAGTAAATCAATCTCTAATAGTTCATGAGTTAGTTATTATGCATTCCATTTTTCTATAAATAGAAGCTCATTCATTCATTATTTTTTATTATTTAATTCAACTTTGAAACTCAGAGAAAAAAAAAGTATTTTGCTACTTCACTACTTATATATCCAAAGACTCTTCTTCTTAAGGTAGGGAATATTATTTGTTGTACTCGTAAGGGTGTTATTCTTTCTTATTAATGAAGAGAAGCTGTTGTTATTCCATTGCTTATTATTACATTGGAATACTTTTGTATATATGCTGGTTTACCTATACTTGGTGACATTATTCTATTATTCATTTGGAATATCACATGCGTGTGTTTTACAGGACTGGTTCCATCTTTATTATTATTCTATTGGAACATCACATGCGTGTGTTTTACAGGACTGGTTAAAATCTTTATTATTCTGTTGGAACATCACGCCGATTGCAAATTTTGCACGACTGGTTCCGATTATTATTATTCTGTTGGAATAAACTGCATCATCTGAAGTACCGCATGCATGGTGATTTCTTTTGTTATTCCATTCTTTATTATACTCAGTTGGTTAAAGTTTCAACTTCTATACTCCATGAAATTAGTAGAATATCCTTGATATTTGCGCTTCATCCAGTATCTTTTCATGGAAATATTCTTCTGATCATTCTTGAATTTTACTCTACAAAACAGTATCATGTTGACAATTTGGACGTTAATAATTCTTGGATAAAATAATTCTTGAACTTGTTTTATTGAATTCTTATATCATTGTCATCATCCTCATGTTTATATTTTGTTGAAAGTCAATACGTATTTTGTAGTGCATAGATGGACTTGGTATGATTATGACACTGGGATTATTGATTGTAATCATGGTAGTAATGTTACAAATGATGTGGTAAAAGTTCTCATTGGCCCGTAGTGCATTGATGGATAGTTGTTGGCATGATCATGACCATTAATGAATACACAAATATTCTTGGCCCGTAGTGCATGGATAATTGTGGTCGTGATACTAAAGAATATCCTTGGCCGTAGTGCAGGGGTGATTCGATGATGTGGAATATTTATTAAGCTGAGTCTCAGCGATAACAGTGATGAAAAGCCTTTTAAATTATAAAAGATAGTAGATTTTATTTTCTACTTGACTCTTTTAATGGATTGCTTGTTCCACTGCAGTTAAACTTGATGTCTATTATATTTTATCAGTTTAACTTTGTTGGAGACTAATGATAATTTATTCTGCATTATCTTAGTCATAATATTTCTTACTGGGCTAGTTGAGCTCACTCTTTCTTTCTTTATTCTCTTGTGAAATGAGAATATAGTTGGGACGAGCCTGGGGAAGCGGAGTGATGGTCGAGGAGGATAGCATTAGTAGTCCTCACTATTCTGTGAAATAGTGTGATAATAATTGTAATGAGGACTCCTTTTGAGTTTGTATAATCTCTAGTAGATAATATTTGTATTCAAACTCACAGTTTATGTTTGTCGTATTGTACACGACAGTTGTATTAGTAAGCTGTATTTGAATTCTGTACCATGTATCTGACGACCTAAGATGGGTGATGTATACCTAATTTTGGGGGCGTCATAGTTGGTATCAAAGCTTAGGGATATGATCCCAGGCTAAGATGTGAGACTAGAACTAAGAGGAGAGAGACGGGGAATTCCTTCGATAGTATGACCTACTTAAATTTATTTTGTATTTAAAGTGGTTGGTTAGAGTTTAGAGATATTATGTTACATGTCAATTAACATTTGTTTTGTGGCAGTATCTGAAAATTACATCCGAAAATGTTGAGAATAGCAATGGAGCACAAGAGACCGTTGAGTCTCCATATATCAATAATCAGGAGAATGTGCATCAGGAAGGCGACAATCCTCATGCAAACAACAACACTGACCAAATGATGAATGATGGATTGTTCGGAGGCTTTATGCAATTAAATGCAAGCAATGAAGTAGAGCGGCTCTCGCCCAAAATGTAGGTGGAAACACTGGAAACTCTCAAAGGTCACCGCTAAGCAGTTCAAGGAGCTGGGACCACCGGAGTTTAAGGTAGAGCCAAAACCACTTATGGCAGAAGCATGGATAAAGCAGATCACCAAGATATTTGATATCTTGGGATGCTTGAGAGCAAAGGTTCCCTTTCACGAGCTTTATGTTCTTGCGCGGAGAGGCAGATTACTGGTGGGAATCGGTACAACGTACTCAACCTGCCGTACTAAAGATGTCTTAGGAGAAGTTCCAAGAGTTGTTCAACGACAAATACTTTCCTGAAAGTATTCGTCGCATGAAGGAGGTGAAGTTTATCAAATTGGAGCAAAACAATATGACCGTGTCGCAATATGAGGCAAAATATCTTATTTCTCATAAACTGTTATCCCTGTTTATCCCTGTTTGCATCCCACTTGGTGGATAATGAAGAGAGAATGGCGCGAATGTTTTTAAGAGGTATGAAGCCGGAAATACGTCAACATCTTATTTCTCATAAACTGTGTTTGTATTCAGATGTTGTAAATAGGGATCAGTTGGTGGAGCGCAATAACGAGTCAACGCAACCAAAAGTGAGCAGCCGACAAAATGATAATACCAGTGAGAGCAGTCATCGAAGCGGTGACAACAAGCGTGGAGGGAATCAACAGGCCAGAAATGGTAACCACTCTGGTGGTAATCAGGGCCAAAACAATAAGAATGGACATTTCAAGAATAGGAGATTCAACAATGATGGAAAGACGTCAGCACCATTACCCGTTGTTAAGGAAGGAGAAAGACCACCTATCATATGCTTCAAATGCGGAGGGGAGGGACGCATCAGTCCAAATTATGCGATGCCGTCCAAAGCTTGTTATAATTGTGGAAGAGAAGGTCACTTAGCTCGATTTTGTCGTTCACCAAAGAAAAATTCAGCTTGGATGGAGGCACCAAAGGCTGTCCCAGAAAAGTCAAAGCCGGTAGTGCAAGGGAGAGCATTTGTTGTGACATCCCAGAGAGCAAGGAACCCGAATGAGGTCATCACTGGTAAGCTTATCATAAACTCTAGCGAAGTATACACTTTATTTTATACCGGTTCTACCCATTCTTTTATTTCTCCTACTTGCGCTCAACGATTAAATTTGACTCCGGAGAAATTAGACTTTGACTTATCTGTGGAAACTCCGTTGGGAAAAACCTTCATTACATCCACGGTTTATAAATCTTGTTTGGTTCAAGTTGGTACCCATACATTACCTGTCGATCTTATTGCATCAAAAATACTTGCATTTGATGTAATTCTAGGGATTGATTAGTTAACTACTCATCATGCAAAAATTGATTGTTTTCGTAAGGTTGTTAGCTTTCATATTCCTAATCGACCTATTATGCGAATTCAAGCAACCAAACCATTAAAATCAATCACTGTCATCTCAAGCCATAAAGCTATTCGTTTATTGAAAAACGGATGTCAAGCTTTCTTAGCTCATGTCACAGATCTAAACAAAAATACGTCAATTTTGAATAATATTTCTATTGTTAATGAATTTCCGACGTATTTCTGAATAACTTCTACGGCCTACCACGGGAGGCGTGAAATTGAATTTTGTATCGACCTTGAACCCCAGTAAAACCCAATTCCAAAGCCCCATATCGAATGGCTCCTATTGAACTTCAGGAGTTAAAGACTCAACTGCAGGAATTGTTAGACATTAGCTTTATTCGTCCTAGTACTTCTCCTTGGGGTGCTCCTGTTCTATTCGTGAAGAAGAAAGATGGGAGTATGCAACTTTGTATTGATTATCGGGAGATGAATCTTGCCACCATCAAAAATAGGTACCCATTGCCACGTATTGATGACCTGTTTGACCAGTTGCAAGGAGCCAAATTCTTTTCAAAGATTGATCTTCGTTCCGGATATCACCAACTGAAGATTTGAACCGATGATATTCCAAAGACGACTTTTAGAACTTGGTACGGGCATTATAAATTCCTAGTCATGTCCTTTGGATTGACTAATTCTCCTGCTGCCTTCATGGATATGATGAACCGAGTATTCAAGGAATATTTGGATCATTTTGTGGTCGTCTTTATTGATGACATCCTCATATATTCCAAAAGCCGTGAAGATCATGAGGAACACTTGAGGTTGATACTCCAAAAGCTTCGTGAATACAAGCTTTATGCCAAGTTGAAGAAATGCGAGTTCTGGCTTGAGGAAATAGCATTCCTTGGGCACGTGGTATCAAGTCATGGAATATCTGTTGACCCAGCAAAGATTGAAGCCATTCAAAGCTGGGAGCAACCTAAATCGATGGATCAAGAAAAGCACGTAGCTTTCTCGGCTTAGCTGGTTATTATCGGAGATTCGTAGAAGGGTTTTCTCAAATCGCTACTCCACTAACTCAGCTGACTCGGAAAGATACGAAGTTCGGTTGGAGCGAGGAATGTGAGAAGAGTTTTAAAGAACTCAAGAGGAGACTCATTTCTGCACCTGTTCTGACAATACCATCTGGTTCGAAGGGATTTGTCATCTACAGTGATGCTTCGGGCAAAGGGTTAGGATGTGTTCTCATGCAACATGGGAAAGTCATAGCCTATGCCTCACGACAACTCAAAGAATATGAGAGGAATTATCCTACTCATGACCTAGAGAAAAGCATGTTATTGTCTTCGCACTTAAAATTTGGAGGCATTACTTGTATGGGGAGAAAGTGGAGATCTTTACGGATCATAAAAAGCCTCAAATATTTCTTCACTCAAAAGGAACTCAACATGCGACAACGACGTTGGCTTGAGCTGTGAAAGATTATTATCATACTATCAATACCATCCCGAAAAGCAAGCGTGGTAGCCGACGCATTGACTAGAAGATCATATGCGGATGCAAAGTGCAATATTGTCAATCAAAGGCCCATTTTGTATGACTTGCAAAGGGTGGAGATAGAGATAAAGACTCCTGGGAACCACATGATGATGGCAAATATACAAGTAGAATCGACTTTAATTGATAAAATTAAAAGTCGCTCAAATTCTGAGATCCAGAGTACGATCGTATGAGGAAGAAAGTGCAAGAAGGTGCGATGCCAGAAGCAAGAATCGATGAAGAATGAATACTTCGAGTCAACTCCAGACTTTGTGTTCCTAACGACCCTGATTTAAAGTATAAAATCATGATGGAGGCGCACAACACACACTTTGCAATCCATCTTGGGAGTACCAAAATGTATCATGATCTTCGATATACATTTTGGTGGGGCAATATGAAGAGAGAGATAACGCTGTTTATCTCAAGGTGTCTAACGTGTCAACGAGTCAAGGCGGAGCATCAAGTACCAAAAGGTCCATTGCAACCACTTGATATTCTAGAATGGAAGTGGGAGCACATTACCATGGATTTCATTACTGGTCTTCCCAAAGTTTCTCAAGGCATATATGCGATTTGGGTCATTGTTGATAGATTGACCAAGTCTGCTCATTTCTTACCGATACGAGAAACTTATACACTTGAACGTCTTGCTCGTATGTACATAAACAAGGTTATAAGATTGCATGGTATGCCAGTATCCATAGTTTCTGATCGAGACCCAATATTTACTTCGCGATTTTGGGTTAGTTTGCAAAAAGCTATGGGTACAGATTTACGATTTAGCTCGGCATACCATCTTTATTATTATTCTATTGGAACATCCACATGCGTGTGTTTTACAGGACTGGTTAAAATCTTTTTATTATCTCATTGGAACATCTGCCGATTGCAAATTTTGCCCGACTGGTTCCGTTATTATTATTACGTTGGAATAACTTTGCATCTGAAATACCGCATGCGTGGTGATTTCTTTTGTTATTCCATTCTTTATTATACTCGGTTGGTTAAAGTTTGACTTCTATACTCCATGAAATTAGTAGAATATCCTTGATATTTTGCGCTTCATCCGATATCTTTTCATGGAAATATTCTTACGATCATTCTTGAATTTTACTCTACAAAATAGTATCATGTTGACAATTTGGACGTTAATAATTCTGGATAAAATAATTCTTGAAGCTGTTTTTATTGAATTCTTATATCATTGTCATCATCCTCATGTTTATATTTTGTTGAAAGTCATCTGGCTTTGTAGTGCATAGATGGACTTGGTATGATTATGACCGGGGATTATTCGGTGTAATCATGACCGTAATGTTACAAATGATGTGGTAAAAGTTCTCATTGGCCCGTAGTGCATTGATGGACTGTTGTTGGTATGATCAGGACCATTAATGAATACACAAATATTCTTGGTCCGTAGTGCATGGATAATTATGGTCGTGATACTAAAAAATATCCTTGGCCAGTAGTGTGAGGGTGATTGATGATGTGGAATATTTATTAAGTCGAGTCTCGCCGATAATGATGATGAAAAACCTTTTAAATCATAAAAGATAGTAGATTTTATTTTCTACTTGACTCTTTTAATGGATTGCTTGTTTATTTGCAGATTAAACTTGATGTCTTTTATATTTTTTCAGTTTAATATTGTTGGAGACTAATGATAATTTATTACGCATTATCTTAGTCATAATATTTCTTCTTGGGCTAGTTGAGCTCACCCTTTCTTTCACTTTGTTCTCTTGAAATGAGAATATAAATTTGGGACGAGTCGGGGAGCGAGTGATGGTCTAGAGGATAGCATTAGTAGTCCTCACTATTCTGTGAAATAGTGTGATAATAATTGTAATGAGGACTTCTTTTGAGTTTGTATAATATCTAGTAGATAATATTTTTATTCAAACTCACAGTTTATGTTTGTCGTATTGTACACGATAGTTGTATTAGTAAGTTGTATTTGAATTTTGTGCCATGTATCTGATGACCCAAGATGGGTGATGTATAACTAATATTGGGGGCGTCACACTGATGCCTTGTGCAGGGCAAATGTGACGTTTGGCATGTGTTCCTTGTCAGGCATGTGAAAGCAAGGAGGCCAAAGTTGCTAATGCATCTGTAAAGTCATTTCTATTATGAGGAATGTGTAGAAAGGAGATTTCTTCAAACTCCAAAGCCATCTGTAAGACTTGTCGATGGTAAGGCATCAAATGTAGCTCTTTGGTTTGATAGATTCCCGTCGATTGTTTGACCACTAACTCCGAATCTTAAAAGATTGGTAATCGCCTGATGCCCATTGAAAGGGCAAGTTTTAGCCCCATGATACAACCTTCATACTTAGCCGTGTTGTTGGTAATCTTGACAAACCGCAATTTGATGACGACGACGGATATCGCTCCCGTCTGGGATACTAGAAGCGCTCCGACTCAGAACCTTCCATATTAACAGCTCCATCGAAATACATCTTCCATGTTTGGCGTGTATCGTACTGATGTTCTTGCTGAACTGTCATTACCCCTTCAGCGGGGAAGTAAGTCTCCAAGGGTTTGAAATCCCCTGAAGGTGTGGCGGCCAGTTGATCCACAATTCCTTGACCTTTGATGGTCTTTTGAGTGACGTAGATGATGTTAAATTATTGTAGGATCAACTGCCATCTGGACAGCCGTCAATTTAACATGGGTTTATTGAACACGTACTTGAGAGGATCCACGTGGGATATGAGATGGGTTGTATGACCATGAAGGTAATGTTGTAACCTCATGGAAGCCCATGCTAAAGCACAACAAGTCTTCTCAATCAGAGTTCACTACTGCTGAATCTTTTGCTGAGGTAATAGATAGCTCGTTCTTGGCCTCTATCGTCTTTCTGTCCTAGCATGCAACCCATGGCATTGTCACCGATGGACGGTACATGAATAGGGGAACATCATCCCTGGGTGGTACCAAAATAGGAGCTTTGACTAGTTTCTCTTTGATTGTAAGGAAGGCCTTCTGGCACTCATCATTCCATTTCATGGAGGAGTTCTTCCTTAATAGTTTGAAGATGGGTTCACAGGTTGCTGTGAGTTGAGAAATGAACCTGCTAATGAAGTTGATTCTTCCCAAAAATTCCCGTATTTCCTTCTCTGTCTGAGGAATGGGCATTTTCGTGATGGCCTGGATTTTGGTGGGATCCAGCTCAATCCCTTTATGACTGACTAAAAATCCTAGCAACTTGCCTGATTTAAAGCCAAAGGCGCACTTGTCTGGATTTAACTTCAAGTTGTACTTACGCAACCTGTTGAAGAGCTTTCTGAGATGGTCTAAGTGGTCTTCCTCCTTCCGCGACTTGACAATGATGTCATCCACGTAGATCTCTATCTCTTTGTGCATTAAGTCGTGGAAGAGAGCCATCATAGCTCGCTGATAGGTGGTTCCAGCATTGATGAGGCCGAATGACAACCTTCTATGACAAAAAGTTCCCCAAGGCGTGCTGAAAGCAGTTTTCTCACGATCTTCCTCAGCAACCATGATCTGATGGTACCCCACAAAGTAATCAGCAAAGGAGTACATGTCGTATTGAGCAGTAATGTCAATGAGAATGTGGATAAATGGCACGAGAAAACTATCTTTAAGGCAAGCTTTGTTCAGATCCCGGTAATCCATGCGAACTCGCACCTTTCCTCCAGGTTTAGCACGAGAACGATGTTGGATATTCATTCAGGATATATGGACACCATGATGATACCAGCTTGAAATTGTTTCACAATTTCTTCTTTTACCTTTAAACTCCACTCAAGTTTCAATCGCATGAGCTTTTGCTTAACTGGCTTGAATCCCTCTTTAATGGGAAGGCGATGAAGAACAATGTTAGTGAAAAAACCCACCATGTCTTCATGAGACCATGCAAACACATCCTGGAATTGGGTTAGTAGCATAACCATCTCATTCCTCTGGTTTGGGGTAAGGTCTGAACCAATCTGGATTAACTTAGGGCTTTCTAAGGTTCCAAGATTGAAGGATGTGGTTTGATCAAGGTTGGGTTTAGGTTTGTCTTCGACCCATTCTTTAATCTCCGGAGGCACCTCAATGCCCTCTTGTATTTCCATCAAGTCTGAGTCTAACTTTTCATCAAAGTTACAATCCTTGTGGAGAAGAGGCATCTTATCAGCAAGTACAAGAACATCTAAGTTCAGAGTCCTGAAACAAAATATGCTTTCACTTAGTATATATGAAGTTGTTTAATCATACAAAGTGTTAGCATGTACTGACAAAACAACTGCTAATATTGTACAGAAAAGTAAGCAGTTATGATATCTCTGAGGCGAAAGAGTTTCTGCCGTTTTACCCTGTTGACTAATGCGAAGAGTCTTTGCCCAATTAGAAAGGGCAAAGTCCGGGTGGACTGCAGTAATGGAGGGGCTGTCATCATCCTCCTTATCCCGAATGATGACCATTATGTCTGGGCAATCATCGTCTGGGGTGTATCTGTTTGTATGTTCATCATGAACGATGATGTGTATGCCTGACATCATTCTAACGATATCTTGCTTGATTCTTTGTTCCTCTTCTTCCACTGCGGGATCTAGAACAAAGACTTCTTTCTCCTTCACAGGTACCGGTTTGGGAAATAACATAGCCATTACGTTAGCTGGCACCTTTACCGGAGGTTGTGCGGACTCAGGATTTGAAGATGAAGATAATCTCCGCGTGGCTGAAGCTGAAGGAATCTGTTGATGCTTATGAGGATTCCTATGACTAGAACTGGCAGAATAGCGTAGTCCAGCTGTACCAGTTTGACTGTATACTCGAATTGGGTGCTTAATACCCTAATGATCTTTACCCAGCCCTTGTCCCGACTGATGACCCAATGACATCATTTCTTGAGTAGCTGCCATCACTTCAGCAGAAATCTTGGGTACGGGAAATGGCGTTCCAATAACATGGTACTGAGCGTCACTCACTTCCAAGGCATGAAAACTGACCGGTTCAACATCTGCATTGACGTTGATGAATGGTATGTCACCATGTTGAGGACATTCCGGTTCAGGGTTGATCGTGACAAGGCTATTGTTGATAATGTATTTCAGTTGTTGATGAAGGGTGGAGGGGACTGCCCCGACCATATGAATCCACGGTCTTCCTAAGAGAAGGTTGTATCCTGAATCTATCTTGAGCACGTGAAAAGACACGAAGAATGTGTGGGGACCAATTTCGATTGGCAGCTCAATTACTTCTACTGAATTTCGGCGGGTTTCGTCAAAAGCTTTGATAATCGTATGGCTGCTCCGGATTCGGTTGAGATTGACATTCATCTTTATCAATGTAGCATAAGGACAGATATTTAGAGATGAACCTCTATCTATCAAGACTCCAGCTAACATGTACCCGGAGGACAAGACCGCAATGTGCAATGGCTTGCAATGACCAGTCCCTTCAGGCGGTATGTCATTATCAGTGAATGATATCACATTGTTGTAAAAATGTGATCAACCAAATGTTGAAATTTTTCCACATCCACTGATTTTGGTAAGTAGGCTTCTTCCAAAACCTTCAGCAAGATCTTTCGGTGATCCTCGGAAGTTAAAACCAAGTCCAAGATTGAAATTTGATGTGGAGCTTCTCTTAAGCTTAAAACCACCTTGGATTCATTATGACCCATAGTGCGGAGGAACTTTTCAATCTTCTCCATGGGTATTTCCCCCTTTGATTGGATGGTAGACTTCATCTAACCTTTACAAACAATCATTCATGCAAAAAATTTAAATAAACTTCATTACAATACTTAAGCCAAAGTCTGATAATAAAACTATCAAAACGATTACAAGTCTTCAGTACTTGTTCATCTTTCTTTTTCCTTTACTGGTGCTAGGTACTTCACCCTTTTCATCTTTAGCTGTAAGGATTATACAGGCAAGAGTGAGCAAATAAGGCTCACTTGGAATAACAACAATTAAACTTCAAATCTTTACATCATTTGCCAAATACTAGGCTCAATAAAACTGAATAATATGTTCTATTAACATTCTGAAATACATCACTGAGGGTCTAATGACCATGAACCATGTCCACAGTTATAAGTAATGTTTCAACTTTAACTTTAACAGTCATAAGATTATAAGGACTCCATGTACTTAGGGGGATCAATCCTTCGTACAATGTATTGTGCACAAACATTTTCAGCGTAAAGTATAAACTAAGCGTAACCCCTAATAATAGGGTTGTTCATCTCAGTATTTAGAGTACAAGTCTGCACCAAAGTAAGTTTTGTTAGGATACACTTCAAGGTAATTTGGAATTCAACGGACATCAACTAAGGATTAGTTGAATAAAAGGTAATAACACTATGTTATTGAATAATCATAACTGAATAAACATTGCATTCTAAGTTCATGCTTTAGGAATAATCTAATAGCATAACGATTGAATAATATATCATACCTTGCTTTGAACAACATTAAGCTAAGGTTACATCTTAGAATTTAATATCAAGCATGCATGTCAAATAATAACTTGAATGATAAATTTGTTCATCAGAATAAAGATATTTGCATGCTAAAAATACAAGCTTAGGTTTATAAAAACTTTCACAACATAATAATTGGACTAGCTCAACGAAAGGGTTGAATTAGAAGAACTTGCATAATTGTAATTGAACTAGAACAATAACTTGTTCAACGAAAATAAACTTGCTCAATAAGGTATGGAGTTAAGAAACTTGCGTAAACATAACAAACTAACTCAACGAAGGTTTAGAGTTAGAAGACTTGCTCAATGTAAAAAGATAGGTTTAGAAACTTGCCTTGCTTGTAGGCTAAATCGTTATAATCCAAATCACAATATCCTATATACATATGTTATCATAACATTATCAGTCATTATTAACTCTACATCACATATGGTTTAGATGTCTAACCACATAATCAACATATATGCTTAAAACGATAGTAAACTCGTTAGGTATTAACACCATGCTCGTTCAATGCATTACAATACTACAATAACAGAAATACATGTTCATATAGCATTACAACTAATAGATTCTGAGACTTTCGTATGTCGACAAAAGTCATTTTTACGCACATTACGCTAAGTGAAGCCATGGGCGCCATAGTTTGAACTATGGGTCGTACTTGCATGCGAGGAGGTGGCGCTTCGGCACGAGAGTTACATAAGGCTTTTGCAGCATGAGCACATGAGTCTGGGGCGGGGCTGCTTTTGGTGCTAAGTATTTGAGACTCACTGAGCGAAACACACGAAGGCCAATTTGATTCGAATAACCGTTTCTAGTAGCTAATTACACACATATAACTTATGTAAATTACATCTAAGTTCATCAAGCATACATGTATTAATTTAAAACTACTAAACAACAAATAATAGTAGACTAAATCTTTGAAGACACGATTTTTAAAAACAAAAAATCCATTGTTGATATTTCTTGATAAAGTGACTGTAATTCCATGTTTATAACCAAATTAATTCCTTTAAAATATAAGCATACCAACATATAAACCAATTAACATGCATAGTTCAATTTCTCAATTAGCATATGTTGGGTAAAATCTAATTACACACAACACGCAAGTATACATGGTCAACAAGTAATAAAGTGAAAGTAGAGTATCGTTCCCACGAGGAATTGTTTAATAAAAATCACCAAGTACTAACCCATAACCAATTCAATCTTATTTAAACAAATGAATTTCAATTTATAAGTAAACTAATTCTAATTACCACTAGTTAAATTAAGATTACAAAGATTTAAGATCACAACTTCACTTATTGCTTCATTTAAGTTAACACACTTCTCATCAATTATTTTCTATCTTGAATTGTTAATCAAGAACACTAAAGCAGATAAAACCACCTCTCGATGCATAATACCCATAGTCACTTAAATCCACATATGATAGAATTAAGTAAGACACCCTAATTAACTAATCCACTATATCTCTATTTGAATTACAATTAAAAAGGATTTAAAGCACAAGTTCTATATAAGATTACATATGGCGTAAAGGTATATCTCTATTCTAAACACGAATCATGAATTCCATCTAAGCAGAAATCATAAACACATGCTATCATGATAAGATCTAAATCAATACTTCATCTCTCGAGTTCATATAGATTATCACGGTAATTGTTAGCTATGCAATTAAGCAATTAAGTCCAAATCACAATAGACAATCCTCACAATAGAACATAATAATTGATAGCGAAGCATATTAAAATAAACTACACAATAAGATCCATTGTAATATCAAACAAAGAATTAGTTCATGATTATTGAATTAAAACTAAGAATCCACAATTGAATAAATAATAAAAGACAAAGATAGAAGAAGATGAGAAGATAGAATCTATTGTCTATAGATTTGATGCTCTCTCCTTGCTCTTACTTTGAATCTTCAATGGTCTCCAAGTTGCTTCGATCTCCAAATCTCATAAGAACTAGAGTTTTGGTCCTAATCTACTATAATCTAATCTAATGAAATCCTCTCTCTAGTCTAATCTCCCCTAATCCTTGTGATTCTCCTCCTTTTATAAGTCTCTTCATATGTCTTTAAGTCCTCTTGGAAGTCCTCTTGAAAGTCCTTGAGTCAATCGGATCGAAACAATCCTTTCCGGACTCAAATTTGACCAAAATTTGTATTTTCTGGGCATACCCCCGTCCCGGCGGGGGTCTAGGCTTGTAAAGGACCCGCCCCGATGAGCTAGGGGCATATTTTGTAGCTGGTATGCCCACCCCCGGCAGGGGTTTTGTGAAGGAACTTTTTCTGCTCTGACGTCCTTTGGAAAAATGGCCATAACGTCTTCGTCGGAAGTCCGATTTTGATGATTCAAGATGTTCCGAAAAGAGGAGACGTAGATCTACAACTTTCATGCTTTGAGGTTTTCGATATAAGGAGATTGGAGAAATATTGAAAGTGGCTCTGAAGTTGATGCTATGTAAATGACCACCCAAAATAGTGACGTTCGACGTCCGTTGGTACAAATGTCATAACTCTTGCATCCGAACTCTAATTGGAATGATTCAAGTTGTTCCGAAAAGCTAAGAAGAAGCTCTACAATGTAATCCAAGTTTCAAGCCAAAAACATGAAATGAACATGAAAGCCCAAATGATGTTTGAATTTCTTTTCTTTACGATTTCATACCAATTCTTTGCAATCACAGCTCCCAAGCATATAATCTACAAAACAAACACAAAATGCATGAAAAATAACTAAGAAACATGAGATTAAGCAACTAATTCAAGTAATAGATATCGGATAAGTAGGTATACAACCTACTTATCAAATACCTCAAACTTAAACATTTGCTTGTCCTCAAGCAAAAACACTAAATAACAATGCTATGCAATGCAACTAATCTACATGCCTACGAATCCAGCAATAATGACAGAACCAAGTCTATTTAATCGGCCTTAGAAAAATCAAGTAAACACGATAATACATCATATCAAAAAAAATCATTAACTTCCCAATCAATCATCAAATCTTAGATTGTTATCACTAATATAGTGCGTGTGAGCTCCACAACAATGTTTACTGATATAAAATCAAATTTAACAAATAACAAGTCTCTTCGAAGGCATCATATAGTGTAAACTCAAGAAATCTAAAAACAAGCTAGATCCAACTAAAATCAAACAATTACCAATATCGAGGGTCAACATGGGATACTAATGCTTTATTTTTCATCTACGGGGGCTTTTTGCTCTTATTTCTCGTTTTATTTAATATTATTTTTTTTTTTTTTTTCTTTTTTTTTCAAATAGTGAGTGCATTTTACGCTCCATCTCACGCCTGTGTTTATGAGGAGTGCATTTCACGCTTCTTCTCGACCAACCACATGACTCAATTTAGTCAACTCAATATCTTTTTTTTTCTTTTTTTTAGAAGCTTATATACCCCACTTTTATCCCTAAACTTAAGTAAGCGTAAACTAACTATTGAATAACCAACGTAATAAAACTGATAAATAATAATATGCTTACTAATGACCTTATTAAAAACAGCGGTTACCAAACATTATTATATATATATTATTTATATTCTTTTTAATTTATATTATAATAATAATTCAAAATTAAAAAGGAAATCCAAAAGTCATAGGGCTCCGTTTGGAAAACTATTTAAAATTAAAAAATTAATATCTTTAAGCATTGTTTGGGTAAAACTAAATTAAAACTACTTTAATTTATTTTAATAACTCTTTATAATATAGTTATTTGTTACACTTTATTTAATTAAGTTTTCATACTTAATTAATTGATTCTAAAACAATTTATTAAATAAATCATTTAATCACATAAACTCTCTCAAACTTAATCATTAAATTAAATTAGAAAATTATCTCCAAATTTTTAATTAACTTAACACATTAATTATTTAACAAATAATTAACTAAATCAAATCAATCAAATTGCACAATTATTTATTCAACAAAGAATTCAACAAAGAATTAACCCATTCAAATCAAATTAAACAAATACAATTATGTATTCGACGATAAACACATCAAATAAATATTTATATAACTCAAATAAATATTTAAAATAACAATTAAAATTCTAAAATTCTGGAATGTTATATTCATTAGTTAATCATTCATCTTTGTACTACAGGCCAAAGATATTCAGTAATATCAACATTTAGGGATGAGGATGATGAAAAATAACTTAAAGAAAACGAATCTAGTGAGATAAAAGATCAAAGACTAGGGATTTGTACTTTAGTTTATCCAAGTTCAAAAATACCTTATAATAATCAATTTTGGAGCAAAATTAAAGAATAAAGATCAAAACATGGATACAATCAAAGATAGTAACCATAATAGACAACTTGGACAAAGAAAAGGAAATTTCATTTTTTTTCTATGAATAGTGCTGTATTCGTGAATAGTGTCGTATATGTGAATAGTGCCATATACGTGAATAGTAATCCCAACATGAAAAAGGTAGAAATTCCATAATAAAATCTATACCAATATTTCGGTATAATGATATTGAAATAATAACATCATTATGAAGAAAATAACATCCCTTACCTCAAAAGAACAGTACTTCTGGTCAAAATATCAGGTATAAAGCTGAATGAAACTTGCACCGATGAATAACAACTCACAAAGTATCTAAATACTCACAAAATAAGCTCGATAATATAGAGAGAAAGAGAGAATACTTGTTTCTGGTGTGATTTTGAATTCTAACTAAGCAGCCTATTTATAGGAAAATGCTTAGAACGCCATAGCAGACTAACATGCTACCTAATGGCTTTACCTACAACTATTCACGCCCACCACTTTTGAAAATAAATTCCAGCACATTTCATTTTCCACCAACCAAAAGTGGGGCTCACCATGTTTTTAATAAAAACATTTATTTCTGAAACTTCAATAATTCATAATAAATAGCTTTTTATCAAAAAAATATGAATTTTATGTCCATTCCATAGGAAATTAAATTCTCTACAACTTTGTAGAAGAAAGTTTTTCCAAATTCTAAACAGAAAATGCCCAAAATCCACATACGGACGATATTTAATACCTCCATTCCGACAAAATACTGATAGAACACCTCAGCATTTATTCCATCATTTATAACCACAATAAATATATCCATCATTTATATCCACATAAAATAAATATTTTCTTATCATATAAATCAATAATTAATTATTCATAAAAAATATTACAGAATCGTAATTATGACAACCAGGTCGTTCCCAAGAAAGAAGGGGCTTTCCGATAAGGATTTCTCCTTATTAGCGTGCAATTAGGTGATCAAACCCCTTTCTTAGACAAAACATCCTTAGACATTGCCAATAATGCTATCTAATAATATTATTCAAATAATATGAATTATTGATCTGATAATGGGAAATACTGTGCAGTGACAATTATTGAAACAACAATAATATAAAATATCAACGTAGCAATTATTGAATCAATAAAATAAAATATTGAACAGTAATTACTGTAACAATTATTGAGTAGTGCCTTTTTACGTAAGAATCAATAATTCAAAAATATCATGCAACACTGGCGTGTGCTCTGCAACCACGCCAGACATCGTATTTTAACCATCGGAATATTCCAACGATTGTTAATGGTAACAACTACGCCATTATTTATAAAAACTCAAACTTGTCGTTATCTTCATCCGATCGTTTTCCATTATGGGGCCCACAAATGGTTGTGCCGTCATATGAATATTCCCCAACAGCAAGAATATTCCACGACCAAATGAATATTCCCCGACAACAATGAATATTTTATAAACACTTACTTATTTTGCAAAATTTGCACATTTCACCCACAACCATTATATCAAATTAACACCTTATTATTTCAAAATAATGATTAGAGGAAATTCAATTTTATTTATAATAAGTTGGGGTCTTACAACCTCCCCTCCTTATAAAATTTGGTCCTCGAAATTGATGTACGTACTTGGTTTTTCAAAAAGGTGAGGATACCTCTCTTTCATTTATGATTCCAACTCCCATGTCATTTCTTCAATAACATGGTTTCTCCACAAAACCTTAACTTGTGGTATGACCTTGGTGCGTAGGACATGCTCTTTCCTATCCAAGACCTTAATAGGTACCTCCTCGTACGTTAAATCTTAGGTTATCTCGTCTAGTTATAACTCAATAATGTGGTTCGGGTCTTTAACATATTTATAAAGCATAGATATGTGAAAAATATTATGAACACGAGACATGCTTGGAGGTAATGCGAGTCTATATACATTTCCTATTAGGTCAAGAATCTCAAATGGACCAACAAATCTTGGATTGAGTTTTCCTCTTTTCCCAAATCTTGTAACTCCCTTCCATGGAGCAATACGTAATACTACATGATCCCCAATATAAAATTCTACGTCCTTTCGATGAAGATCCGCATAACTTTTGTCAATCCTGTGCCATTTGTATACGTTGTCGAATCGTTTAGATCTTTTTTATAGTTATGCTTACCAACTCTGGTCCCAACAACATTGCTTCTCCCACCTCATCCCAGCATACTGGAGAGCGACACTGTGATGCCCCCAAATCTAGGTATCTTCCAACCTGACAGATGGTGCTCCATGATACTATAATTCATACAGTCATTCCATTGAGATAACAACAAAATGAGTGTACTTACTATATTCTTATTACATTCGTAATAAATCCTTTCCCAAGTTCATAAATCGAATACATTCTTTGTTATTCATAAGTATATTACATACAAATACACTAATCTATTACAGGACGATTAACTGCCCATCTTAGCCTTGCCTTTATCTCTCTTAGAACTCTTAGTTCATTCGGCTTTAGCTGCAATTATATGGTTCAAGCAAGACTGAGCATACTAGCTCAACAAGTCTAACAAGGATCATATGAATATCACATTAAGAATTATATGTTTAACTTCCACAACTGAACAATTAACTACTAAGCACTATGAAACATTTAACTAGTACTTCTCATTTCATAACAATGATTCCAAAGTATATATAATAACTTAGGAATTCTGAACCGGTCAACAAACCATGAACATACTCTTTTCGTTTTCATACTTGAAAAGGACATCCGACACTAAGGCCATCCATCCGTCTTTACTTACAAACACTTCTAGGTGATCAGCCTATTATACTCTATGTTGATCAACACTCTTCCGTTAAACATATTTACGTTTAACATTTGGCAACCTTGCGCGCCCATCGAATAATCGATGAAAATACTTTTGTTTGTTCATAGACAAACTTACCTTTACATCCGTACCAAATACTTGGCATAGGATAGCGTTAACAGTTCTATATCGAAAGACTTGTACATAAATCAATCAATTCTTCAAGAGTGATCTAGCCGAGTTAAAATAGGCATTGACTCTTTCTTTAAAACCAATCATGCATCTTATAACATGAATTATAGAAAACTTGACTAACACGGAGGTTAGATAAGCGTTTAAGAAAGACTTGCCTTCAAGCATCTTCGAATATAATATTCAATCAATTCTCAGTATTTACAGGATCTACATGATATGTTCATATATCACACTGTAATTAGTTTACAAATAACTAACTTTATTGTTCTAACCAACTGCTTTATCTTCTATGTCTTACTTAAATTTACTTCATTAGTAAGGTCAATTCGACTTACTATGCTTCATTCCAGCTCGTTAACGTTCTTACGTTATTAACCGACATTCTATCATCATTGGTGAAATACCAATGTTGAACATCATTCACGGTTCACTTATAACGTTCTTGCGTTCTTTGTTTAATTCTTATTAAACCATATCTAATCTTCTAACGTTATCACTTCATAAGTGATTTAAAGTCAGCCTTATTATGTACATTAAGTACCTTCAATGTCTTACCTTAGGTCTACATTCAAATGGAACAAAAACCTAACTTGGTCAATATTTTTACTTTATCATGGCATATTTGGCATCTCCTTTTATATAGTGGCGGCTGCAATATCTCTCGTGTGTTTTGCGGGACTTGGTGCTACTGGCTATGAGTCCTTGCACAAATTCTCGTGACTCTGGCCTGTGAGTCCTTGCACAAATTCTCGCACTGCGGCATGAGTCTCCAGACGTTTTTATTTTCTCTCAGCCACACTTGGCGCCACGGCGTGACACATTTACACTGGGTTGGCCTGTACATTGCCTTTTGCACCAGAGATAGGTGAGACGGTTTGTTTTTCTAACAATACTCCCGGCTTCATAACTTATTCGTTTTACATCCGAATTGGCTCATTCGAAAGCCCATAACTCATAAATTACATACTCTAGGTTTTCATATAATAATTTTACATTTTTGAATCCGTTAACTCGGAATTCACCTTTGGGTTCATTTTGAGCGTTCGTTTATCATTTTCGACCGTTCAATACTCGTTTTCTTCGTTATAAGTCAGAATTCGACGATTCTCAAGTCCACAACTCTTGAATACCGTATCTCACGTGTTGACATTGAAAACCAACGTTTTCAAGTCACACGACAACTTTTGACCTTTAATCCGAGATTTCTACGATTTCGACGTTTAACGTCTATTTTTGTAAAATTCGCCATAACTTCGTTACTCGTGTTCTATAAGCCAAATCAAATAGAACACTCCATTGATTCATCATCTTCATCCTAACCAAACAATATGCACATACTCTAGCCATGATGGTTTTCAAATCGTCCCATCGTAACTAAGTTCACGTTCATGACTTTCTACGGGTTTTTTCTTACGTAAACACTTACGATTTTCATTTGGTCATAAATTATCAATGTTTTCAATATTAATATACATTCTTATTATTCCTCACTAAACACACTCCACTAATTCACGATTCTCTACGAGAAAGAAATCGAAAGAGATGAAGACTAAGGTTTACGAGATATTACCTTTGTCGTTCTTCGCGTTTTTGATAAACGTCTAATGGTTTGCTTGGAAGTAGATTGATTATAAGTTTCTAGCTCTTTCTCTCTCTCAATATAGGTTGAACAAAGTTTTACAAAACTCAAATAACCAACCTAAGCTTTGTATTTATAAGCAATCAACATGGGGGAAAAATGGTCCACAAGCCACCTCTTTACTATTCCACCTCCTCTTCAACTTAGCCACCAAGTAATCACTTTACTTGGTGGCCAAGTGGCCGGCCCACCTCCTTCATGGATCATCCCATGGGTTTTACCCATCCCGTGACCCGCTGGTTCGACTCGCGGTTCGGTTTCTTGGATTGGGCTTGACTTAAATTAAAATTGGGCCTTGACTTGGGCTTGCTTACATAATTCATTGGGCTTGCTATTAATCCAAGTCCAATTGTATTCTACCAAATCCTTAACTCAAAAATCAAATAAGAACTATTCGTATTCTACGTGTATAACTCATATATTCTCCTCGTCTAATACTCATACGATATTCGTATTATACGTCGTACTATTCTTCCTACTATACTTGTGACGCCCCCAAAATTAGGTATACATCACCCATCTTGGATCGTCAGATACATGGTACAAAATTCAAATACAACTTACTAATACAACTGTCGTGTACAATACGACAAAACATAACTATGAGTTTGAATACAATTATTGTCTACTAGAGATTATACAAACTCAAAAGGAGTCCTCATTACAATTATTAACACACTATTTCACGAGAATAGTGAGGACTACTAATGCTATCCTCGGACCAAATCACTCCGGTTCCCGACTAGTCCTCGCTATGTTCTCATTTCCGAAAAGAACGGGGAAAGAAAGGGTGAGCTCAACTAGCCCCAAGAAGAAATATTATGACTAAGATAATGCAGAATAAATTATCGTTAGCCTTCAAAAGTGTTAAACTGATAAAATATAACAACATCAAGTTTAACTGCAGCGGATCAAGCAATCCATTAAAAGAGTCAAGTAGACAATAGAATCTACTATCTTTTATGATTTAAAAAAATTTTCATCATTTTTATCGCTGAGACTCAGCTTAATAAATAATCCACACCATCCCTGCACTACGGCCAAGGATATTCATTAGGGTCACGACCACAAATTCCATGCACTACGGGCCAAGGATATTTGTGTATTCATCAATGGTCATGATCATGCCAACAACTGTCCATCAATGTACTACGGGCCAATGAGGACTTTTTACACATCATTTGTAATATTACGGTCATGATTACACCGAATAATCCCTGGTTATAATTATACCAAGTCCATCCATGCTTTACAGGCCACAGATGACTTTCAAAAAAATATACACATGAGGATGATGACAATGATATAAGAATTCAATAAAACAAGTTCAAGAATTAAGTTATTCAGGAACTAATAACGTCCAAATTATCAACATGATATTGCTTTGTAAAGTAAAATTCAAGATTTCTCGAAGAATATTTCCATGAAAAATTTGGATGAAGTTTAAATATCAAGGATATTCCACTAATTTCATGGAGTATAGAAGTCAAAATTTTAACCAACCGAGAATAATAAGGAATGGAATAACAATGAAATCACCATGCATGCGGTACAGACAGATAAAAAAGTTATTCAACAGAATAATAATAATGAACCTGTCGTCGTGAAAATCACAACCACATGATGTTCCAATGAGAATAATAAAGAATGAAATAATAAAGACGGAACCAGTCCGGCGTAAAAGCATGTGAACAAGATGTTCCAACGGAATAATAAAGACAGAATAATAAAAACGGAACCAGGTCCGGCGTATAGCACAGACAGGATGTTCCAACGAAATAATAAAGACAAAATAATAGAAGAATGTCACCACGTATAGGGTATTCCACGTATACAGGTTATTCCAACTGAATAATAAAGAAATGGAATAATAGATGTTCTCTTCTCAAATACAAAAGAATAATATCCCTTACCGTAAAAGAAACTGAATATAAAAGTAGTTAAGTAGCAGAATATTTTTCTTCTATCTCTCTATAGAGTTCAATGAATTCGTTAGAAAATAATGAAGGAATGAGCTTCTATTTATAGGAAAATGGAATGCATAGTAACTAATCCATGAACGGTCCAGATTGATTTACGTTAATCTGACGGTCCATAATTAAAGAAAAATCTTTTAAATAAAATATAATATATTCTATTTATAATCTAATAAAACGAATAACTTTATAAAAGATTTTACTATGCAAACACTATGCAGACACTATGCAACACTATGCATAATAGAATATAATATATTCTATTTATAGAATAAATTTATAAAAGTATTCTGTTTTATATATATTATTACATTAATAATACCAATAAAACAAAACTGAGTGACTTATCACATAAGCATCAATACCGTGTACTACTTTGCAACCACGCATATTACTGTACTTTTATTACCAAGTAGTTCAACAATATTAATGGTAAAACTTCCACCGTTATTTTCATAAAGTATTTTTGTCATTTTCTCAATCCGACAATAATTCTGTTGTGGGGTCCACCAATGATTATGCCATCGTAAGAATATTTCCTGTTTAAAATGAATATTCCCCGACCAATCGAATATTATATGACAACTTGCATAATTTGCAAAATTTATAAATATTACCCACAACTATTACATTATATTAAATTCATTCCATAATATTCAAAAATGATAATTATAGAAAATTCATTTTTATTCAAAAAGTTGGGGTCTTACAACCTCCCCTTCTTAAGAAATTTCTCCCTCGAAATTAGGGTACGTACCTGGTATATCAAAGAGGTAAGGATACCGTGACTTCATTTCAGATTCTAACTCCCAGGTCATTTCTTCAACATCGTGGTTTCTCCACAAAACTTTGACTTGAGGTATAACCTTGGAGCGTAGAATATGTTCTTTCTTATCCAAGATTTGAATAGGAACCTCGACATCCGTTAAATCTTCCGCTATTTCGTCCGATTCCAACTCAATAATGTGGTTCGGGTCTTCCACATATTTACGTAACATGGATATGTGAAAAACGTTATGAACACGAGACATACTTGGAGGTAAAGCGAGTCTATAGGCCATAGTTCCTACTCGATCAAGGATTAAAAATGGGCCGATGAATCGAGGATTGAGCTTTCCTCTCTTTCTAAATCTCGTAACTCCTTTCCATGGAGCCACACGTAACAACACATGATCTCCTATATCGAATTCCACGTCCTTTCGATGAAGATCAGCATAACTCTTTTGTCGATCTTGTGAGGTTTTTATACGTTGCCGGATCATTTGAATCTTTTCCGTAGTCATATGTACCAACTCTGGTCCCAACAACGTTGCTTCACCCATCTCATCCCAGCATACTGGAGAACGACACTTTCTTCCATACAACGCTTCGAATGGAGCCATGCTAATACTTGCTTGATAACTGTTGTTATAGGAAAACTACATTAATGGTAAGAACTTATCCCAACTTCCCTTGATATCAAGGACACACGAGTCTTAATAGATCTTCAAGAGTTTGAATAGTCCTCTCGATCGTCTCGTCCGTCTCGAGGATGATATGCCGAAGCTAAATCGTAAATGTGCCCATAGCTGTGTAAAACTAACCCAAAATCGTGAAGTGAATCTTGGGTCTCGATTAGAAACTATGGATCTTGGCATACCATGCGCTCTTACAATCTCTTTTTGTATATAAGCTCGTTTATGTATAAGTTTCTCGATACAGAAGAAAATGAGCGACTTGGTCAATCTATCAACAAGACCCAAATCGCATTATCTTGAGAAACTTTAGGAAGAAATGAATCTAAATCCATGGTAATGTGCTCCCACTTCCATTCGGAATCAACAATGGACCTTTTGGTACTTGATGCTCCACTGATACACGTTAGACACCTTGAGATAAACATCGCTATCTCTCTTTTCATATTGCCCCACCAAAATGTATGTCGAAGATCATGATACATTTTGGTACTCCTAGGATGGATTGCAAATGGTGTGTTATGCGCCTCCATCATGATTTTATACTTTAAATCAGGGTCGTTAGGAACACAAAGTCTGGATTTGACTCGAAGTATTCCTTCTTCATCGATTCTTGCTTCCGGCATCGCACCTTCTTGCACTCTCTTCCTCATACGCATCAGCTCCGGATCTGTAACTTGAGCAGCTTTAATTTTATCAATTAAAGTCGGTTCTACTCGTATATTCGCCATTATCACGTGGGTCCCTAGAGTTTTTATCATTATCTCCATCCTTTGCAAGTCATACAAAATGGGCCTTTGTGTTGACAATATTGCACTCGTACCCGCATATGATCTTCTACTCAATGCGTCAGCTACCACGTTCACTTTTCCAGGATGGTATTGGATGGTATGATTATAATCTTTCAAGAGTTCAAGCCAACGTTGTTGTCGTATGTTGTGTTCCTTTTGAGTGAAAATATATTTGAGGCTTTTATGATCCGTAAAGATCTCCATTTTCTCCCCATACAAGTAATGCCTCCAAATTTTAAGTGCGAAGACAATAGCTGCTAACTCTAGGTCATGAGTAGGATAATTCCTCTCATATTCTTTGAGTTGTCGTGAGGCATAGGCTATGACTTTCCCATGTTGCATGAGAACACATCCTAACCCTTTGCCCAAAGCATCACTATAGATGACAAATCCCTCCGAACTAGATGGTATTATCAGAACAGGTGCTGAAATGAGTCTCCTCTTGAGTTCTTGAAAACTCTTCTCACATTCCTCGCTCCAACCGAACTTTCTATCTTTTTGAGTCAGCTGAGTTAGTGGAGTAGCGATTCGAGAAAACCCTTCTACGAATCTCCGATAATAACCAGCTAAGCTCAGAAAGCTACGTACTTCGGTTACTGATTTAGGTTGCTCTCAGCTTTGAATAGCTTCAATCTTTGCTGGGTCAACAGATATTCCATGAATTGAAACCACGTGCCCAAGGAATGCTACTTCCTCAAGCCAGAACTCGTATTTCTTCAACTTGGCATAAAGCTTGTATTCACAAAGCTTTTGGAGTATCAGCCTCAAGTGTTCCTCATGATCTTCACGACTTTTGGAATAAATAAGGATGCCATCAATAAAGACGACCACAAAGTGATCCAAATATTCCTTGAATACTCGGTTCATCATATCCATGAAGGCAGCAGGAGCATTAGTCAATCCAAAGGACATGACTAGGAATTCATAATGCCCGTACCGAGTTCTGAAAGCCGTCTTTGGAATGTCATCGATTCTAATCTTCAATTGGTGATATTCGGAATGAAGATCAATCTTTGAAAAGAATTTGGCTCCTTGTAAGTGGTCAAACAGGTCATCAATACGTGGCAATGGGTACCTATTTTTGATGGTGACATGATTCAACTCCCGATAATCAATACAAAGTCGCATACTCCCATCTTTCTTCTTCACGAATAGAACTGGAGCACCCTAAGGAGAAGTACTAGGACGAATAAAGCCAATGTCTAACAATTCCTGCAGTTGAGTCTTTAACTCCTGAAGTTCAATAGGAGCCATTTGATATGGGGCTTTAGAAATGGGTTTTGTCTTAGAGTTCAAGGTCGATACAAAATTCAATTTCACGCCTCGGGGTAGGCCAGAAGTTCATGAAGAATACGTCAGAAATTCATTAACAATAGAAATATTATTCAAAACTGACGTATTTTTGTTTAGATCTGTGACATGAGCTAAGAAAGCTTGACATCCATTTTTCAATAAACGAATAGCTTTATGGCTTGAGATGACAGTGATTGATTTTAATGGTTTGGTTGCTTGAATTCGCATAATAGGTCGATTAGGAATATGAAAGCTAACAACCTTAAGAAAACAATCAATTTTTACATGATGCATAGTTAACCAATCAATCCCTAGAATCACATCAAATGCAAGTATTTGCAAAGAAATAAGATCGACAGGTAACGTGCAGGTACCGATTTGAATCAAACAAGACTTATAAACCGTGGATGTAATGAAGGTTTCTCCCAATGGGGTTTCAACAGATAAATCAAAATCCAATATCTCTGGAGTCAAATTTAAACGTTGAGCGCAAGTAGGAGAAATGAAAGAGTGGGTAGAACCGGTATCAAATAAAGTATAAACTTCGCTAGAGTTTATGATTAGCTTACCCGTGATGACCTCGTTCGGGTTCCTTGGTTTCTGGGAGGTCACGACAAATGCTCTCCCTTGCACCATTGGCTTTGACTTTTTTGGGACGGCCTTTGGTGCCTCCATCCTAGCTGAACTTGTCTTCGGTGAACGATAAAATCAGGCTAGGTGACCTTCTCTTCCATAATTATAACACGCTTTGGATGGCATCGCACAATTTGGACTGATGTGTCCCTCCCCTTCGCATTTGAAGCATATGATAGGTGGTCTTTCTCCTTCCTTAACAACGGTCTTTGGTCTGTGACGTCTTTCCATCATTGTTGAATATCCTCTTCTTGAAATGTCCATTCTTATTATTTTGTACACCGATTACCACCGAAGTGGTTACCATTTTCGCCTGTTGATTCCTCCACGCTTGTTGTCACCGCTCGATGATTGCTCTCCTTTGGTATTATCATTTTTCTTGACCGCTATCTTTTGGTTGCGTTGACTCGTTATCGCGCTCCACCAATTGAGCCCTATTTACAACATCTGAACACAAACAAAGTTTATGAGAAATAAGATGTTGACGTATCTCCGGCTTCAAACCTCTTAAAAACATTCGCGTCGTTCTCTCTTCATTATCCACCAAGTGGGACGAAACCGGATAACTCCGTAAATTTTGCCTCGATCATGTATTGCGACACGGTCATATTGTTTTTTGCTCTAATTTGATAAACTTCACCTCCTTCATGTGACGAATACTTTCGGGAAAGTATTTGTCATTGAACAGCTCTTGGAACTTCTCCCAAGACATCTTCAGTACGGCAGGTTGAGTACATTTTACCGATTCCCACCAAAGAATCGCTCTCATGTGCAACATAAAGGCGGCAAAGGGAACCTTTTGCTCCTCGGAGCATCCTAAGACATTAAATATTTTTGTGATCTGCTTTATCCATGTTTCCGCCATAAGTGGTTTTGGCTCTCCCTTAAACTCCGGTGGTCCCAGCTCCTTGAACTGTTTAGCGGTGACCGCCCGAGAGTTTCTAGCGTTTCCACCTACATTTTGGATAGGAGAGCTCTACTTTCTTTGTTGCATGAATTGCATAAAGCCTCTGAACAATCCATCATTCATCATTTGGTCAGTGTTGTTGTTTGCATGAGGATTGTCGCCTTCCTGATTCACATTCTCCTGATTATTGATATGTGGAGGCTCAACGGTCTCTTGTGCTCCATTGCTATTCTCAACATTTTCGGATGTCATTTTCAGATACTGCCACAAAACAAAGGTTAATTGACATGTAACATAATATCTCTAAACTTTGACCAACCAATTTAAATACAAAATAAATTTAAGTAGGTCATACTAGCGAAGGAATTCCCCGTCTCTCCCCTCCTAGTTCTAGTCTCACATCTTAGCCAGGGATCATATCCCTAAGCTTTGATACCAACTGTGATGCCCCTAAAATTAGGTATACATCACCCATCTTGGGTCGTCAGATACATGGTACAAAATTCAAATACAACTTACTAATACAACTGTCGTGTACAATACGACAAAACATAAACTGTGAGTTTGAATAAAATTATTATCTACTAGAGATTATACAAACTCAAAAGGAGTCCTCATTACAATTATTAACACACTATTTCACGAATAGTGAGGACTACTAATGCTATCCTCCGGACCGTCACTCCATTCCCCGACTAGTCCTCGCTATGTTCTCATTTTCACGAAGAGAACAAAGAAAAGAAAGGGTGAGCTCAACTAGCCTAAGAAGAAATATTATGACTAAGATAATGAAGAATAAATTATTGTTAGCCTTCAACAAAGTGTTAAACCGATAAAATATAACAACATCAAGTTTAAGCTGCAATGGATCAAGAAATCCATTAAAAGAGTCAAGTAGAGAATAGAATCTACTATCTTTTATGATTTAAAAGTTTTTCATCACTTTTATCGTTGAGACTCAAATTTTAATAAATAATCCACATCATCCCCCGCACTACTACCAATGATATTCATTAGGGTCATGACCACAAATTCCATGCACTACGGGCCAAGGATATTTGTGTATTCATCAATGGTCATGATCATGCCAACAACTGTCCATCAATGTACTACGGGCCAATGAAGACTTTTTACACATCATTTGTAACATTACGGTGGTGATTACATTACAAGAATAATCCTCGGTCATAATCATACCAAGTCCATCCATGCTTTATGTGCCACAGATGACTTTCAAAAAATATAAACATGAGGATGATGACAATGATATAAGAATTCAATAAAACAAGTTCAAGAATTAAGTTATTCAGAACTAATAACGCCCAATTTGTCAACATGATATCGCTTTGTAGAGTAAAATTCAAGATTTCTCGAAGAATATTTCCATGAAAAATACTTAGATGAAGCGCAAATATCAAGGATATTCCAAATTTCATGGAGTATAGAAGTCAAAATTTTAACCAACTGAGAATAATAAGGAATGGAATAACAACAGAAATCACCATGCATGTGGTACTTTGCATAGGCAGGTTATTCCAACAGAATAATAATAATGGAACCAGGTCAGGTGAAAATTACACTGACTGGATGTTCCAATAGAATAATAAAGAATGAAATAATAAAGACGGAACCCGGTCCGACGTAAAGCACAAACAGGATGTTCCAACGGAATAATAATGATAGAATAATAAAAACGAAACCAGGTCCGGCGTATAGCACAGACAGGATGTTCCAACAAAATAATAAAGACAGAATAATAGAAGAATGTCACCACCTATAGGGTATTCCGCGTATACAGGTTATTCCAACTGAATAATAAAGAAATGGAATAACAGAAGTTCTCTTCTCAAATACAAAAGAATAATATCCCTTACCGTAAAAGAAACTGAATATAAAAGTAGTTAAGTAAGAGAATACTTTTCTTCTATCTCTCTATAGTCTCTCTCTATAGTTTCTCTCTCTAGAGTTCAGTGAATTCGTAAGAAAATAATGAAGGAATGAGCTTCTATTTATAGGAAAATGGAATGCATAGTAACTAATCCATGAACGGTCCAAATTGATTTACTTTAATCTGACGGTCCATAATTAAAGCAAAATCTTTTAAATAAAATATAATATATTCTATTTATAATCTAATAAAACAAATAACTTTATAAAAGATTTTACTATGCAAACACTATGCAGACACTATGCAACACTATGCATAATAGAATATAATATATTCTATTTATAGAATAACTTTATAAAAGTATTTTTGTTTTATATAAAAAGATTTTCTGTATTATTACATTAATAATACCAATATAACAAAACCAAGTGACTTATCAAATAAGCATCAATACCGTGTACTACTTTTCAACCACGCGTATTACTGTACTTTTACTACCGAGTAATTCAACAGTATTAATGGTAAAACTTCAGCCGTTATTTTCATAAATAATTTTTGTCGTTTTCTCAATCCGACAATAATTCTGTTGTGGGGTCCACCAATGATTGTGCCATCGTACGAATATTTCCTGTTTAAAACAAATATTCCCCGACCAATCGAATATTATATGACAACTTGCATACTTTGTAAAATTTATAAATATTACCCACAACTATAACATTATATTAAATTCATTCCATAATATTCAAAAATGATAATTATAGAAAATTCATTTTTATTCAAAAAGTTGGTGTCTTACAATACTCGTATTCGAACTAGTATAATACTCGTATCTCATACATATAATAACCTAAATGTTTATACCTATTATATTTCCCTTTCGGAAATCTCTTTCACTAACCCTTAGGTTTTACGTCTGCAAGCAAAAACTTCGTTTGCCATAACAGAAATATTATCGGATCTTCCATTATATCTTCATATTCTATCATTACGCGTTTCTCAGAATTTCGAACCTAAGCTGCGAACGAAATTGGATGAATAGTGTTTTTACGAGAAAATTCTCGAAAAATATTTCTTTTCGTCTTGATAATTCAAAACAATTAATCCTAGCACACAGCCAGAATACTAACCACATCCACACATTCTAGGTCATAGAACGACTTTCAAACATCTTACTCACATAATTAATCAATTAAATTCATTTAATCCACATAATTAAATAAAAATTTAATTCATTCAAAATCCAAAATTCTCGGGCATTACATTATTCCATCCTTATAAGGATTATGTCCCCAGAATCTCGCTATTCTTACATAAATAAATGAGGAAACTTTTCCTTCATTTTACTTTCGAGCTCCCACGTTGTTTCTTCAGTATCGTGGTTACTCCAAATTACCTTTACTGAAGGTATTACTTTATTTCTCAAGACTTATTCCTTCCTATCAACAATTTGAATTGGAAGTTCTTCATACGTTAAGTCTTTTTCTACGTGAATAGATTCATATTCTATTACGTGCTTGTAATCCGGTTTATACGGACGCAACACTGACACGTGAAACACATTGTGTATTCTTTCCATCTCTGGAGGTAAAGCTACTTCATAAGCTACCTCTCCTACCCTTCTTAAAATTTCAAAAGGTCATACAAACCTTGGACTTAACTTCCCTTTCTTCCCAAAACGTATCTTCCCTTTATAAGGTGACACTTTTAGAAAGACATACGATCCTACTTCAAACTCCCCCTTCTCTCGATGAGGATCTGCATACTTTCTTTGTCTATTTTGAGCCGCTACCAATCGAGTTTGTATTAGCTCAACCATGTCTGCCGTTTTTTGTACCATCTCAGGTCCAAACATTCGACGTTCACCTACTTCATCCCAGCAAAGTGGTGTTCTGCACTTCCTCCCATACAACACTTCGTAAGGCGGCATGCCTATACTAGCGTGAAAACTATTGTTGTACGCGAATTCTACCAAAGGCAGATGTTCGTCCCAACTCCCCTTGAAATCCATAACACAAGATCTTAACATACCCTCTAGCATTTGAATTGTCCGTTCACTTTGTCCATCCGTCTGTGGATGATACGCCGTACTCAATCTCAAATGTGTTCCCATTTTCTCTTGCAAACTCCTCCAAAAGTTCGACGTGAATCTTGGATCACGATCGGACACAATCGAAACAGGTACTCCATGCCTCGAAATAATTTCCTTGACATAAAGCTTAGCTAACTACTCTAGGTTATACCTAACTCCTATTAGTAGGAAGTGAGCCGATTTCGTCAATCGATCCACTATTACCCAAATAGCATCATATCCTTTTCTCGTTATTGGAAGTCCCACCACAAAGTCCATGGTGATATGCTCCCATTTCAACTCCGGAATCTCTAGTGGATGCAACAACCCACTCCATCTTTGGTGTTCAACCTTAACTTTCTGACAAGTTAAGCACTTACTAATATATTCTGCGATCTCCCTCTTCATGTTTGGCCACCAAAAGTTCTGACGAAGGTCTTGATACATCTTAGTACTACCCGGATGTATCGAGTACCTCAAACTATGGGCCTCCCACATAATCTCTTCTTTTAACTCGGAATTATTTAGAACCCAAATTCTTCCTTCAAAATGAAGTAAACCTTCTTTATCAAGGTTGTACTTAGTCTTCACATCATCTTTCATTATCTTTTTCATTAGCTCGCATTCTTTAGTACTTATCTGTACTTCCTTAACCCGTTCCACTATCGTTGGTCGAGTCTCTATTGAGAATAACCTCTCCACCATTTCACTTGGTAACTTAACTTCTAGCTCCATTCTTGCCATCTCGTTATTAACTCATTCTGAGTCGTTAATGTAACGCCCCCAAAACAGGTATACATCACCTATTCTGAGTTTCCAAATACATGGTACAGAATACAAATATAACTTAAATATACAACTGTCATGCAAAGTACGACAAAACATAAGCTGTGAGTTTTAATACAAATATTGTCATCTAGACAATATACAAACTCAAATTCAATATTATTACATTTATTTTCCCACTATTTCACTGAATAATGAGGACTACTAATGCTATCATCTAGTCCGTCACTGCTCCCTCCCGACTAGTCCCTTACTACGTTCTCATTTTCTCAAGAGAAATAATGAAAGTAAAAGGGTGAGCTCAACTAGCCCAAAGAGGAAATATTATGACTAAGATAATGAAGAATATATTATCGTAAGCCTTCAACAGTGTTAAACTGATATAATATAACAACCATCAAGTTTAACTGCAGCGGAACAAGCAATCCATTAAAAGAGTCAAATAGAGAATAAAATCTACTATCTTTTATGATTTAAAAGGTTTTTCATCACTTTTATCGCTGGGACTCAGCTTAAGAAATAATCCACATCACCGAATCACCCCTGCACTACGGCCAATGATATTCTTTAGTATCACGACCACAATTATCCATGCACTACGGGCCAAGAATATTTGTGTATTCATTAATGGTCATGTACATGCCAACAACTGTCCATCAATGCACTACGGGCCAATGAGGACTTTTACCACATCATTTGTAATATTACGGTCATGATTACACCGAATAATCCCTGGTCATAATCATACGAAGTCCATCTATGCACTACAGGCCACAGATGACTTTCAACAGAATATAAACATGAGGATGATGACAATGATATAAGAATTCAATAAAACAAGTTCAAGAATTAATTTGTCTAGGAACCAATAACGTCCAAATTGTCAACATGATATTCCTTTGTGGAGTAAAATTCAAGAATGCTCAAAAGAATATTTACATGAAAAGATATTGGATAAAGCGCAAATATCAAGGATATTCCACTAATTTCATGGATTATAGAAGTCAAAACTTTAACCAACTGAGTATAATAGAGAATGGAATAACAAAAAAAATCACCAAGCATGCGATAGATCGCATGCACGCATGTTATTCCAACGTAATAATAAATAATCGGAACCAGTCATGTAAAACGCATGCATGTGATATTCCAACAAAATAATAAAGAGCGCGAATCAGTCAAGCGCATAAAATGCACAAATAAGATATTCCAATGTAATAATAAATAATGGAACGGTCATGCGTAAAAAGCATGCATGGATGTTCCAACAGAATGATAAATAATGGAACTGTGTCCGGCGAAAACGCACGTATGTGATGTTCAATGAGAATAATAAAGAATGGAATAATGTAAGAATTTCACCAAGTATAGGGTAGCTCATGCGTATCTGAGTTATTCCAATGAATAAGAATGGAATAATGAAGTTCTCTTCATGGATAAGAAAGAAATAATACTCCTTACCTTAGAAAAATTGGATACTGGAATAGTGAGGTAGCAGACTTTTCTTCTTCTTTCTCTTTATAATTTCTCTCTATAATAATCGCTCTAAAGCTTTTGTGAATTGGTGAGAAATGAAGGAAGAATGAAGTTCTATTTATAGGAAAATATAGTTTCGATAATTGCACGTTTTGAGGCTCAAAAAATTACAGTACAATACCTCCAACTTTTCTTTCATTTTTAATTTAGTCTTGCAAGTATTATCAAACTTGCACCAACTCCCCTAATAGTAAATAATGTGAATCAATAGTTCAATCATGTGAATCAATAGTTCTATACGTATGAAAAATACGAATTACAGTATAGTACCTCCATTTTTTACTTAGTCATGCAAGTATTATCAATCTTGCACCAACTCCCCTAATAATAAATAATGTGATTCAATAGTACACACGTGTGAACAAATAGTTATATAAGCATGTGAATTAGTAGCAATTAATTGCTCATTTATCCGATAAATTACCCGATTTATCAATATAATCCCAGACATCAATTATCATCGGAATAGATGTCGGTTTCCACTAACACTAATAATCTCAACACAATGAAACTATCAAAATTCATTTTTAATCAACACAACTTATTCATCATTAATATTAAAACTCACAATATTTAACAACCAGGTCGTTCCTAGGAAAGAGGGGGCTTTCTGATAAGGATTTCTCCTTATTGGCGCGCAATTAGGTGACCAAACCTCTCCTTGACAAAACTTCTAAACATTGTCAATATTACAAATAATAATATGAATAACTTTGTGGTCTCAATTATTGATTTAATAATATAAAATATTATGCAAATGATAATCTTTGTGACAATAATTGAATCAATAATATGAGAGATATGATGCAAGAATTATCGAAAGTAATAATTGAGTATAATTGAGTGACTTCTCACGTAAAGTCATCAATAATCAATACCGTGTGTGCTACTATGCAACCACGCCAGACATCGTAATTTTTAACACCGGTGTTTCAACGAGTTAACAGTAAAACTTTCACCGTTATTTTCATAAAGTTTTTTGTCGTTTTCTCAATCCGACAATAATTCCGTTAATGAGGGGTCCACCAATGATTGTGTTGTTGTATGAATATTCCCGTTAAAATGAATATTCCTCGACCAATCGAATATTATATAACAACTTGTATTTTGCAAAATTTTTAAATATTACCCACAACTATAACATTATATCAAATCCACACCATAATATTCAAAAATATATTTCGAGAAAATTTAGTCTTTATTCAAAAAGTTGGGGTCTTACAACCTCCCCTTCTTATGAAATTTCATCCTCGAAATTAGGGTGCGTACTGGTATGTCGAAGAGATAAGGATATCTTGATTTCATCTCAGATTCTAACTCCCATGTCATTTCTTCCACATCGTGGTTTCTCCACAAAACTTTGACTTGAGGTATAACCTTGGAGCATAGAATATGATCCTTTTTATCCAAGATTTTAACATGTAACTCTTCATACATTAAATCTTCCTCTATCTCGTCTGGTTCTAATTCAATAATGTGGTTCGGATCTTTCACATATTTACGTAACATAGATATATGAAAAACGTTATGAACACGAGACATATATAGCGATAAAGCGAGTCTATACGCCACAGTTCCTACTCGACCAAGGATTAAAAATGGGCTAATGAATCGAGGGTTGAGCTTTCCTCTCTTTCCAAATCTCGTAACTCCCTTCCATGGAGCAACACGTAATAACACATGATCTCCAATATCGAATTCCACGTCCTTTCGATGAAGATCAGCATAACTCTTTTGTCGATCTTGTGAGGTTTTTATACGTTGTCGGATCGTTTGAAATCATTACTCCGTAGTCCCAATAACGTTGCTTCACCCACCTCATCCCAAAGATACTAGAGAACGACACTTTCTTCCATACAACGCTCAAATGGAGCCATGATACTTGTTTGAGTTTGAGGAAAACTCCACCAATGGTAGAACTTATCCCAACTTCCTTGAAGTCAAGGACACGAGTCTTAATAGATCTTCAAGAGTTTGAATGGTCCTCTACCGCCTCGTCCGTCCGAGGATGATAAGCTAAATCGTAAACTGCGCCCATAGCTTTTTGCAAACTAACCCAAAATCTTGAAGTGAATCTTGGGTCTCGATCGAAACTATGGATATTGGCATACCATGCGATCTTACAATCTCGTTTATGTACATCTGAACAAGACGTTCAAGTGTATAAGTTTCTCGTATAGGTAGGAAATAAGAAGACTTGGTCAATCTATCAACAATGACCCAAATTGCATCTATGCCTTGAGAAACCTTGGGAAGCCTAGTAACGAAATCCATGGTAATGTGTTCCCACTTCTATTCTAGAATTTCAAGTGGTTGCAATGAACCTTTTGATACTTAATGCTCCTCCTTGACTCGTTGACAAGTTAAACACCTTGAGATAAATTCTGCTATCTCTTTCTTCATATTGCTCCACCAAAATGTATGTCGAAGATCACGATACATTTTGGTACTCCTAGGATGGATTGCAAATGGTGTGTTGTGCGCCTCCATCATGATTTTATACTTTAAATAAGGGTTGTTAGGAACACAAAGTCTGGAGTTGACTCAAAGTATTCCTTATTCATCGATTCTTGCTTCCGGCATAGCACCTCCTTGTACTTTCTTCCTTATACGCATCAGCTCTAGGTCTGTAGCTTGAGCAGCTTTAACTTTATCGATTAAAGTCGGTTCTACTCGTATATTCGCCATCATCACATGGTTCCATGGAGTCTTTATCTCTAACTCCATCCTTTGCAAGTCATACAAAATGGGCCTTTGCATTGACAATAATGCACTTGTACCCGCATATGATCTCCTACTCAGTGCATCAGCTACTACGTTCGCTTTTCCAAGATGGTATTGAATAGTATGATCATAATCTTTCAACAGTTCGAGCCAACGTCGTTGCCGCATGTTGAGTTCCTTTTGAGTGAAGAAATATTTGAGGCTTTTATGATCCGTATAGATCTCCACTTTCTCCCCATACAGGTAATGCCTCCAAATTTTAAGTGCAAAAACGACAACTGCCAACTCTAGATCATGAGTAGGATAATTCCTCTCATATTCTTTGAGTTGCCGTGAGGCATAGGCTATGACTTTCCCATGTTGCATGAGAACACATCCTAACCCTTTGCCCGAAGCATCACTGTAGATGTCAAATCCCTCGGAGCCAAATGGTATTGTCAGAACAGGTGCTGAAATGAGTCTCCTCTTGAGTTCTTGAAAACTCTTCTCACATTCCACGCTCCAACCGAATTTTGTATCTTTTCGAGTCAGCTGAGTTAATGGAGTAGCGATTCGAGAAAACCCTTCTACGAATCTCCGATAATAACCAGCTAAGTCGAGAAAGCTATGTAACGCCCCCAAAATAGGTCCATTCCATCCAACCCATTCTGAGTCGCCAAATATATGGTACGAAAAACAACTACAACTTTATTACAACAATTGTCATAAAAAATACAATAACACATATATTTGTGAGTTTGGATACAAATATATACCAAAT
Source organism: Panax quinquefolius (assembly GCA_020205615.1). Classification (NCBI taxonomy): domain Eukaryota; kingdom Viridiplantae; phylum Streptophyta; class Magnoliopsida; order Apiales; family Araliaceae; genus Panax; species Panax quinquefolius. Next base: position 87,524,062 of record CM035162.1, read on the forward strand.
CAGTAAGCACGTCACAATGACACCTTACATAAAGGTATAGTCAAAAACTGCTTTTTAGAAATTAGAATCTTTGGGAAGTGCTCAAGGAAGCGTTTCGTATATGGGAGGCCATGCTTTTAGGTTATGGTAGATATCATATGGCCCTGTAATTATCCTTGGTTGACCCTAATAGACCCCAAAGAAAAACGAGAAGATTACTATCATATTCTTCCCAATGGTGAGTCTTCTCTTGACATATCATTATCTCCAACTGCTCTAATTGGGTATTATACTCCAAACAAACACCAAGATTATATAGGTAGTGCTTGTAAATATACTCAAGCAAGTGGATGAGCACAACCATGTCTTATGATAACACGAGTTTGTATGTCATTAGACATCTTGTATGATAGTGACAAAACACCCTTCCAAAGTTGGGTTCGGCCACCCTATTTAATTCACCAAAATAACTATTAAATGATGTATAAAATACAACACACTAAAGTCCTCAATAAAATTATTTCCATACTCTTTATGGAGAACCTCAACAACTATAGACCACCGTTCTATTCCCTTGTTATCCCCGCTCAACACAGCTACACTTTTATTACCTGAAAGGAATTGTGAAACAAAAGGGTGAGCACAACTAGCTCAGTAAAGAATATTATAACTAAAGATACATAAATTATCAATAGTCTTCATCAATAATAAATCAGAGATTTAGAACATATGGTAGATGATAAACTTTTCAACCATAGTTGTAGCGGAATGAGCAATCCATTAAAAGAGTCAAATAGACTATAAAGTCTATTGTCTTCTCCACGTTAAAAGTCCACCAACAATATTTTATCCCTGTAACATCAATCAACAGTTCCTTTCCACAATCATATGAATAACCCATAATAATAATTGTGATTCTAAATTCCTCTTCTCATCCAGACGAAGATAATTTTCATCACCGCCTTTACGAAACATCAAATATCATGGTTATACCAAATCACAGATTCATTCATAATCATACTAATAAATTCATCTTTGCACCACGGGCCAAAGATATTCATCAATAGTTCATCTTTACACTACAGGCTAAAGATATTCAACAACAGGTCATCTTTGCATTACGAGCCAAAGATATTCATCAATAATTCATCTTTGCACTACAGGCTAAAGATATTCAACAACAGGTCATCTTTGCATTACGAGCAAAAGATATTCATCAATAATTCATCTTTGCACTACAGGCTAAGATATTCATCAACAAGTCATCCTTGCACTACGAGCCAAAGATATTCATATATCAAAGAAATACATAATCATTTCAGAAGTTATATAACAATAATTATTACCATGTTGATCAATTCACCTTTGCACTTAAGCTAAAAATATTCAATTGTAAATTCAATGGTCACGATCATACCAAACCAACAATTCAACTTTTGCACCATCGCCAAAGAGAACCTATAGTCACTATCATACCAATAATCTACCCATCTTTACACTCAAGTCAAAGAGAAATATCATCATTAGGGTTATAAGAATGTTATATAAAAACAATATAATCAAAACATGGTTTTAATTTCAAGAGTAAGATTCATAAATCAACGATAATTTGGTCAGAGAAGAAACCAATTTGTCGTGAATAGTACCTCGTGATAAATGACATAGTACCGTGATATATATGCATAAGAGTCTCGATTAACGAAAGATAAAGTTTCATAATAAAATTCATATCCATATTTATAAGCACCTTAATCCAAATGTTATAAATCACTTAGAAATCTCATAATCTAATATTATAATAATATTTTAATCATTTCTTAAACTTATAAATAATTTAATCCAATTATTTACACTTTAATAATTAATGCATTTAATCATCTAAAAATGCCAAACTCATAAGATTTCACCATCATTAACCAAAACCTCATAAAATCAGATATACCTCATATATATGATTCTCAAGCCAATAAATCATATTTTCCAATTTTCTTACTTCACATAACATATTTAATTCATTTACTCATAACTAGAACATTTTCATGAAAAATACCAAATTAGTTCCAAAAATATTTCTTTTCTGAGATTTAGCATAACATAGTCCCATATTGAACATATATTTTTCTCGAAATTTTAAAAATTCATTTACTATTTTTCATATGGCCAAAACCATCGAATATTTAAACATTTATCATAAATTATACTTTTATCCAAAAATTCTGAAATTTACACGGTATACTGATATTATATAGATGTACTCCCAATAAAAATTTCATCAATTTTGGAGTTAATCACAAGGAGTTATAAGCGGTTACTTTTAAAATAGTCTTTTCTCATAAAATTCGTAACTCCTAATCTATACATCCAAAAGACGGCATTTTTGGACACAAACTACAAAACTCATCAAAATATCATTTTAAATTTTGTTAGAATTTTTGAAGGTTCAGAAAAATTTTGAAACTAAAAAACATAATAACCCTTAAAATCCCTTACTATCCCTTACCTCAAAAGAACAAGATTTCCGATTTGGAATACTTATTTGAACAAACTTGCAACCAGATATAGCAATACTCAAAGTATACTAAAAATACTCACAAGAATACGCTCGATAATATAGAGAGAAAACTTGAGCCGGTGTGATTTTCAATTCTAACCTAAGCACCCTATTTATAGGAAAATGCTTAGAACACCAAAGCAGAAAATTTAATAAAATATTAATATATATTATTTTTATTCCAACGCATACTTATTTTGCTTCAAAACCTCAGCCACCAAACAGCCCACCTCACAAGACATGCACAAAAAACATTTTTGTTATTTAAATTATTTTAAACTTCCAGAAATCAATTATTTCAGAGCTTCAGAACTTCAATAATTCATAATAAATAGCCCTTTCATCAGAAAATTTGAATCTCGCGAATTTTTATAGGAAATTCAATTCTCTACAACTTTGCAAAAGAAAGTTTTTCTAAAATTCCAAACAGAAATTGACTGAAATCCACAAACGGACGATTTTACAGTCTATAATCAAATTTCGATCAAGAAATGGGGTCCACTCGACATGTTTAACATGTTTTAAACATTTATTGTAACAAAAAAATTCTTCCTCCTCATATACTCATATATTCCACATTCACTGTAAAAATATCATCATTATTATATTATTAAAATAATATATTTAAATGAATTATTTTATCAGAAAAAGATAAAATATTAATTTTCAACAATTGTCACTTTAAAAATTTTCTCCATCTATATCCACATAAAATTAATATTTTCCTTATCATATTAATCAATAATTAATTATTCACAAACAATATTACAGAATCACAATAATGACAACCAAGCAGTTCCCAGGAAAGAGGGGGCTTTCCAATAAAGATTTCTCCTTACTGGAGCGCAATTAGGTGACCAAACCTCTCCTTAGACAGAACTTTCTAGACTTTGCCAATAATGTTTTCTAATAATATTATTCAGATAATATGAATTATTGCTTCGATAATGAAAAATCTCGTAGTGACAATTATTAAAACAACAGAATATAAAATATCAACGCAAAGCAATTATTGAATCAATAAAATAAAATATTGAACAAGAATTATCGTAACAATTATTGAGTAGTGCCTTTTACGTAAGAATCAATAATTCAAAATACGCGTGCAATACCGGTAGCTACTATGCAACAACTCAGATTAATTTACTTTACCCACCGGGTATTCCAACAAATGTTAATTCAGTAACCACTACGCCGCTATTTATAAACAACTTATATTTGTCGTTTTCTTCATCCAATCGCTTTCAGTTATGGGGCCCACAAAAGATCGCTACCGTCGTACTAATATTCCCGACAGCATCTGAATATTCCACGACCAAACTAATATTCCCTAACGATAATGAATATTTTATAACCACTTGCTTATTTTGAAAAAATATATATATCACCCTTAACTTTAACTTTTATCAATTTAACCATTTACTGATAGTTATTATAAGAAAAATTGAATACTTTTATTTCATAAAATTCGGGGCCTTACAATCTCCCCTCCTTATGAAATTTCGCCCTCGAATTTACGCACTGTATTTCAAAGAGTTGAAATACCTTACTTTCATTTTAGATTCTATCTCCCCATCATCATGATTTCTCCATTGCTCATCTCCCGTATTTTGGATATCATTCTAGAATACGACTTCAAAACAAGGGTTAATTTAACAAATTAACATATCACATAATATCCCGATATTATGACTGACCAACAAATAAGCTTAGGTAGGACACACTAGTGAAGGATTTACTCATCTCTCCCCTCCTAGTTCTAATCCCGATCTCAGCCAGAGATCATATCCCTAAGCTCTGATACCAAATGTAACGCCTCCAAAATAGGTCCATTCCATCCAACCCATTCTGAGTCGCCAAATATATGGTACGAAAAACAACTACAACTTTATTACAACAATTGTCGTGCAAAATACAACAACACATATCTTCGTGAGTTTGGATACAAATATATACCAACTCAGAAGTACGTCACAATGACACCTTACATAAAGGTATAGTCAAAACTATTTTAGAAATTAGAATCTTTGGGAAGTGCTTAAGGAAACCTTCGTACATGGGAGGCCATGCTTTTAGGTTATTGTAGATATCATATGGCCCACGTAATTAACCTTGGTTGACCTAATAGACCCCTAAAGAAAACGAGAAGATTACTATCATATTCTTCCCAATGGTGAGTCTTCTCTTGACATATCATTATCTCCACTGTCTCTAATTGGGTATTATACTCCAAAAAACACCAAGATTATATAGGTAGTGCTTGTAGATATACTCAGCAAGTGGATGAGCACAACCATGTCTTATGGTAACACGAGTTTGTATGTCATTAGACATCTTGTATGATAGTGACAAAACACCCTTCCAAAGTTGGGTTCGCCTCCCTATTTAATTCACCAAAAAATAACTATTAAATGATGTATAAAATACAACTCACTAAAGTCCTCAATAAAATTATTTCCATACTCTTTTTAGGAGAACCTCAACAACTATAGACCACCGTTCTATTCCCTTGTTATCCCCGCTTTCAACCCACTACACTTTTATTACACGAAAGGAATTGTGAAACAAAAGGGTGAGCACAACTAGCTCAAGAAAGAATATTATAACTAAAGATACATAAATTATCAATAGTCTTCATCAATAATAAATCAGAGATTTAGAACATATGGTAGATGATAAAACTTTTCAACCATAGTTGTAGCGGAACGAGCAATCCATTAAAAGAGTCAAATAGACTATAAAGTCTATTGTCTTCTCCACGTTAAAAGTCCACCAACAATATTTTATCCCTATAACATCAATCAACAGTTCCTTTCCACAATCATATGAATAACCCATAATCATAATTGTGATTCTAAATTCCTCTTCTCATCCAGGACGAAGATAATTTTCATCACCCGTCTTTACCTGAAACATCAAATATCATGGTTATACCAAATCACAGTTCCTGTTCATAATCATACTAATAAATTCATCTTTGCACCACGGGCCAAAGATATTCATCAATAGTTCATCTCTTACACTACAAAGCTAAAGATATTCAACAACAGGTCATCTTTGCATTCTGAGCCAAAGATATTCATCAATAATTCATCTTTGCACTACAAGCTAAAGATATTCAACAACAGTCATCTTTGCATTACGAAGCAAAAAGATATTCATCAATAATTCATCTTTGCACTACTGTGCTAAGATATTCATCAACAAGTCATCTTTGCACTACGAGCCAAAGATATTCATATATCAAAGAAATACATAATCATTTCAGAAGTTATATAACAATAATTATAACCATGTTGATCAATTCACCTTTGCACTTAAGCTAAAAATATTCAATTGTAAATTCAATGGTCCCGATCATACTAGTCAACAATTCAACTTTTTGCACCATCGCCAAAGAGAACCTATAGTCACGATCATACCAATAATCTACCCATCTTTACACTCAAGTCAAAGAGAAATATCATCATTAGGGTTATAAGAATGTTATATAAAAATAATATAATCAAAACATGGTTTTAATTTCAAGAGTAAGATTCATAAATCAACGATAATTTGGTCAGAGAAGAAACCAATTTGTCGTGAATAGTACCCCGTATTCGTACATAGTACCGTATACGTGCATAGTAACCTCGATACGAAAAGATAAAGTTTCATAATAAAATTCATATCCATATTTATAGCACCTTAATCCAAATGTTATAAATCACTTAGAAATCTCATAATCTAATATTATAATAATATTTTAATCATTTCTTAAACTTAAAAATAATTTAATCCATTTATTTACACTTTAATAATTAATGCATTTAATCATCTAAAAATGCCAAACTCATAAGATTTCACCATCATTAACCAAAACCCTCATAAAAATCTGCATATACCTATATATATGATTCTCAAGCCAATAAATCATATTTTCCAATTTTCTTACTTCACATAACATATTTAATTCATTTACTCATAACTAGAACATTTTCATGAAAAATACCAAATCGGTTCCAAAAATATTTCTTTTCTTGGATTTAGCATAACATAGTCCCATATTGAATATATATTTTTCGAAATTTTAAAATTCATTTACTATTTTTCATATGACCAAAACCATCGAATATTTAAACATTTATCATAAATTATACTTTTATCCAAAAATTCTGAAATTTACATGGTATACTGATATTATATAGATGTACTCCCAATAAAAATTTCATCAATTTTGGAGTTAATCACAAGGAGTTATAAGCGGTTACTTTTAAAATAGTCTTTTCTCATAAAATCCGTAACTCCTAATCTATACATCCAAAAGACGGCATTTTTGGACACAATCTACAAAACTCATCAAAATATCATTTTAAATTTTTCTAGAATTTTTGAAGGTTCAGAAAAATTTTGAAACTAAAAAACATAATAACCCTTAAAATCCCTTACTATCCCTTACCTCAAAAGAACAGTACTTCTGACTGGAATAACGCTGAACAAACTTGCACCGTATAGCAATACTCAAAGTATACTAAAAATACTCACAAGAATACGCTCGATAATATAGAGAGAGAAAACTTCAGTTTCTGGTGTGATTTTCAATTCTAACCTAAGCACCCTATTTATAGGAAAATGCTTAGAACACCAAAGGTAAAATTTAATAAAATATTAATATATATTATTTTATTCCAACACACACTTATTTTGCTTCAAAAACCTCAGCCACCAAACAGCCCACCTCACAAGACTTGCACAAAAAACATTTTTGTTATTTAAATTATTTTAAACTTCTAGAAATCAATTATTTTGAGCTTCAGTAACTTCAATAATTCATAATAAATAGCCCTTTTATCGAAAAATTGAATCTCATGAATTTTTATAGGAAATTCAATTTCTACAACTTTGCAAAAGAAAGTTTTCCAAAATTCCAAATGAAATTGAATCAAATCCACAAACCAGACGATTTTACGATACTATAATCAAATTTCTACCAAGAAATGGGGTCCACCGACATGTTTAACATGTTTTAAACATTTATTGTAACAAAAATATTCTTCCTCCTCATATACTCATATATTCCACATTCATTGTAAAAATATCACCATTATTATATTATTAAAATAATATATTTAAATGAATTATTTTATCAGAAAAAGATAAAATATTAATTTTCAACAATTGTCACTTTAAAAATTTTCTCCATCTATATCCACATAAAATTAATATTTTCCTTATCATATTAATCAATAATTAATAATTCACAAACAATATTACAGAATCACAATAATGACAACCAGGCAGTTCCTAGGAAAGAGGGGGCTTTCCAATAAAGATTTCTCCTTACTGGCGCGCAATTAGGTGACCAAACCTCTCCTTAGACAGAACTTTCTAGACTTTGCCAATAATGTTTTCTAATAATATTATTCAGATAATATGAATTATTGCTTCGATAATGGAAAATACTGTGTAGTGACAATTATTAAAACAACAGTAATATAAAATATCAACGCAGCAATTATTGAATTAATAAAATAAAATATTGAACAGTAATTACTGTAACAATTATTGAGTAGTGCCTTCTTACGTAAGAATCAATAATTCAAAATATCATGCAATAATACTTAAAGCATCGCGGCAACAACTCAGACATTTTACTTTACCCACCGGGTATTCCAACAAAATGTTATTGGTAACCACTACTGTTGTTATTTATAAATAACTTATATTTGTCGCTTTCTTCATCCAATCGCTTTTCGTTATGGGGCCCACAAAAAGATCGCTACCGTCATACTAATATTCCCGCAGCATAATCACGAATATTCCACGACCAAACGAATATTCCCCGACGATAATGAATATCTTATAACCACTTGCTTATTTTGAAAAAATTATATATATCACCATTAACTTTAACTTTTATCAATTTAACCATTTACTGATAGTAATTATAAGAAAAATTGAATACTTTTATTTCATAAAATTCGGGGCCTTACAAGCTATGTACTTCGGTCACTGATTTAGGTTGTTCCCAGCTTTGAATTGCTTCAATCTTTGCCGGGTCAATAGATATCCCATGATTTGATATCACGTGCCCAAGGAATGCAACTTCCTCAAGCCAGAACTCACATTTCTTCAACTTGGCATATAGCTTGTTTTCACGAAGCTTTTGGAGTATCAACCTCAAGTGTTGCTCATGATCTTCACGGCTTTTGGAATATATGAGGATGTCATCAATAAAGACAACTACAAAATGATCCAAATATTCCTTGAATACTCGGTTCATCATATCCATGAAGGCAGCAGGAGCATTAGTCAATCCAAAGAACATGACTAGGAATTCATAATGCCCGTACCGAGTTCTGAAAGCCGTCTTTGGAATGTCATCGGTTCTAATCTTCAATTGATGATATCCTGGACGAAGATCAATCTTTGAAAAGAATTTGGCGCCTTGCAACTTGTCAACCATGTCATCAATACGTGGCAATGGGTACCTATTTTTGATGGTGACATGATTCAACTCCCGATAATCAATACAAAGTCGCATACTCCCATCTTTCTTCTTCACGAATAAAACAGGAGTACCCCAAGGAGACGTACTAGGACGAATGAAACCGATGTCTAACAATTCCTGCAATTGGGTCTTTAACTCTTGAAGTTCAATATGAGCCATTCGATATGGGGCTTTGGAAATGGGGTTTGTACCGGGTTCAAGGTAGATACAAAATTCAATTTCACGCTCTGGGGGTAGGCCAGGAAGTTCTTCAGGGAATACGTCAGGAAATTTATTAACAACAGAAATATCATTCAAAACTGTCGTATTTTTGTTTAAATTCGTGACATGAGCTAAGAAAGCTTGACATCCATTTTTCAATAAACAAATAGCTTTATGGCTTGAAATGACATTGATTGATTTTAATGGTTTAGTCATTTGAATTTGCATAATAGGTTGGTTAGGATTATGAAAGCTAACAACCTTACGAAAATAATCAACTTTTGCATGATGAGTAGTTAACCAATCAATCCCTAGAATCACGTCAAATACAAGTATTTTCAATGAAATAAGATCGACAGGTAATGTGAGGGTACCAATTTGAACCAAACAAGACTTGTAAACAGTGGATGTAATGAAGGTTTCTCCTAACGAAGTTTCAACCGATAAGTCAAAGTCTAATTTCTCCGGAGTCAAATTTAATCGTTGAGCGCAAGTAGGAGAAATAAAAGAATGGGTAGAACCGGTATCAAATAAGGTATAAACTTCACTAGAGTTTATGATAAGCTTACCCGTGATGACCTCGTTCGGGTTCCTTGCTTTCTGGGAGGTCACAACAAATGCTCTCCCTTGCACCACCGGCTTTGACTTTTCTGGGACGGCCTTTGGTGCCTCCATCCTAGCTGAACTTGTCTTCGGTGAACGACAAAATCGGGCTAGGTGACCTTCTCTTCCACAATTATAATACTCTTTGGATGGCATCGCGCAGTTTGGACTGATATGTCCCTACCCTCCGCATTTGAAGCATATGATAGGTGGTCGTTCTCCTTCCTTAACCACGGTTGCTGGTGCTGACGTCTTTCCATCATTGTTGAATCTCCTTTTCTTGAAATGTCCATTTTCTTGCTTGGCCATGATTACCACCAAGTGGTTACCATTTTCGCATGTTGATTCCTCCACGTTTGTTGTCACCGCCGATGACCGATACCACTCGGTATTTTCATGTAATGGCTACTTTCTCTTGGTTGCGTTGACTCGTTATCGCGCCCAATAATTGAGCCCTATTTACAACATCTCGAGTACAAACACATTTTATGAGAAATAAGATATTGACGTATCTCCTGGGTTTAAACCTCTTAAAACATTTGTGTCATTTGCTCCTCATTATCGACCAAATGGGAAGCAAACAGGATAACTCCATAAATTTAGCCTCGACATTATACACGGTCATATTGTTTTGCTCCAACTTGATAAACTCCACCTCTTTCATGTGACGAATACTTTTGGGAAAGTACTTGTCGTTGAATAGCTCTTAGAACTTCTCCCAAGACATCTTGAGTGCATCAGGCTGGATACGTTTTATAGATTCCCACCAGTAATCTGCCTCTTCACGCAACATAAAGGTGGTGAAGGGAACCTTTTGCTCCTCGTAGCATCCCAAGACATCAAATATATTGGTGATCTACTTTATCCACGCTTCCGCCTTAAGTGGTTTTGGCTTTCCAATAAACTCGGGTGGTCCCAGCTCCTTGAACTATTTAGCGGTGACCGTCCGAGAGTTTCCAGTGTTTTCCACCGCATTTTGAATAGGAGCCGCTCTCGCCTGATGTTGCATGAATTGCATAAAGCCTCTGAACATTCCATCGTTCATCATTTGGTCAGTTTTGTTGTTTGAATGAGGATTGTCGGCTTCCTGATGCACATTATTCTGATTGTTGATTTGTGGAGACTCAACGATCTCTTGTGCTCCATTGCTATTCTCAATATTTTCGGATGCCATTTTCAAATACTGCCACAAAATAAGAGTTAATTGACATACAACATATTATCCCTATACTCTGACCGACCAATTAAATACCAAATAAACTTAGGTAGGTCATACTAGCGAAGGAATTTCTGCCTCTCCCTCCTAGTTCTTGTCTCACATCTTTGTCAGGGATCATATCCCTAAGCTTTGATACCAACTGTGACGCCCCCAAAACATGTATACATCACCTATTCCGAGTCGCCAAATACATGGTACAAAATACAAATACAACTTAATTATACAATTGTCGTGTAAAGTACGACAAAACATAAACTGTGAGTTTTAATACAAATATTGTCGTCTAGACAATATACAAACTCAAATTCAATATTATTACATTTATTTTCCCACTATTTCACTAAATAGTGAGGACTACTAATGCTATCATCTGGTCCGTCACTCCGTTCCCCGACTAGTCCCTGCTATGTTCTCATTTCTTGAAGAGAACAATGAAAATAAAAGGGTAAGCTCAACTAGCCCAGTAGGAAATATTATGACTAAGATAATGCAGAATATATTATCGTTAGCTTCTTCACAAAGTTGTTAAACCGATATAATATAACAACCATCAAGTTTAATCTACTTGTATTGAACAAGCAATCCATTAAAAGAATTAAGTAGAGAATAAAATCTACTATCTTTTATGATTTAAAAGGTTTTTCATCACTTTTATCGTTGGGACTCAGCTTAATAAATAATCCACATCAACGAATCACCCCGCAGACTTTTCTGACCAAGGATATTCTTTAGTATCACGACCACAATTATCCATGCACTACGGGCCAAGAATATTTGTGTATTCATTAATGGTCATGTACATGCCAACAACTGTCCATCAATGTACTACGGGCCAATGTGGACTTTTATCACATCATTTGTAACATTACGGTCATGATTACACCGAATAATCCCTGGTCATAATCATACCAAGTCCATCTATACACTACAGGCCACAGATAACTTTCAACAGAATATATACATGAGGATGATGACAATGATATAAGAATTCAATAAAACAAGTTCAAGAATTAATTTGTCTAGGAACCAATAACGTCTAAATTGTCAACATGATATTCCTTTGTGGAGTAAAATTCAAGAATGCTCAAAAGAATATTTACATGAAAAGATACTGAATAAAGCATAAATATCAAGGATATTCCACTAATTTCATGGATTATAGAAGTCAAAATTTTAACCAACTGAGTATAATAAAGAATGGAATAACAAAAGAAATCACCAAACATGCGATAGATCGCATGCATAAAGTTATTCCAATGTAATAATAAATAAATCGAACTAAGTCCCGGCAGTAAAATGCATGCAGACAAGATATTCCAATGTAATAATAAAGACGGAATCAGTTCACAGAAACGCATGCATGAACATGATTTTTAACAGAATAATAAATAATGGAACCAGACATGCATAAAGCATGCAGAAGATGTTCCACGTAATGATAAATAATGGAACCAGTCCCACAGTAAACACACGTAGACGAGGATGTTCCGGTGAGAATAATAAAGAATGGAATAATGAAGAATTTCACCAAGTATAGGGTAACTCACATATACAAAGTTATTCCAATGAATAATAAAGAATGGAATAATGAAGTTCTCTTCATGGATAAGAAAGAAATAATACTCCCTACCTTAGAAAAACTGGATACTGGAATAGTGAGGTAGCAGACTTCTCTTCTTCTTTCTCTATAATTTCTCTCTATAATAATCGCTCTAAAGCTTTTGTGAATTGGTGAGAAATGAAGGAAGAATGAGCTTCTATTTATAGGAAAATATAGTTTCGATAATTGCACGTTTTGGGGCTCAAAAATTACCAAGACAATACCTCCAACTTTTCTTTCATTTTTAATTTAGTCCTGCAAGTATTATCAAACTTGCACCACCTCCCCTAATAGTAAATAATGTGAATTAATAGTTCAATCATGTGAATCAATATTATAATCATGTGAAAAATACGAATTATAGTATAGTACCTCTATCTATACCTCCATTTTTAACTTAGTCATGCAAGCATTATCAATCTTGCATCAACTCCCCTAATAGTAAATAATGTGATTCAATAGTACACACATGTGAACAAATAGTTATATAATCATGTGAATTAGTAGCAATTAATTGCTCATTTATCCGATAAATTATCTGATTTATCAATATAACCCCCAGACATCAATTATCATCGGAATAGATGTCGATTTCCACTAACACTAATAATCCCAACACAATGGAACTATCAAAATTCATTTTTAATCAACACAACTTATTCATCATTAGTATTATAACTCACAATATTTAACAACCAGGTCATTCCCAGGAAAGAGGGGGCTTTCCGATAAGGATTTCTCCTTATGGCGGCATGCAATTAGGTGACCAAACCTCTCCTCGATGTAACTTCTAGACATTGTCAATATTGCAAATAATAATATGAATAACTTTGTGGTCTCAATTATTGATTTAATAATATAAAATATTATGCAAATGATACTGTGACAATAATTGAATCAATAATATGAGAGATATGATGCAGCAATTATTGTAGCAATAATTGAGTATAACTGAGTGACTTCTCACATAAGCATTAATAATCAATACCATGTGCTACTATGCAACCACGCGTATTACTGTACTTTTAACACCGGGTGTTTCAACAGTTAACGATAAAACTTCCGTCGTTATTTTCATAAAGTATTTTTGTCGTTTTCTCAATCCGACAATAATTCCGTTGTGGGGGTCCACCAATGATTGTGCCGTTGTACAAATATTCCCTGTTAAAACGAATATTCCCCGACCAATCGAATATTATATAACAACTTGCGTACTTTGCAAAATTTGTAAATATTACCCACAACTATAATATTATATCAAATCCACACCATAATATTCAAAAATATATTTTGAGAAAATTTAGTCTTTATTCAAAAAGTTGGGGTCTTACAGTTAACATTGACAGTTTTTCCCTACCCTTCCGACTTAACACGTCGGCTACTACGTTCGCCTTTCCTGGATGGTATATGATATTACAATCGTAATCCTTTATCAACTCTAACCACTTTCTCTGCCTCATATTCAACTCCTTTTGTGTGAAGATATATTTCAGACTTTTATGATCTATGTATATCTCATACTTTTCCACGTATAAATAATGTCTCCATATTTTAAGGCAATGACTATAGTTGCCAATTCTAGGTCATGAGTAGGATAAACCTTCTCATAATCTTTTAACTGGCGTGACGCATACGCAATGACCTTGCCATGCTACATGAGCACGCAACCAAGTCCTTTATGCAAACCATCGCTGTAAACTAAAAAATTCCCCGTATCATCTGGTAAGGATAATACAGGTGCCTCACTCAACCTCCTTTTTAGTTCTTGAAAACTATTTTCACACTTTTCTGTCCACTCTTACTTCACCGACTTTCTTGTCAGATTTGTCAACGGAGTAACTAATTTAGAAAAGTCCTGAATGAACCTTCTATAGTTCTCGCTAGCCCCAAAAAACTCTGAACCTCGGTTGGCATTTTTGGTTGCTCCCACTCATTCACTATTTCCATCTTCGTTGGATCTACGGATATGCCATCTTTATCTATAACATGTCCTAGAAAATGCACTCGTTCAAGCCAAAATTCACACTTAGTGAATTTTGCATATAACTTCTCCCTCCGTAGTGTTTCTAACACTATTCTTAAATGTTCAACATGATCTTCGGGCGTCTCTGAATAGAATATAATATCATCAATGAACACTACAAAAAACTTGTCCAAATACCGTTTGAACACTCTGTTCATCATATCCATAAATGCGGTTGGCGCATTTGTCAACCCAAACGACATAACCAGAAACTCGTAGTGTCCATAATGAGTTTTGAACGCCGTCTTAGGTACATCCTCCTTCCTTACTTTAAGTTAATGATACCCCATACGCAAATCTATTTTAGAAAAATACTTTGCCCCTTTCAACTGATTAAATTGATCATCGATCCTGGGCAATGGGTATTTATTCTTAATCGTTAACTTGTTCAACTCTCGATAGTCGATACAAAGTCGTAACAACCCATCCTTCTTCTTTACAATCAATACCGGTGCTCCCCACGGAGACACACTCGGTTGAATGTACTTCCTATCTAATAGTTCCTATAATTGAACCATTAACTCCTTCATTTCTACTGGCGCCATTCTATATGGTGCCTTTGAAACTGGTGCCATACCTGGTAGTAAATCAATTACAAATTCTACATCCCTATCTGGCGGAATACCGGGTAACTCTTCTGGAAACACATGTGAACTCTTGAACTACTGCTACCTGTTCCAATGATGCTCCCACTCTTTGGGTATCCACAACATGGCACATGTAACCCTTATACCCCTTCTTCAACATCTTTCTAGCTTGTGTCATAGTTAGACAACAAGAACGTCCCGGTGATTTATTACCATAAAATACCACCTCAGGTTTCTTAGAAAGCCTTAGGTTTACACTCTTTCTATGACAATCTATTACCGCTCTATGGTTAATTAACCAATCCATACCTAGAATTACATCGAATTCTCTTAACCTTATTGGTAAAAGATCTACCTCTAATATCTACGAAACAATTCCTATGAATGTGTTCAATGGGAATTATCTCCTCGTTTGCTACCTTAACATCTAAAGGTAGGTCTAGCTTTTCAAGATTTAATCCTAGTTTCTTAGAAAATCCATATGCTATAAAAGAACAAGTAGCACCCGAGTCAAATAACACATAAGCATTTATTTCGTTGACTAGAATGATACCTGCTACTATATCCGATGATGCAATCGCATCTTGGATTTTTATATTAAACATTCGGGCTGAGGGTCTACCTAATGATTGTGTTGGTCCAGTAATGGCTAAATTACCACAACCAGAACCCTTACTACCCTCCGCCCCTTCTTAGGGCAGTTTCTTTCCATGTGGTCCATCGACCCATAAACAAAACAACCACGACTTTTCTTAGGATTAGGATAGTTGGGAGATATGTGACCCTCCTTCCCACAATTATAACAACCCATTTTCCTTTTAGACAGACTCCCAGATGAGTCTTGTCGCATGTCTTGCATGCCTCCATCTTACGTTTAGGATCCCCTTGTTTCACCCTAGTATTCCCAGGGTTAAAATTCTTTCTTTTAGGCATATTGCCACTACCACTGGCAACCTCTGCCTTATTTCCTCCCTCTCCCTTACTCTTATTCTTTCATTCCTTGTGGTATTGGGTCAACGCCTCATTACCACCCTCTACTATTATCGCCTTTTCCATAATGGTCCCATATGACGCATTCTAAAAAACTGAAATCCTACTATAGAGCCAGGGTTTCAGGCCCTGCTCAAACCTACGTGCCTTTCTCTCCTCTGTATCCTTTGGTGTGGAGCAAACCTTGCCAATTCATTGAATTTAGCCGCATATTGGGGAACCGCATTTCCCTTTGCTTAAGTTCTAGGAACTTAATCTCCATTCTCCCTTGAATGCTAGTAGGGAAGTAGTTCTCGAAGAATACCTTCTTAAATTGTTCCCATGAAACAACATCTGCTCCAGCCCCACCCTAGTGAGCCTCCCACTAGTAGTTGGCTTCCCCTTCATTATATAAGACACAAAAGAGGTCTTTTGCGCCTCAACTACGTTCGTAATTACAAACGCCTTTTCTATTTCCTTGACCCATGTCTGGGTTTCCATTGGGTTCGTCGTTCCCTTGAACTCAGGTGGACCTACACTTTTAAATTCCTTAAAGGTAGTTGTTTGGGCTACCCTAGGTCCTGCGGATGCTCTACCCCCGGCTTAGTTAAATACAACCGTTAATAAATTAATGAACTCTTGCATAGGGTTATTAGGACCCCTGGTTATCGTTGAGTGATTCCACCTCTTGATTACATTGTCTTCTTCTTGGCTGCATTTCTGATTAAATAAATAAAGTTCCGTTATTACTTATTTGCTTACTTAGTTATTAGTCGTCGAACAACTGAACAATAACTCATACACAATAAAGCACATTAAAAGAAAAACTTCCTTATATTAATATGTTTTTTTGTAATTTAAGACTATTTACAACTTTCTTTTCATAGCCAAAAGCTATTACATTTATATCCAGTGATTGACTTTCACAAATTTTGGGATTTACAAATAGACTACCCTTTAATTATACAAAAGAGGGCTTTATGTCACTACACAAAAGTATTTACCATTCTAACTTCTAATACTACCTAATATCATTCTCATGCTTCTCGTTCGCTAGAATCGACACAATATCTCAACTTATAGTATGTCGAGTCTGTCCCAACTCAATAGAATAACAAGCTATTTTAAGCTTGAAATCCTCGTGCGCACTGTCATTTATATATGACATTCGTGATATCTTCTGGTCTTTCTCAACCAGTTTCTTACGAAGTTCTACGACCTCGTTCTTATAGTCCCTAGCCTTATATGTCATGAGCACCTTCTCATCATGCTTTATCTCATAGTCTGACTTTGTAGGCTCCTTGGCCCCATAGAGATCACTGATCTCCTCCTTCTGGTACTGAACCATATTGTGCAGTTGTACGTTACGGTCAAGCACTGAGAGGTACATTGCCCTCATCGTCTCTGTAGGTGTTGAGTCTAAGGCAGGCATCACCGTAATAATCGATGTTACCTCCATATCATCCTCCACATCTATCATTATATTCAAATATGATGCTATTCTCATGGTCTCCTCAGAATAATCCTCCTCTGAATAATACTCCTCGGGATCTGATTCTTCTAGAATCACTACAGGTATCTCCGCTACAGGCATAGGTTGTGACACCCCCAAATTCGGGTATTTAAATTCCCACATGATTTGGTGTTCACTATACAAACATCATATGTCTATCTACCCATAAATAAATGAAAGCATTAATAGATAGAAATAATTCCTCTCCTTAAGGAGTTACATCGTAAGAATACATAAATCACATGTTATACTAACCTTAAATCTTAACTGCGGAAACATAAACAACTAATCATCTTACACATCATTAACATAAGTCTAAAATAGAAATACAACATCACATAAAACAACAAGTCCTCATCACGTGTTAATCTTGCCCTTGCCTTTGCTAGAAGAAGGCTCGTCGTACCTTTCGTTCTTAACTGCAATGTTATTATTACGCAAGAGTGAGCATGATTTCCACAAATATACAAATGAAATAACAATAAATAATAACATGCGAGTGAATCAAAGACTTCTGAAATAAAACTCAACTTTTGAATCAAGAATGAATAACAAGAATTCAAAAGATTTCTGACGGTCATAAGACCTTGAACTATGTCCTAGGTTATCAAGGGTTATACTTGAAACCTTTAACAGTTATAAGACTATGGACTCTTCTACTCCTACTTATGGGGATCAGCCCTTAGTACCATACCGTGCACAATATCTTAACGCTAACACGTAAGTAATCCCTATACAGGGTTGTTCATCTCAGTTTGACATTAGAGTTCGCACCAAAGGAAGTTTGGTTTGGATAAATCAATAAGAGTTCTGAAATTTAGAACATTCATTAACTATGGACTAGTCGAATCAAATAAGGGTTCGCTAGTCTAACAAGGTTCAACAATAAATGATATTTAAATTGAATAACAATCAAGAGGTATACAATAGAACAAGTATTGTATAACGGAATCATACATTGAAAAGAAAAATAATCTTTAACATAACAATTGAACTTGTTTACTAATAATGAGAATTTACTCGACGTAAATTATAAACTTGAATAATGATAACAAGTAGGGTTAGGAAACTTGCCTCGTGCGTAGATTACACGTTAATTATACATATTCCTTGAATTAATCCTACATATCATTTTCATTCACAATACCAGTTAATTATAACGTAACTAGTAATCACAAGTTCATTCTTTCGTCTAAACTTTGGTTATGACTATACTTAGTCAAATTATCACACTTATTGTCACATAATTTACACTTCACGAACAATAAGTTAACTATGCGCTCAATAATTCAATCCATACATAAATGCGTTATTGACATGTTAAGAATCTATTATAATATCTCATTATATGTCTAACATATTTTTATGTTCATTAGATTAGGTTACTATCAAATTCATGGACTTGAACCCTTTTAAAATTTTATTTCGGACATTTCACAGAGTGAAATTTATGGCTTACCACGAGATAAACTTGTCCTCAAGGCTACTTCTACATGGGTGGCCAAGACTTGACTCTTGGTCTGTATGATGACGGTGGGTATCTACATGAGGCCTTTAAGCATGGGTGAACGAACCGATACTCGATTGAATTCGAAAAAATTGCAGAACATGGATAAAACCTCCAATTAAATTATTTCTACACTAATTTAGACATACCCAAACATTGTCATACACATATAACTATCACTTAACCCTTCTAGCATGGTTTTAACATGTTATAACACATAATTTGCAGAATCAAAACATATAATTTACTGTTCTTGATATTTTTGAAAGTTTTGAACACAAAACATGAAAATCAACATTCTGAGTTCATTATAACAAGAACATTCATTTGAGTTTGATTCCTTCGTTTTAACATGCATAATTATATACAAGTGTACATTTATGATAGGACTTATGATTATTGTGTTAAATTTGGTATGTAAGGCCATATGGCCATATTTTCATACTCTGTAATTTTGAAGAACACGTACAACATAATTTTTATGAAATTGGTGATATAGAAATATACAATATACAGTAAGACATGTTATAATAACATCTTACCACATATATAACACATAATCACTACCATTTTCCAATTACATAGGTTTTACAGAACTTGAAAGCCATTTTCTTATAAAACTTAAACAACGTAAATAAAAAATGGGTTAAAAAAATTACCCAAAGAGTAGAGTTTAGATTAGTAGGCTCAGATGTTTCTTTAATCACTCACTCTCAATCTCATTCTCAAATTCTCAAATTCTCTCTGACAAATCTCAAACTCTCTCTGACTATTTGGTTTTTCAGACTTAGCCAAATGAAAGAAGAAGACGACATATAAAATAACTGAGCGCAGTTGTGGTCAGTTAACCGATCATGGGTTAACTGCCCTCAACCTCTCTTAATGCCTTGTTTGGCTAACCTTAAAAGAATTATAACCATTTAATTTAATAGATCTTTTATACTATAGTTTAATAGTGTCACACTCCTTTATAAAATAAATCAAATATCTTATTTGCTTTATTTCAATTAAAATATGATAATTTCTCATTAATTCACATATTCATATAATTAATTTTCTCATTAATTATTAATTTAAATAAAACAATATTAGGCTTATTAAATATTTCTTTTAATTCAGTAAGCTCACATAATTACATAATTTGAATAATAAAAATTCTCCACATTAATTTAATAAATATAACACATATAATTAAATTAATCTACCATAACTTCATCAATTAATTATTTAATCTAATAATTAAATCATCGAAAATATTTATTTAATTCAATAAATATTAAAATTAAATTATAAAATCTCGTTCGTCACATAGGTACTGGCTCTACTCTGTTCAAGGACTCCTCGCTTATCACATGTATATCCAGATACATCAAGCTATCGATTGACATCTACAATAACACATAACAAGTTGATTAGTACATAATACACAATAATATAAGCATAAATCACATTTAATCCATTTAGGGTTACTTTCCATCTTTTAACTCTTTCGGTACTGAGTTTCCCCAATACCTTATTAACTCATTTGACTCGAGTTAACTTTCTTCGGACCTTTCCTTTCCTAACAAGGTTATTAGCCTAAGGTTTTCCCCCCTTAAGTTTTATAACCTAATGCTTTGATACCAACTTGTGACGCCCCCAAATCCGAGTATCTTCCAACCCGACAGATGGTGCTCCACGATACTACAATTCATACAGTCATTCCATTGAGATAACAACAAAATGAGTGTACTTACTATATTCTTATTACATTCGTAATAAATCCTTTTCCAGGTTCATAAACCGAATACATTCTTTGTTATTCATAAGTATATTACATACAAATATGCTAATCT
Organism: Panax quinquefolius; assembly: GCA_020205615.1. Classification (NCBI taxonomy): domain Eukaryota; kingdom Viridiplantae; phylum Streptophyta; class Magnoliopsida; order Apiales; family Araliaceae; genus Panax; species Panax quinquefolius. The sequence goes on from CM035162.1 coordinate 87,545,139, forward strand.
ATTACAAGACGATTAACTGTCCATCTTAGCCTTGCCTTTATCTCTCTTAGAACTCTCAGTTCGTTCGGATTTAGCTGCAATCATATGGTTCAAGAAAAAGTGAGCATACTAGCTCAACAAGTCCAACAAGGATCATATGAATATCACATTGAGAATTATATGCTTAACTTCCATAACTGAACAATTAACTACTAAGCACTATGAAACATTTGACTATTACTTCTCATTTCATAACAATGATTCCAAAGTATATATAATAACTTAGGAATTCTGAACCAGTCAACAGACCTTGAACAGACTCTTTTCGTTTTCATACTTGAAAAGGACATCCGACACTAAGGCTATCCATCCGTCTTTACTTACAAGCACTTCTAGGTGATCAGCATATTGTACTCTATGTTGATCAACACTCTTCCATTAAACGTATTTACGTTTAACATTTGGCAACCTCGCGTGCCCATCAAATAATCGATGAAAATACTTTTGTTTGTTCATAGACAAACTTACCTTTACATCCGTACCAAATACTTGGTATAGGATAGCCTTAATAGTTCTATATCAAAAGACTTGTACGCAAATCGATCAATTCTTCAAGACTGGTCTAGCCGAGTTAAAACAGGCATCGACTCTTTCTTTAAAACCACTCATGCATCTTATAACATCAATTATAGAAAACTTGACTAACATGGAGGTTAGATAAGCGTTTAAGAAAGACTTTCCTTCAAGCATCTTCGAATATAATATTCAATCAATTCTCATTCTTTATAGGATCTAAATGATATATTCACACAGCACACTATAATTAGTTTACAAACAACTAACTTTATTGTTTTAACCAACTTCTTTCTCTTCTATATCTTACTTGAATTTACTTCATTAGTAAGGTCAATTTGACTTACTATGCTTCATTATGGCTCGTTAACGTTCTTACGTTATTAACCGACATTCTATCATCATTGGTGAAATACCAACGTTGAACATCATTCACGGTTCACTTATTACATACGTTCTGCGTTCTTTGTTTAATTCTTATTAAACCATATCTAATCTTCTAACGTTATCACTTTATAAGTGATTTAAAGTCAGCCTTATTATGTACATTAAGTACCTTCAATGTCTTACCTTAGGTCTACATTCAAATAGAACAAAAACCTAACTTGGTCAATCTTTTTACACCTTTGTCGTGATTACAACTGACATCTCTTCCTTATATAGTGGGTAAACAGAAGTGTCACTCTCAGGTGTTTTGCGGGACTCGCATTGTGGCATGAGTCCTCAGACAAATTCTCGCCTGCATGCGTGAGTCTCCAGACGTTTTTATTTTCTCTCAGCCATACTTGGCGCCGTGGCGTGACACATTTACACTAGGTTGGCGCTGCGGCGCCGCCCCTGTGCACCAGATAGGCAGGACAGTTTATTTTTCTAACGAAACTCCCGGCTTCATAACTTATTCGTTTTACATCCAAATTGGCTCATTCAAAAGCCCACAACTCACAAATTACACACTCTAGATGTTCATATAATAATTTTACATTTTCGAATCCGTTAACTCGGAATTCACCTTTGGGTTCATTTTGAGCGTTTGTTTATCGTTTTCGACCGCTCAATACTCGTTTTCTTCGTTATAAGTTGAAATTCGACGATTCTCGAGTCCACAACTCTTGAATACCGTATCTCACGTGTTGACATTGAAAACCAACGTTTTCAAGTAACACGACAACTTTTGACCTTTAATCCGAGATTTCTACGATTTCGACGTTTAACGTCTATTTTCGCAAAATTCGCTATAACTTTGTTACTCGTGTTCTATAAGCCAAATCAAATGGAACTCTCCATTAATTCATCATCTTCATCCTAACCAAACAATATGCACATACCCTAGCCATGATGGTTTTCAAATCGTCCCATTGTAACTAAGTTCACATTCTTGACTTTCTACGGGTTTTTTCTTACGTAAACACTTATAATTTTCATTTGGTCATGAGTTATCAATGTTTTCAATATTAATAGACATTCTTATTACTCCTTACTAAACACGCTCCACTAATTCACGATTCTCTACGAGAAAGAAATCGAAAGAGATGAAGACTAATGTTTACGAGATATTACCTTTGTCGTTCTTCGAGTTTTTGATAAACGTCTAATGGTTTGCTTGGAAGTAGATTGATTATAAGTTTCTAGCTCTTTCTCTCTCTCAATATAGTTTGAATAAAGTTTTACAAAACTCAAAAGACCAACCTAAGCTTTGTATTTATAAGCAATCAACATTGGGGCAAAATGGTCCACAAGCCACCTCCTTACTATTCCACCTCCTCATTCAACTTAGCCACCAAGTAATCACTTTACTTGGTGGCCAAGTGATTCACCTCCTTCATGGATCATCCCATGAGTTTTACCCATCTCGTGACCCGCCAGTTCGACCCGTGGTTTGGTTTCTTGGATTGGGCTTGACTTAAATTAAAATTGGGCCTTGACTTGGGCTTGCTTACATAATTCATTAGGCTTGCTATTAATTCAAGTCCAATTGTATTCTATCAAATCCATAACTCAAAATCCAATAAGAACTATTCATATTCTACGTGTATAACTCACGTATTCTCCTTGTCTAATACTCATACGATATTAGTATTATACGTCGTACTATTCTTCCTACTATACTCGTATTTGAACTAGTATAATACTCGTATCTCATATGTATAATAACCTAAATGTTTATACATATTACATTTCCCTTTCGGAAATCTCTTTCACTAACCCTTAGGTTTTACGTCCGCAAGAAAAAACTTCGTTTGCCTTAATGAAAATATTATCGGATATTCCATTATATCTTCATATTCTATCATTACGCGTTTCTCGAAATTTCGAACCTAAGCTCCGAATGAAATCGGATGAATAGTATTTTTACGGGAAAATTCTCGGAAAACATTTCTTTTCGTCTTGATAATTCAAAACAATTAATCCTAGCACATAGCCAGAATACTAACCACATCCACACATTCTAGGTCATAGAACGAACTTCAAACATCTTACTCACATAATTAATCAATTAAATTCATTTAATCCATATAGTCAAATAAAAATTTAATTCATTCAAAATCTGAAATTCTCGGGCGTTATAGACACTTTCGTCCATACAATGCTTCAAATGGAGTCACGCCTATACTTGCCTGATAACTATTGTTGTAGGAGAATTCCACCAATGGTAGGTACTTATCCCAACTCCCTTTGAAATCTAGGACACAGAGTCTTAATAGATCTTCAAGAGTTTGAATAGTCTTCTCTAATTGCCGTCTGGTTTGAGGATGGTATCTTGCGCCCAATAAATAAATCGCGTGCCCATAGCTTTACGTAAGCTAACCCAAAAATCGTGAAGTGAATCTTGGGTCACGATCCAAAACTATGGATACTGGCATGCCATGCAATCTCATAATCTCATTTACGTACATACTAGCAAGACGTTCAAGGGAATAAGTCTCACGTATAGGCAAGAAATGGGCAGACTTGGTTAATCTATCAACAATGACCCAAATCGCATCTATGCCTTGAGATACCTTGGGAAGACCTGTAACTAAATCCATAGTAATGTGTTCCCATTTCCATTTCAGAATCTCAAGTGGTTGTAATGGACCCTTTGGCACTTGATGCTCCGCCTTTACACGTTGACAAGTTAAACACCTCATTATAAACTCTATGATCTCTCTCTTTATATTGCTCCACCAAAATGTATGTCGAAGATGATGATACATTTTGGTATTCCCATGATGGATTGCAAACGGTGTGTTGTGTTCCTCCATCATGATTCTATGCTTCAAGTCAGAATTGTTAGGAACACAAAGTCTGGAGTTGACTCGATGTATTCCTTCTTGATCGATTCTTGCTTCTGGAATAGCACCTTCTCGCATTTTCTTCTTTATACGCATCAGCTCCATGTCCGTAGCTTGAGCAACTTTAACTTTATCGATTAAAGTCGGTTCTACTCGTATGCTTGATATCATCACGTGAGTACTTGGAGCCTTTAATTCTATCTCCATCCTTTGCAATTCATACAAAATAGGCCTTTGTGTTAACAACATTGCACTCGTACCCGCATATGATCTTCTACTTAATGCGTCAGCTACCACGTTTACTTTTCCAGGATGATATTGGATGGTATGATCGTAATCTTTCAACAGCTCGAGCCAACGTCGTTGTCGCATGTTGAGTTCCTGTTGGGTGAAGAAATATTTGAGACTTTTATGATCTGTATAGATCTCCACTTTCTCCCCATACAGGTAGTGTCTGTATATCTTCAACGCGAAAATGACTGCTGCCAACTCCAGATCATGAGTAGGATAATTCCTCTCATATTCTTTGAGTTGTCGCGAGGCATAGGCTATGACTTTCCCATGTTGCATGAGAACACATCCTAACCCTTTTCCTGAAGCATCGATGTAGATAACAAATCCATCCGAACCAGATGGTATTGTCAGAATAGGTGCCGAAATGAGTCTCCTCTTGAGCTCTTGGAAACTCTTCTCACAATCCTCGCTCTAACCAAATTTTGTATCTTTACGAGTCAGCTGAGTTAACGGAGTAGCGATTCGAGAAAACCCTTCCACGAATCTCCGATAATAACCAGCTAAACCCAGAAAGCTACGTACTTCAGTCACCGACTTCGGTTGCTCCCAAATTTGTATTGCTTTAATTTTCGCCGGGTCGACAGATACTCAAAGTTTTGACACCACGTGCCCAAGGAATGCTACTTCCTCTAACCAGAACTTGCATTTCTTCAGCTTGGCATATAGCTTGTTATCACGAAGCCTTTGCAATACCAGCTTCAAATGGTGCTCATGATTTTCACGGCTTTTGGAATAGATGAGGATGTCATCAATAAAGATAACAACGAATTGATCCAAATATTCTTTGAACACACGGTTCATTATATCCATGAAAGCAGCAGGAGCATTAGTCAATCCAAAAGACATGACTAAGAATTCATAATGGCCGTACCGAGTTTTGAAGGCAGTCTTTGGAATATCCTCAGTTTTAATCTTCAGGTGATGATATCCAGAACGAATATCGATCTTTGAAAAGAATTGTGCTCCTTGCAACTGGTCGAACAAGTCATCAATGCGAGGTAGCGGATACCTATTCTTGATGGTGACATGGTTCAATTCTCGGTAGTCAATACAAAGTCGCATACTCCCGTCTTTCTTCTTTACGAATAACACAGAAGCACCACAAGGAGATGTACTAGGACGAATGAAACCAATGTCCAAAAACTCCTATAGTTGGACCTTTAACTCCTGAAGTTCAATAGAAGCCATTCGATATGAGGTTTTAGAAATGGGCTTTGTATCAGGTTCAAGGTCAAGAAAGAATTCAACTTCACGTTGTGACAACCCAGAATTTTGGATTATCCAGAATTTAGGTTTAAAGAATTAGTTATTAATAAAAGGAATTTTTATTAATACTATTTTATGCTATGTATTTATTAATCGTTCTATAACCTAGGATGATTATAAGTCGGGAGGATTCTGGCTACCAGCTAGATTTAACGAGTAAGAATTTTCAAGACGAAAATGAAAGTTTTCCGGGAACAAAATATTTTTAGGGGAAAAAGACGAAATAGGCACTATTCACCCGTTTCTGCTCGGAGATTTATTTTGAAATTCCGAGAAGTTATTGATTACGTAAAATGTTGAGACGTGATGGAATATTCAATAATATTTCAGTTACGGCAAAAACAAAGTTTTCGCCTGCGGACTCAAAACCTAATGGTTATGAAAAGTGAGTTCCGAGAATGTTATGATCACGTATAATAATTAGGGTTATTATGCGTGAGAAATACGAGTATGATACGAGTTATTATACGAGTATAATACAAAGATTAATACGACGTATAATACGAATATCGTACGAACGATATACGAAGAGAATAAGAGAATGGAATGCGTAGAATGCGATTAGTCTTAATGGACTTTGTGTTCATGGACTTTGTAGAATCCAATTGGACTTAGATTATGTCAAGCCCAATGATTTGTGAAATCAAGCCCAAGATAGGCCCAATAAGAATTAGGGTTAAGGCCCAAACCAAGAAAAGAAACCGCGGATCGAACCAATGGGTAAACGGATGGGTAAGAACCAATGGGACAACCCATGGGGTGACCCATGGGCATGTGGGCCGGCCACTTGGCCACCAAGTAAGGGTGGTGGCCAAGTAAACTTGGTTGCTAAGTTTGGAATAGTAAGGAGGTGGGGGCGAAATGACCGATTTGCCCTAAGCTTTGGTTTTCTATAAATAGAAAGCTTAAGTTCATTATTTTGGATTTTTGAAAATCCTACACCTTAGAGAGAGAGCTTGAGAGCTTGGAGAAGAAGAATAAAGAAGAGTATGAGCATGAATGCTAGGATCAAAAGTGATCGTGAAATAGAAGAGCTTGCAAATCACCGGCTTTGTATAACGGAAGAGAAATAAAGAAGAACGGTAATCCGAACCCTAGTTTCTTCTAAAATTTTTCTTTAAGTTTTCTACGTTTAAAACATAGCTTAAGGAGAATAAGAAGTAAAAGAAGTTAGGAATGATTTCATATGGTTGAAATCATGAGAAAATGAAGTAATAAGAATTAGAAATTTAGTTTATAAATTTCTAAATGAAGTATAAGATTCGTAAGGGTTTTGAGCGATCCAAATGAAACTTATAAACGAGTAGGTGAAATAAGTAAGGAATGATGTTCTATAACATCAAATTCCAAGAAATAGTAGAATCGTAAAGCAAAATATCGATTAAAATGAATAACGAACGAAGAACGCGAAGAACACACGAAGAACATGAAGAATTTTGTTGATGGACAAATTTAAAACCATCGTAGGATAATTGTTGTTGATGGACAAGTTTAAAACCATCATGTATAAGTTAGTTGCATATTGCTTGGGTAGGAACGGTAGAAACGTTCATGATGAACGGATTAAAACTTAGCTATAACGAAGTTATGGCAAAATTTTTGTAAGAGACGAACGAGAAATAGAAGGTTAGTAAATGAACTCGAATGTGTAGGGTTTTATAAGGAAGTAAGAGAACGTAGAAAACGTGAGTCATGGAATCAAGAATGAATGAGTTTCAAGTTTGGATGACCGAATTACGGACGAACGAACGAAGAGCGTTAAAAACGTAAAATGAACAAAGGGTGAAAATCAAGCCAATCGAATGGCACGTTAACGGATTTATATTAAATTTCTACTTGATGGGTATCAAAGTACGTAAGATAAGGAAAATAATGGCTTTGGAACGACCTCATTCTGAGTTATAACGAAGGAGTTATGAGATCGCGAAGTAAGCATCTCAAAATTGAGTTAACACTTAGAAATTTTCTAGGGTTTAAGCTCGGCGTTGCAGCGCCGGTTGAGCTTTGAGAAGTGGCGGCGCAGTGCAAACTCGGCCATAAACTTCTAGAGAGTGGCGCCGCACCGCAAACTCTGCCATAAACTTCTAGAGAGTGGGTATAGCAAAGACGAGAGATAACAAAGGGTTTGTGCCAGCGCGCTGCGGACCAAGGAAGAATGGGAAGTAGGGCGGCAGGCTGCGAGAGAGAGAGGAAGGGAGGACATACGGTGCATGAATGGCCGGTGTGGGCAATGCCCATAAATGAGATTTTTATTTCTCAGATAGTGGGGGATGTGCACGAAGAAGTATGAACATATAATTCTCCTAAAATAACGCTTAAGCAAGTAAGTTAAACCTTTAGTAAAGGTTGAACGGAAAGATTAATCGAGACTAAAAGAATGCAAACGCAGATTACGTAACCAATATCTGGGGACCATAGTCGCAATAAATGAATGTGAGGGATTGCTATGATAGTGATTCCTTAGACGTTGAATGATGAAGGTAATGAATAACATTTTGATATTATGTCATGGTAATGAGAGATAAGTGTAAAGCGTATAGACGCTGTGAATGCAACGTTGTTGCGATGAACGATCGGTCTTAGCATACAACAAATGGTATGGCTTTGACAGTAAGAAAGAATAATGAACATGGGGTTCATGGGTTGAATAACGATGGAATGAAATTGAAACCTTGAGTAAAGGTTGAATGAGAGATTAAGAGACGATGCAACGTAAACATCAAATATGTAAACGATTCCCGTGAATCGTATTCGCGTCGGACGAACGTTCTAAGTGTATAAATGATTTCATGACTTAAACATTGATGAAAGTAGTAAGGAAGATATGAATTATCGTAAAAAGTCGTAGCGAACAGTAATAAGAGTAATGAAAGTCCGATGTGAGTCGGATAGAGAATGTTAGAATGAAAGGTAGGTGTTAAACGCTTTAACCGACGTGAGGGTGGAGTATATGCGATTATTAAATGGGAAGAACCTACACTCCGTGTATGGTTTGACCGTAAGATAATGAAGAATGTTGAGTAACTTTGAACGGTGAAGAAATTTAGTTACAGATAAATAATGTATAACGTTAAGAAGTCGAGTTAGTAAGTATAACTTGGACAACGTTCCAAGTTGAATAAGCTGGACGTTGTAAGGTATGAATAAGTTAATATAAAATGTTTAACGCTATGACCTCATAGTATTGACATTGAATGATCGTTCCGAGTATACAAAAAACTGTATGACTTAGACGATAAAGAATGAATCCTGAGGTATGACATTTAGTTGCCAGAAAGCCGTAAGGAATAAGAAGTTGACTTAACGAACGTTGTAGTTAGTAGTTCGTATAAGTTAAGATAAGTGAGGTTGTGGTACAAACTTAACTTTGATAGTTGACATATGAGAGCTGGGCTAAACAATTCCTTCAGAGAGCGAAGGTATATACAAAACTGGCAACCGATCTAACTCATTGTGTGGGCAGTGTAGATGAGACGAGAACTTATTTGTTGGTTGTTTGTGGGAAACCACTCAGAGTACCATGTGGACTACTAGTAGAGAAGCGATGTGTGCTGAGTTCTATAGAAGTTATAAGAAGAAGATAAGAATGCAAATCATCAAAGATGATGAACGTTTTGAGTAAGACATCTTCGTATGTCATGAAGCCGTAAACCGGTAATGAAAGTTAGTCGCGTAAGCATAGATTACAAGAACGCGAACCATAAGAAGTAAAGTTAAGTAAACCAATGCGTAAGTCAAGTATATGACTAATTGGTGTAAGTGTTATTTCCTTATATGTTATATAGGGATTTGGAATGAGCAGTTCAGCGTAAACTATAAGTCATGTAGTCGTATGCGTAAGGCAAGTTTCTAACTTCATTCATACTATATGAATGCTATTTTCTTAAACTTCTCGGATGTTGAACTTGAGAAGTTACATACATATCTTGAATGTGTGATGTTTGTACAAGGTGGTAGAACGTATGAGGCCGTGTGCCACAATGTGAGCACTTCGGTGTTTTTTTGAGATGAACTGTTCAATACGAGTATGTTCTGTTTATACACGAACCATTATTGTGAGGTCTGTGCTAATGATTCTAGCCAGACAGGATGTGTATGAAAAGGATAGAGGAAATGAAAGTATTTCAAAGTGAATATGACTAATGTTTTAAGATGATAGGAATCGAGACTATTCCTATTATTCAATCTGCTTCATAACCTTTGTTCGGTTATTGAAGTTTTGAAGAAATGTTTAAACTCTTGAAGTTGTTTGTTCAACTGTTATGACTTGCTGGGCAATTGAATGCTCACACTTGCTTTAAATGAAAAACATTTTCAATGAACGATGTTAGAAAGAACTTAAGGATCCCATAAAGATCAAGCTGAGCGGTATCCAAACGAAGTGTCATTCAGTATATGAATGTGCGTGAAGAGAAATTGAAGACTTGTAATACAGAATGATAGAATTAAACTATAGACTAGTTTAATGAATAGTTATGTATCCTTGGTGGTGGATGAAAGTCACTCGTGTAAGATGAAAAGAATAATGTAATTATTATTTTTTGTAATGAAAGAGGTTATAAGGTTTCGAGAAACTGGGATTTGAGAATGTATGTCATTATATTTAGCTATATAATGATGTGTGTTTGGAAGGAGATGGAATAGTGATACACGAGAGTCCGGGTCTGAAAGTAGACCGGATTTTGGGGCATCACACACGTTCTGGGGGTATACCAGGAAGTTCTTCAGGAAATACGTTAGGAAATTCATTAACAATAGAAATATTATTCAAATCTGACGTGTTTTTGTTCAAGTATAAGACATGGGCTAAGAAAGCTTGACATCCATTTTTTAATAAATGAATAGCTTTATGGCTTGATATGACATTGATTGACTTTAGTGGTTTGATTTCTTGAATTCGCATAACAGGTTGGTTAGGAATATGAAAACTAACAACCTTACGAAAATAATCAATTTTAGCATGATGAGTGGTTAACCAATCAATCCCTAAGATCACATCAAATGAAAGTATTTTAAATGAAATAAGATCGGCAGGTAATGTGAGGGTACCAACTTGAATCAAGTAAGATTTATAAACAATAGATGTAATGAAAGTTTCTCCTAACAGAGTCTCAACAGATAAGTCAATGTCTAATTTCTCCGGAGTCAAGTTCAAACGTTGAGCACAAGCAGGAGAGATAAAAGAATGGGTAGAACCGGTATCTAATAAGGTATAAACTTCATAAGAGTTTATGATTAGCTTACACGTGATCACCTCATTTGGGTTCCTCGCATTTTGGGCAGTCACGACAAACGCCCTTCCAGGAACCACCGACTTTGACTTGTCCAGGACAGCCTTTGGAGTCACCATCCTTGTTGAACTTGGTTTTGCAACAAGACAATCTCTAGCTATATGACCTTCTTTTCACAGTTATAACACACCTTGGATTGTTGTGGGCATTTTGGGCTGATGTGTCCCTCTTTCCCACATTTATAACAAACGACCGGTGATCGTTCTCCTCCCTTAGAAACAATGGATGTTGGTGCTGACGTCTTCACGTTATCATTGTTGTACCTTCTCTTCTTGAAATCTCCTCTTGACTCGCTTCTTCTATTTTCATGACCACGATTACCACCAGAGCGGTTATCGCTTTTGTCCGAATGTTTTCCTCCCCGCTGGTTGTCATTGCTCGATGATCGCCGCCACATGTATATGACCACGGTTGTGGTCCCTCGGTTGAACATACTCATTATCTCGCTCTATTAATTGAGCCATGTTTACAACATTTGAATATAAAGAAAATTTATGAGAGATAAGATATTGCCGAATCTCGGGTTTTAGACTGTAGGGTTTTCGGCACAAAAACGCAACCGAAATATAAAATAATCAAAGCAATTTTCGAAACCCAAAACAGGATCCATGCAAAACAGAAATTAATTCAGTGGTTTAGATATTATACCGATTATGAAAGCTAGAAACGATGCGGTCGAATCTCCAACGTAATCCAACGGAACAACGTCTCTATGGTATCCACACGAACGCCCATGAGCAGGTAAATACGATCTGCGAAAAAAAAGAACTGCGGTACTAGCCACCAAGGATGAGGATTTTTCAAAACTGTTTTCTCTAGTCTCTCTCTAAGAGCGGCTAGGGTTTTAGGTTATGATTAACTTCCGTAATACGCTGATATATCATATATATAGTAGTAAATCGGAATTAATCAAAACCCTAATCTCATTAAAATAAAATCCAAATTTATATATATATCTTAATTAAGTCTTACTTAATTAATATACCTATATATAAATTATCCTATTAATTTAAATTCATAATTTAAATACTATAAATCATATTGATATACTTAAATCTTTACAATTTAAATTAATTCCCTTTTTAATTACGTTCTATGTGTGTGACCCTATAGGTTATTATTACGTTGGCAATAATTTTAAAATCAGTTTATAAAATTATAAACAGTGAGCGGCATCTAGTAATGCGTCACTGCTACCCAAGTAATAATAAGATCGATGATTCGATGCAACCTTTTCGTGACCAATGTTTCAATGTAATTTAATCCTTTTAACCTTAATATCCTAGATTAAACACGAGTCATGGAATGTGTCATACTCTTCATAATTTAATCTTAGTGTTTCATGATCAATGAGTAGACTATATGAAACAAATCACTATTTGAGCATGACCATGCATTTCATAGTCCTACTCAATCAAGAGGCCTATGGATATCACCCCTAATACATAGGATGGTTAAATTTCATCTAGATCACTCATATTCCTCACACGATTCATGATGTACCCAATAATCACCTTTATAGTCCACCCTATTAAAGGTGACATTTGATGATATCAAAGTACATAAATTCCCGTGTAGAAATATAGTGATTTCAGGTCGGAGGACCATTACATCATTGTCACTATGAGAATTTCTAATGACACTTCGCATAATGCTCCATATAGAATTCTCATGGTGGGGTCCGCCCAAAGAGATCGTTCTCTAACATGTACCTATGCATTGACTTAATATCTCTTATATATTTTTGACCAATGAGATTTGGTTATCAGTCAATCCACATACTAGTCTTAATGCATCATTGTTGTCCCATCAACAATGATACTCGACTAGGGACATTTAAAAACAATGATACTAATTATAAATATATAATCTCATGTTCAAGTCACATACTTGAAACTATATAATTTGTATTAATATTCTAAGGATTTTTATTATGTTAACATTTATATAACACAGTAAATAAAACAATAATAAAATCATTCACTTATTCAATCAAATATAATATCAAAACGTTAAGAAATTATATCAAAAAATTGGCCTCTAGGGCATAAACTCTAACATAAACCTCTTAGAAACATCCTCGCCATTCGTTCCTCATTCTCGACCAAATGAGGTGCAAACCTGGATAACTCTGCAAACTTCGCCTCGTATTGGGGCACCGACATGTTGTTTTGTTCCAGTCTAATAAACTCTACCTCCTTCATATGACGAATACTTTCAGGAAAGTACTTGTCATTAAATAGTTTTTGAAATGTTTCCCAAGACATGTTGAGTGCGGCAGGCTGTAGGCATGCTTCACAGATTCCCACCAGTAATCTGCTTCACCAAGAAACATAAAGGTGGTGAATGGAACCTTCTGTTCCTCCGTGCATCCCAAGACATCGAATATCTTGGTAATTTGCTTGTCCCACATTTCTGCCTTGATCGGATTGGCTTTCCCACATATTACGGTGGTCCCAACTCTTTGAAGCGCTTGTTGTGACAATGGCGCATTCTATCATTTCCACCCGTATTTTGTACACGAGTCTCCCTCGTCTGGTTTTGCATGAACTGCAAAAAGATTCTAAACATCCCATCATTCATCATTTGTTCAGTAGTGTTATTTATAGGAGGAATATTACCTTCACGTTGCACGTTCCACTAGGTGGTGATTAAAGGTATCTCCACGGTCTCATTCACTCCATTGTTAATATTTCCAGCTACCATTCTCAAATACTTCCACAAAAGAAGGGTTAATTGGCATGTCACATATTATCCCTATACTCTGACCGACCAAATAAGTAACAAATAAACTTAGTCAGGTCATACTAGTGAAGGAATTCCCCGTCTCTCCCCTCCTAGTTCTTATCTCACATCTCAGCCAGTGATCATATCCCTAAGCTCTGATACCAACTGTGACGCCCCCAAAATAGGTATACATCACCTATTCTGAGTCGCCAAATACATGGTACAAAAAACAAATACAACCTCAGTAATAAAATTGTCGTGCAAAATACGACAACACATATACTGTGAGTTTGAATACAAATATTGTCTAATAGGCAGTATACAAACTCAAAAGGAGTCCTCATTACAATTATTGATACACTATTTTACAAAATAGTAAGGACTATTAAAACAACTATCATGAACCATCACTCCATACCCCGGCTAGTTCCTGCTATGTTCTCACCTCCTGAGAAGAAAAATGGAAAAAAAAGGAAAAGGGTGAGCTCAACTAGCCCAGTAAAGAATATTATGACTAAGATAATATACAACAATTTATCATTAGTCTTCAACAGGGAAAAATCTGATAAAATATAATAGACGACAAGTTTTAGATCAACAAGTGCAGCGGAAACAACAATCCATTAGAAGAATCAAGTAAAGAATGAATTCTACTATCTTCTAAGATTTAAAAGTTCATCATCAATATTTTATCCCTCTAACATCAATCAATATACATCTTGAATTAAATATTCATCTTTGCACTACAAGCCAAAGATATTCATTTGTATCACCAGTTGGTCATGTTCATCTCAACACCTGTTCATCTTTGTACTACTGGCCAAAGATATTCATTAGGTAATCATTCATCTTTACACTACAAGCCAAAGATATTCATTAATATCATCATTTAAGACTGAGGATGATGAAAAATATCTTAAAGAAAACTAATCCAGTGAGATAAAAGATCAAAGATTAGGGATTCGTACTTTAGTTTATCCAAATTCAAAAATACTCCATAATAACCAATTGTGAAGTAGAATTCAAAAATAAAGATCAAAACATGGATACTGTGACGCCCCCAAAATAGGTATACATCACCCATCTTGAGTTGCCAAATATATGGTACAAAATTCAAATACAACTTAATAATACAGCTGTCGTGTAAAATACGACAAAGCATAAACTGAGAGTTTTAATACGAATATTGTCTTCTAGCCAGTATTCAACTCAAATGGAGTCCTCAATACATTTATTATCACACTATAATTCATAGAATGGTGAGGACTACTAATGTTATTATCTGGACTGTCAGTCCATTCCCCTACTAACCTCGGCTACGTTCTCATTTCCTGAAGAGAACAATGAATGCAAAAGGGTGAACTCAACTAACCCAGTAAGAAATATTATGACTAAGATAATGCATATTATTTATCGTTAGCCTACAACAGTGTTAAACAGATAAAATATAACAAATATCAAGTTTAACTGCAGCGGAACAAGTAATCCAATAGAAGAGTCAAGTAGAGAATAAAATCTACTATCTTCTATGATTTAAAAGGTTTTTCATCACTTTTATCGCTGAGACTCAAGTTCCTGCTATGTTCTCACCTCCTAAGAAGAAAAATGGAACAAAAAGGAAAAGGGTGAGCTCAACTAGCCCAGTAAAGAATATTATGACTAAGATAATATACAACAAATTATCAATAGTCTTCAACAGGGAAAAATCTTATAGAATATAATAGACAACAAGTTTTAGATCAACAACTGCAGCGGAAACAACAATCCATTAGAATAGTCAAGTAGAGAATGAATTCTACTATCTTCTAAGATTTAAAAGTTCATCATCAATATTTTATCCCTGTAACATCAATCAATATACATCTTGAATCAAATAATCATCTTTGCACTACAGGCCAAAGATATTCATTTGTATCACCAGTTGGTCATGTTCATCTCAACACCTGTTCATCTTTGTACTACGGGCCAAAGATATTCATCAGTTAATCATTTAGCTTTGCACTACAAGCCAAAGATATTCAGTAATATCATCATTTAGGACTAAGGATGATGAAAAATATCTTAAAGAAAACGAATCCAGTGAGATAAAAGATCAAAGACTAGGGATTCGTACTTTAGTTTATCTAAGTTCAAAAATATCTTATAATAATCAATTTTGGAGAAAAATTCAAGAATATATATCAAAACATGGATACAATCAAAGATAGTAACCATAATAGACAACTTAGACAAAGAAAATGAAATTTCATTTTTTCTGTGAATAGTGCCGTATTCGTGAATAGTGCTGTATATGTGAATAGTGTCGTATACATGAATAGTAACCCCGACATAAAAAAGGTAGAAATTCCACAATAAAATCCATACCAATATTTCGGTATAATGATATTGAAAGAATAACATCATTATGAAGAAAATAACATCCCTCACCTCAAAAGAACAGTACTTCCGGCTGAAATATAGGTATAATGTGATGCCCCCAAAATAGGTATACATCACCCATCAAATACAACTTAATTATACAACAGTAGTGTAAAAATACAACTAAACATATGCTGTGAGTTTTAATACAAATATTGTCATCTAGACAATATACAAACTCAATGGGGGTCCTCATTACATTTATTGTTACACTATTTAACAGAATAGTGAGGACTACTAATACTATCATATAGTCCATCACTCCGTTCCCCGACTCGTCCCGGTTGTATTCTCATTTCTCAAGAGAAATTGAAAGAAAAAAGGGTGAGCACAACTAGCCCCAAGAAGAAATATTATGACTAAGATAATGCGAATAAATTATCATTAGCCTTAAATAGTGTTAAACTGATATAATATAACAAACATCAAGTTTAACCGCAGCGGAACAAGCAATCCATTAAAAGAGTCAAGTAGAGAATAAAATCTACTATCTTTTATGATTTAAAAGGTTTTTCATCACTTTTATCGCTGAGACTCAGCTTAATAAATAATCCACATCATCTAATCACCCCTACACTACGACCAATGGTATTCTTTAGTATCACGACCACAATTATCCATGCACTACGTGTTAGGTTTGTAATATTCATGAACGCAATCAAATTGCAAAAATAAATGAAGCGATGTAAAAATCGAGTTAAAATTTTTTACAAACCATATACCGGATCACCCTTTATGCACAATTATTAATTAAGCGAAAAGATAACGAATAAGAATCATACCCTTGAAGATCGAGCTTCCTCAAAGTACAAGTTCACCTCCAATCCTTTTCGCGTTCAACTTGAATCCACCGGGTTTGGTTCCTTCCTTTGATCAACGTTAGAGGTGATCCACCAAGGAAGAAGAAGGATTTAAGAAGATGGGTATTTGGCTCAAACCCTAGTTTTCTATCTCTATAGAAAAGAACGTACTCTCCAACTTTTGGAATTGCATATATCTGATATCTAATATAAGACTCCTCTTATAAAGATATCAAGTAACCCTATTAAAATAAGGGATTTTTAATTAAACTCTTTTAATTAAATGGGCTCCCTAATCTTATTAGGGATAATTAATTAAACTCCTTTAATTAATTTTCCCTCCTAATCCTATTAGGAATAAATGAGAGTACTTATATTAAATTAATTCCTAAACTCTTTTAGAAATTAAAATAATAATAATTGTAATAATATTAATAAGACTCCTCTTATTAATTTATATTTAATATTTCTAAAATATTAAATAATAAATATTAAGCTATTTAATTTATTCTATCACCATAGATTAAATTAAATATACTTAACATATTATTACGATTATGCCATTAACTTCTTAAATAATTATTCTTCCTTTTATGGTGTGACCCTTTAGGTTCTCCATATTAAACCGGTTGTGAATAAATCAATTAGAACAATTCTAATCTTATTTAAATAAATAAATTAAACAATTAATTTATTTAAATAAATAATATTTATTCTACAATAGGGATAAGCCTCCCTAGCGATCAACGACTTTCCAGATAATATAGATTTCAACATTAATCATTAAAGAACCTTTGAGTAAATAGTTACCGTACAATTCAATCCTTCCACCATACAATGTCCCAATTAAATATAAAACATGGAATTACTGTCAAGTCTTATTTTATTTAATTATATATATTTCGATCCTTAAATGCACAACTCCAAATAATGCAAATTAGAAACTCCTTTCTAATTTCATTCTGCCTTGGCCAAGGACTACTGGGTTGTCATTTATCAAATCACATAGGACATTTCTCTTCTTTTATTAAAAGTGGTAGATTCTTTGTTGATCATACATTATCTCCATGTACAACTTATTATACCCAAGCATACCCTTTGATATACCCTAAGGGTCTTAAGGAATAAGTCAAAGTATAACTCATCATACACAAGATACTATGATGACCTCAAGTCCAAGGATCACTTGTACTACTATTACTCTGAGAATTCTATTGATGAGCAAGTAAAACTCCATTAGGTATTCCTTAGCGAGCCACGTTCAGTGAACTTATTCTCTAATAAGCACATACATACTTGCTTTAGTGTCTCTACACAAATGATCATGAGATCAATCATCCTCATCCAATGAGCAAGCAATGTATGTACCAATCTATCCGGATTCACTAATCCCCAATTTAGTAATCCAATGATTGGGAACTATTTTAGTTTTAAGCTTTCTAAGAATTTAGATCTCATTAGAATGATCATCATCATTATTCTAAAAGCATTGCTTAAAACTATGGGTTTATCACATATTATAAAACAGCATCATGTAGATAATTAAAAGCCTTTAATAAATTAATACTTTTTATTAATAAATGAATAAGATTGTTACAAAGTATATGCTTTATCATCAAACATGATTGGCTTGTGTGCATACTACTTTCAATCTCCCACTTGCACTAAAGCCAATCGTCATGGTATCTCATACTCTTCTTCTCTAAGTGGCGATTATCCTGTTTGTTGGATAAGCTTTAGTTAATGGATATGTAATGTTGTTCTTGAGAGTCCACTATCTCTATAGTGATTTCCCATCTTTCAATGATTCTAATAATCAAATGAAAGTGCCACAACACATGTTTAGATCCAAGATGAGACTTAGGAACTATTCCTAGTTACGTAATGAACTTTTAATCCAAACAATCAACTTGCGACTTCATTTATAGCTATATACTTTGTCTTTATCACTAAACCAAAGAACTCTTTTCTTTGTTTGGAACCTTTCAATTCACTCGCACCACTTTGCTCAAGGTAACCCTTTACCTTAAAGTGGATTTTTCTCGTCGTCTTGAGTGCGTCGAAAAAACTTGAGTCTGTTAAGCCCTCTAGTTTTAATTAAGACCCACCATGAATATTATCACATCCTTAGTGCCGGTCAAGCACTTTAAGATGTTTTTCACAGACTCATAGTGAACTTCTCCATAATATGGTGATCAACATCGTGTCTCGTACATTTCATTGCATACATGATTGTCACTCATGCGACCTCTCTTTTCAGGAGTCTGTGGGGACTATTAAGAGAGATACACTCCATAGCTCATCGACATGAGACATCTCTTGGAGTTTGCCATGCTAAACGACTTTAGCATCAAATGAATATCGTTCCTTGGGTTAAGTCGAGCATCCTCTTGTATATATCTATATAGATTTTATCCCCAATTAAGATACTCTTCCCAAACCATTCATGGAGGAATGTTTAGACAACTTTATCTTTTACGATTGTAGCATTGATAAGTTATTCCTCATCCGTAGTATATCAACATATAATACTAGAAATTTCACGACGCTCCCATTTGACCCTTTTGTGCACACTAGAAGTCTTACCTCATCGAATGTAACTCGGATCATCATCTTCTATGATGTGTACCTCATCATCATCATCCATGATGAATCCATACCTCCTAGGTATTTTTTGGTACTATTCCAAATTTACGATTGGTTGTGGTATAATAGGTCTATCTACTGAGTTCCTCTTATTTGACTTATAGTATTTTGTGGTTCTTGAACTTTTCAAGATCTATTATCCTCCCACTAGCCCCTTCAATAATAAACACATTTATCTTAG
This sequence comes from Panax quinquefolius, assembly GCA_020205615.1. Taxonomy (NCBI): domain Eukaryota; kingdom Viridiplantae; phylum Streptophyta; class Magnoliopsida; order Apiales; family Araliaceae; genus Panax; species Panax quinquefolius. The sequence goes on from CM035162.1 coordinate 87,564,586, forward strand.
AAGGCGGCATGTTTTAGTAACAAACACCTTTTGCTAAGTAGGATTATAGAACATATACCCTAAACTTACTTTAGGATGTACCACAAATTGTACTTGTCAAATCTTGTCCCAAGCTTATCCTTTGAAACCTTTTCACATAAGTTGGACAACCCCTTATCTTAACATACTTAAGATTAGGAATCCTCCACATCCATAACTTTTATGGAGTCTTGGGGCCGGATTTTGAGGTTACCTTTTTCGTAGATATGCAGCCATTTCTAGGACATGACCCTAGAAGGATACTGGAATGTCGGTAAAATCATTATGGACCGCACCATGTCCAACAAGGTACGATTTTTCCATTCAAATACATCAATCAATTATTGCGTATCAGGAGGCGTCCATTATGAAAAAACCATTTAAGATGATCTAGAAACTTATTTTAGAAGTATTTATTCCTTGATCTAATCAAAGAATCTTAATACATTGTCAATTTGTTTCACTTCTAAATTCTTTGAACCTTTCAAATAATTCATACTTGTATTTCAGCAAATACACACATTCAACCTGGTCCGGCATAAAACGCACAGACAGGATATTCCAACAGAATAATAAAGAATAGAATAACAGGAGAATTTCACCAAGTATAGGAAATCGGCGTATCAAAAGTTATTCGATAGAATAATAAAGAATGGAATAATGAAGTTCTCTTCATGAATACAAAAGAAAAATAATACCCCTACCATAAGAAGAAGAGTTCTAGATATATAAGTAGTGAAGTAGCAGAATACTTTTCTTCTTTCTCTCTATAGTTTATCTCTCTAGAGTTTCAGAGAATTCATAAGAAATAATGAAGGAATGAGCTTCTATTTATAGAAAAATGGACTGCATAGTAACTAACTCATGAACGATCCAGATTGATTTACTTTAATCTGACGGTCCATATTTAAAGCAAAATCTTTTAAATAAAATATAATATATTCTATTATAATCTAATAAAAGCGAATAACTTTATAAAAGATTTTACTATGCAGGCACTATGCAAATACTATGCATAATAAAATATAATATATTCTAATTATTGTCTAATAAAACAGATAACTTTATAAAAGTATTCTATTTTATATAAAAGATTTTACTATTAGCCTAATAAAACGAATAACTTTATAAAAGTATTCTGCATTTTATATAAAAACTTTTCTCGCTTTTATTACATTAATAATACCAATAAAACAAAACTGAGTAACTTATCACATAAGCATCAATAATCAATACCGTGTGCAACTATGCAACCACGCGTATTACTGTACTTTTACTACCGAGTAGTTCAACAGTATTAATGGTAAAACTTCTGCCATTATTTTCAATAAAATACTTTAGTCATTTTCTCAATCCGACAATAATTTTGTTGTGGGGTCCACCAATGATTGTGTCATTGTACGAATATTTCCTGTTAAAATGAATATTCCCCGACCAATCGAATATTATATACAACTTGCGTACTTTGCAAAATTTATAAATATTACCCACAACTATAACATTATATCAAATTTGCTCCATAATATTCAAAAATGATATTTATAGAAAATTCATCTTTATTCAAAAAGTTGGGGTCTTACAACCTCCCCTTCTTATGATATTTTGCCCTCGAAATTAGGGTACGTACCTGGTATGTCGAAGAGGTAAGGATACCTTGATTTCATTTCAGATTCTAACTCCCAAGTCATTTTCTCAACATCATGGTTTCTCCACAAAACTTTGACTTGAGGTATAACCTTGGAGCATAGAATATGTTCCTTCTTATCCAAGATTTGAACAAGAACCTCTTCATACGTCAAATATTCCGCTATTTCATCCGGTTCTAACTCAATTCTGTGGTTCGGGTCTTCCACATATTTACGTAACATGAATATATGAAAAACGTTATGAACACGAGACATACTTGGCGGTAAAGCGAGTCATACGTTGTCGGATCGTTTGAATCTTTTCCGTAGTTATACGTACCAACTCCGGTCCCAACAACATTTCTTCACCCACCTCATCACAGCATATTGCAGAATGACACTTTCTTCCATACAACGCTTCAAATGGAGCCATGCCAATACTTGCTTGATAACTGTTGTTGTAGGAAAACTCCACTAATGGTAAGAACTTGTCCCAACTTCCCTTGACATCAAGGACATAGAGTCTTAATAGATCTTCAAGAGTTTGAATAGTTCTCTCGATCGTCTGTAAAATGCATGCGAGGATGATATGCTTAGAAGCTAAATCGTAAGTCTGTGCCCATAGCTTTTTGCAAACTAACCAAAATCGTGAAGTGAATCTTGGGTCTCGATCGAAACTATGGATACCCGGCATACCATGCGATCTTACAATCTCGTTTATGTACATCTGAGCAAGATGTTCAAGTGTATAAGTTTCTCGACAAGAAGAAATGAGCGGACTTGGTCAATCTATCAATAATGACCCAAATCGAATCTATGCCTTGAGAAACCTTAGGAAGACCAGTAACGAAATCCATGGTAATGTGCTCCCACTTCCATTCTGGAATTTTAAGTGGTTGCAATGGACCTTTTGGTACTTGATGCTCTACTTTAACTCGTTGACAAGTTAGACACCTTGAGATAAACAGCGCTATCTCTCTCTTCATATTATTCTACCAAAATGTATGATGAAGATCATGATACATTTTGGTACCCCCAGGATGGATTGCAAACGATGTGTTGTGCGCCTCCATCATGATTTTATACTTTAAATTAGGGTCGTTTGGAACACAAAGTCTGGAGTTGACTCGAAGTATTCCTTCTTCATCGATTCTTGCTTCCGGTATAGCACCTTCTTGCACTTTCTTCCTCATACGCATCAGCTCCAGGTCTGTAGCTTGCGCAGCTTTAACTTTATCAATTAAAGTCGGTTCTACTCGTAAATTTGCCATCATCACATGGGTCCCTGGAGTCTTTAACTCTATCTTTATCCTTTGCAAGTCACACAAAATGGGCCTTTGCGTTGACAATATCGCATTCGCACTTGCATATGATCTTCTACTCAATGTGTCAGCTACCACGTTCGCTTTTCTAGGATGGTATTGGATGGTATGATCATAATCTTTCAATAGTTCAAGCCAACGTCATTGTCGCATGTTGAGTTCCTTTTGAGTGAAGAAATATTTGAGCCTTTTATGATCCGTAAAGATCTCCACTTTCTCCCCATACAAGTAATGCCTCCAAATCTTTAGTGCGAGGACAATAGCTGCCAACTCTAGATCATGAGTAGGATAATTCCTCTCATATTCTTTGAGTTGTCTTGAGGCATAGGCTATGACTTTTCCATGTTGCATGAGAACACATCCCAACCCTTTGCCCGAAGCATCACTGTAGATGACAAATCCTCGAGCGGATGGTATTGTCGAGCAGTCTTTGAAATGAGTCTCCTCTTGAGTTCTTGAAAACTCTTCTCACATTCTTCGCTCCAACCGAACTTTGTATCTTTCCGAGTTAGCTGAGTTAATGGAGTAGCGATTCGAGAAAATCCTTCCATGAATCTCTGATAATAACCAGCTAAACTGAGAAAGCTACGTACTTAGGTCACTGATTTAGGTTGCTCCCAGCATTGAGTAGCTTCAATCTTTACTGGGTCAATAGATATTCCATGACTTGATACCATGTGCCCAAGGAATGCTACTTCCTCAAGCTAGAACTCGCATTTCTTCAACTTGGCATAAAACTTATATTCATGAAACTTTTGGAGTGTCAGCCTCAAGTGTTGCTCATGATCTTCACGGCTTTTGGAATAAATAAGGATGTCATCAATAAAGACAACCACAAAGTGATCCAAATATTCCTTGAATACTCGGTTCATCATATCCATGAAGGTAGCTGGAGCATTAGTCAATCCAAAGGATATGACCAGGAATTCATAATGCCCGTACCGAGTTCTGAAAGCCGTCTTTGGAATGTCATCGGTTCTAATCTTCAATTGGTGATATCCGGAATGAAGATCAATCTTTGAAAAGAATTTGGCTCCTTGTAATTGGTCAAACAGGTCATCAATACGTGGCAATGGGTACCTATTTTTGATGGTGACATGATTTAATGTAGCACCCCAAATCCGGGTATCTTCCAACCCGACATATGGTGCTATACTGTACAACATTCATACATTCATTCAATTGAAAAGTCTCAAAGAACAAATATAACTTCTATATATTTAAAGTAATATTATCATTTCCCAGGTTCTATACCCATTACAAAGGTTCTTTGTCATAATACAGTTAAATTACAACAATAGACCTATACTATTACAAGACATCTTCGTAATCTTCCTTAGCTTTTCCTTTATCATTTTTCGATCCTTCAGGACGTTCGATCTTAATCGCATTCATATGGTTCAAGCAAGAGTGAGCATAACTAGCTCAAAGAAGTATAACAATTTAATAACAAACATGTTTGACACATACAAATCGTATATCTTCGATAATCGAATAATAGTTATGAAGTAATATTGCTAATTCAAAATAGCACTTCATCTTTTCTTTTAAAGTGTTTTACAATAACAACAATATTTAGTAAAACATTCACTCCGGTCAGAGATCTTGAGTATTCATTCTTTATTGGAAAAGGACAACCCAAAAACAAGTCCGTAAGCCCGATATCACTTATGAGCACTTCTAGGTGATCAGCCTATTGTACTCTATGTTGATCAACACTACATCCATTAAACGTATGCACGTTTAAGCATTTGGCAACCTCACGTGCCTGTCGTTTTACCGATAAAACATTTGTTTAACATTTCAGTCTTCTTTTGAAAACCATATCAATTAGTTGACAAAAGATAGCAACATTTGATAATACATGAATAGATTATCAATACATCAAGTCTAGCCAAAGGAATTGGCTTTAACTTCAACATACCTCAATTCATGCAAAAGAATACATGAACCTCAAAAACTTGTTCAGATTGAACTGAGACAAGAGTTAGAATACTTGCCTTTAGCGTCTGCTATGGTATATTAACTTTATGTTCAAGTCGTTCAAGTCTCTATAATACATGATCACATAATGCCTTTCATTAGGTCACATATAATCAAGAATGTATATGACTATTTCATACCCTTCATTTCAATCTAATTGGGTATTAGATTCAGTTACTATTCATTCCGATTTATCATTATCCTTGCATTTACATTCGACTAGGTTATCTCAATCTTTATACAACATCCTTAAGGTTTAACAATGTTACATTACATTCCTTAAGTTATGTTTACTTTTAATTCAATTAGTTTTCTTTTCTTTGTACTTAGAAACCTTCATTACTATCCTTGTTCTGAGACTGGCGCTGCGGCGCCAGTTTTATGCTTATATCTCATGCTGCTACGCGAGCTTATTGTATGACTGTCCCAGACTTGGCGCTGTGACGTGAGTCCTTACTTAATGGGTCGCGCTGCGGCGCCACTCTCTAGAGGATTTTAGTATCAGATACGAAATATGCAGCGCCACATATTGTACTATAGTTTGCATCATGCATGAACTCTTGCAAGAGGCTCGAATCGTTTCCAATATCATGGCGGATTATTTTGCCAAGGGTTGGCGCCACGGCGCCAACTCTGTGCACCAGAAAATAATTTTAGTTTTGAATTTTTGTGAACTTCCCGGATGCTTAACTTTTTCGTTATAAGTCTGAATTGGCTCGTTCAAAAGGCTACGGTTCACAAATTACATAATCTATATGTTCATGCAAGAATTTTATCTATTCAACTTCATTTGCTAAAAATTCACCTATTGGTTCATTTTTAACGAAAACGATAAACGTTCGTGAACGTTCAACGCTCGTTTCTTCATTCTAAGTCAGAATCCGGTCATTTTTGAGTCCGCAACTCTTAAATGCCAAATATGACTTGTCTCTATTGGAAAACAATGGTTTCGTGATCAAACACAAAATTTGACTTCCATTCCGAGAATTTTACGAATTCGACGTTTATCGTCCAATCGTGCAAATTCCGGCAAATCTTCATTCTTATGATTTGTTCAACATTACAAATGAACTTCATTCATCATGTGAACATCTTAACATACTTAATACAACAACTTATATTCATTGTTGGATTTTGACTTATTCTTCATGAGCTTATAACTTGTCAAATTATAAACTACTTAAGATTTGATTATTCATGACTTATGACAATTAGAGTTTCTTAATCATCATACTTTACATGTTCTTCACATATAACTTTACTTAGGTATATATGATACATATAATCATATAAGTTCTTAATTCACTTTTCTTACTAAACTCATCACAAGTTCATATTTTCATACTTAACATTCAAGGTTAACTTATAATAAGTTTATAACTTTTATAAGTTCAAATGACTTATTGCCAACTTATGTGGCTTAAGTTCATGACTTATTCATTCTTCTTGCTTCTTATCATTTATGTTTCTTAATTCCACTTTTCTTGTCAACCTATCATGGTAGAGATAGAAGATAATTTAGAGAAGAAGTCTTACTTTTTGTAGTCTTGGTAAAGTAGCTTGCTTCTTCTTCTTACTTATGGAAGTGACTTATTGCTAGCTTATTCTCTCTAACACTTAAGCACTTTTAGAATGTTGGATTATTTGAACAAGTAACAAATGGCTTGTAAGCCTTCTCTATTTATAGAATTTTCAAGGTTAGGGTAGATTGGTCATTAAAACAATCCCACCTCCTTATGCACCTCCTTACTATTCATTACTTGCAAGGCACAAAACCTATCCTTTGCTTGGTCATTACTCATTTAACTTGGTCATTACTCTTAATACTTGGTCATTACTTTTAATACTTGGTCATTACATTAACTTGGTCACCACAATACTTGGTCACCACAATAACCATATCAATATGGTTTTCCCTATGGGTCATACAACTCATGGATTCTAGCTTGGGCTTGCATTAATTCACTCTTTGGGCTTTGCATTAATAAACACCAATTGGTTCATTAATTAATAATTGGGCCTCTCCCTTTAATTCACTTGGACTTGTATATAATTGTTAACCAATCTTCCAAGTCCATTAACATTTCTTAATACATATACATATAGCTTATGTATTATTTTCGTATTCTAATTCATATAGAATTTATATACAGTATTTCATCCTTCCTACAAACTCGTATAATACTTAGTATTATACTCGTTTTCATTACTCCGTATAATACTAAAGTATCATACATTATTACTTATTCAATACTATTTTGCCTTCCTTAACGTTTATAAATTAAGTCCACAAGTGAATTATTACATTTTCCATAACTAGATTTTTATTACATAATCCATCTTACCTTGTTATTCCATCATTACGTATTTCTCGGAAACTCAAAATTATATCCCGAGCAAATACCGATGAATAGTGTTTTTCAAAAATTTCTCGAAAAACTTTTATTTTTTCTTGGAAATTCAAACACTTTAATTCATCCACGTAGCTAAAAATACTACTTACATTCTAACATCAATAGGTTATATACAATGACAACCATCTTGATAACACATGGAATATGATTTTATTATTATTTAATTTAATAAAATCATTTTATAATAAGATCCAATTTTCTAATCGTTACATTCTTCCCCCCTTATAAAGATTCTATCCCCGTAATCTCTCTTACTTTAATCAAATAGATGAGGAAAATTTTTCTTCATCTTTTCTTTCTAGTTCCCACGTTGCTTCTTCAAAGATCGTGGTTCTTCCATAATACCTTTATCGATGGTATTACCTTGTTCCTCGTAACTTGTTCCTTTCTATCAATGATCTGATCGGCGACTCTTCATATGTTAAGTCTTTCTCGATATAAATCGGCTCATACTCGATTACATGTTTATAGTCCCGCTTTATATGGACGTAATATGATACGTGAAACACGTTATGTATTCGTTTCTAGGTCCGGAGGTAATGCTATCATATAAGCTACCTCTCCCACCCCTTTTAATACTTCAAAAGGTCTTATAAACCTTGGACTTAACTTTCCTTTCTTTCCAAAGCGTATCTTTCCTTTCCAGGGAGATACCTTTAGAAAAACATACGAGCCCACCTCAAACTCTCGACTTAGTCTATGTGAGTCCGCATACTTCTTCTTCTCATCCCGAGTCATGACGAGACGCATCCGAATTAACTTTATCACATCCGCATTGCTCTGCTTTGCACCAATTTCGGTCCTAGCATCCTGCGCTTTTCCCACCTCATCCCAACACAAAGGTGTTCTCGCACTTTTCTCCATATATAGAGCTTCATATACTACGACATACCTATGCTTGCATGATAACTATTGTTATACGCAAACTCTACTAGTGGTAGGTGATCATCCCAACTACCCTTGAAATCCATGACGCAAGACCTCAACATGTCTTTTAACGTCTGAATTGTCCTTTCGCTCTGCCCATCGGTTTGTGGATGATAAGCCGTGCTTAACCTCAGTTGTGTTCCCAACTGCTCTTGCAAACTCCTCCAAAGTTCGATGTGAATCGTGGATCACGATCTGACACAATCGATACCGGTACTCCATGTCCGAAATGATTTCCTTAACATAAAGTTTAGCTAATCGGGTCTAAGTTATACTTGACCCTAATTGGCAAAAAAGTGAGCCGACTTTGTCAACCTGGGTCCACTATTACCCAAATCGAATCATACCTTTTTTTGCGTTGTCGGAAGTCCCACCACGAAGTCCATCGTGATATGCTCCCACTTCCATTCTCGGAATCTCCAATGATCGTATTTAAGCCACTGGTCGTTGATGTTCGGCCTTAACTTTTTGACAAGTTAAGCACCTACTCACATACTCGCTATTTCTCTCTTCATGTTTGGCCACCAAAAACTTCGTCGAAGGTCTCGATACATCTTAGTGCTACCAGGATGTATCGAGTACCTCGAACTATGAGCTTCTTGTAACACTTGCTCCTTTAATTCCGTCTCATTCGAAACCCAAATTCTTCCCTCAAATCTTAGTAATCCCTCATTATCAAGACTATACTTAGCATCTTCCTTCACGGATAACCGCTTCTTCATTTGGTCACACTCATCCGTCTTGAGTTGTACCTCCTTGACTCTTTCTATGATGGTAGATTGCATCTCCGTCGCAAAGAGTAACTGCCCCGAATCACTCGGCATCTTGACTTCTATTTCCATCCTAGCCATCTCTGTTATTAACTCATTTTGAGCCGTTAACATAAACAACTTTTCCCGACCCTTCCTACTTAAGGCGCCGACAACTACATGGCTTTTTCCGGTGATACAGATTTCACAATCATAATCCTTTATCAACTCTAGCCATCTTCTCTCTGCCTCATATTCAACTCCTTCTCGAGTGAAGATATACTTTAGACTTTTATGGTCCCAGATATATCTCACATTTTCCCCATAAAGATAATGTCTCCATATCTTTAGGGCAAACACTATCGCGCCAGCTTCTAGATCATGAGTAGGATAAACTTTCTCATAATCCTTCAATCGCCGAGAGATGCATAAGCAATGACTTTGCCATGCTGCATAAGCACACAACCAAGTCCCCTATGTGAAGCATCACTATACACTACAAAATTTCCCGTGTCATCAGGCAATGACAAAACAGGAAATTCACTTAATCTTTTTTTCAGTTCTTGAAAACTATCTTCACATTTATCTATCCATACGTATTTCACCGTCTTCTTTGTTAAATTAGTCAACGAGGTAGCTATCTTCAAAAAATCTTAGATAAATCATCGATAGTACCCTGCTAACCCTAGGAAACTCCGCACCTCAGTCGGCATTTTCGGTTGTTCCAAATTCATTATCGCTTCCACCTTCATTTGGATCCATCGAATCCCCTCTTGGTCAATGACATGACCTAAAAAATCAGACTTTTTCCAACCAAAATTCACATTTGGTGAATTTCGCATATAACTTCTCCTTCCTTAGTGTCTCCAACACTAATCTTTAAGTGTTCAGCATGATCTTCTAGCGTCTTAGAATAGACTAGAATATCATCGATAAACACCACGATGAACTTGTCCAAATATAATTTGAACACTCTGTTCATCATATCCATAAATGCAGTTGGTGCATTCGTCAACCCAAACGACATCACCAGAAACTCGTAATGACCATAACGAGTCCCGAATGCGATCTTTGGTACATCTTCCTTCCTAACCTTCAACCGATGATACCTCGTTCAAGAAATCTATTTTAGAAAATACTTTTGCCTTTTTCAATTGATCAAAGAGATCATCGATCCCGGGCAATGGGTATTTATTCTTTATCGTTAACTTGTTCAACTCCCGATAGTCGATACAAAGCCTTAACGATCCGTCTTTCTTTTCGACAAACAACACCAAGTGTGCCCCCACGGAGAAACACTTGGTTGAATGTACTTTTTGTCCAATAGTTCTCAGAATGAACCATTAGTTCTTTCATTTCCACAGCGCTATACTAAGAGACGGTGCCCTTGAGACTCGGTGCCATTCTCGCACATGGTGTCATCACAAATTGATCTCCTATCCATGCAGTAAACCCCAGAACTCACTTGGAAATACATCCATGAATTCGTTTACTATAGGTATTTGTTCCATGGTTGCTTCCCACTCTCCGGGTATCAACAACATAGCATAGGTAACCTACACAACCCTTCCTTAAAAGTTTTCTAGTTTGTGTCATCGTAAGGCAACACGGACGTCCCCGGCAATTTACTACCGTAAAATACTAGGGAGGTTGCTTCAACGCCCCGATGCTCACACATTTCTTTTGGCAATCTATAATTGCTCCATGGTTAATCAACTAATCCATTCCGAGAATTACATTCAATTCTCCTAACTTTATCCAGTATTAAATCTACCGATAACTTATGACCACGCACATCTACGCAACAACTCCTATGAATATCTTCAACAGGAATTATCTCTTCATTTGCTACCTTAATGTTCAAAGGTATAGGCAATTTTTGGGAAATAATTCTAGTCATCTAGCAAAATCACATGCTATAAACGAACAAGTAGCACCCAAATCAAATAGCACATATGCATTTATATTGTTGATCGGAATAATACCTGCAACTACATCCCCTGATGCCACCGCATCTTGGACCGTCATATTAAAAGTGCGGGCCATTGATTTCCCCAGCTGAGCTGGACTACTAATAGCTAACTTCCCGCTATTAGTTCCCTTATTTCCTTCTATCCCCTTCTTCGGGCAATTCTTTGCTATGTGGTCAGTTGATCCACATACAAAGCATCCGTGATTTTTCTTCGGATTGGGACAGTTAGGCGAAATGTGCCCTTCCTATCCACAATTATAACATACCGCCTTTCCTTTGAGACAGACTCCTAAGTGAGTCTTCCCGCAGGTTTTACAGGCCTCCATCCTCCTCTTAGAGTCCCCTTGTTTTACTCCGGTATTCCCAGAGTTAAAGCCCTTCCTCTTCTGACCGTTGCCACTTCCACTGGCTCCCTCGGTCTTGGTTCCTCCATCAACCTTACCCTTGTTTTTCTTATCTTTGTGGTACTGGCTGAGAGCCTCATTCCCACCTTCGGCAATTATTGCCTTTTCTAGTATGGTTCCAAAGGAAGTACTTTTGGAACACGTAGATTGGCTATAGAGCTGTGGTTTCAAGCCCTGTTCGAATCTTCTAGCCTTTCTCACTTCAGTGTCCACTTGATGTGGAGCAAATCGTGCCAATTCATTAAACTTGGTAAGATATCGGGAACCTGGCTTATATATCCCTTGTCTCAATTCAAGAAACCTCATCTCCATCCTCCCTCAGATACTGTGGGAAAATAGTTCTCAAGAAAATCTCCTTGAACCTCTCCCACGTTAGGTTTCCTATATCGGCCCTAGCTTTGGTTTGCCTCCCACCGTAAGTTGGCCTCTCCTTTCATCAAATAGGTTGCAAAGGCAACCTTTTGACTCTCCTCAACATTTGCTATTACAAATGCTTTCTCAATCTCTTTTTACCATGTGTATGGGCTTTATAGGTCCGTAGTTCCTTTGAACTCCATGACCTACACTTTTGAAATCCTTAAAAGTAGTAGCTCAGATTACTCTGTGAATCACACGTACATTAGCCCTCATTCTATTAAATGCACTGTTAAAAGATTAACGAACTCCTCGCATTGGATTAACAGGACCACCCTCCGATTGGTTAACATTAATACTCGATTTCGTTGTCTCTTCTTGGAGGCATTTTTATTGTTAAGAAAACAACACATCATTATTACTTTATTCTCGTTGGTTTGTTATTATTTGTAATAAAACAACAACTCATACTCATTACTCAACATATTCCATAAAAAGACTTATATTGATTCATAACTTGTAGTATAACACTACATTGTTTACATTACTCAAATTTTTAGCCGATTACATTACCATCCCGCAATTACTTTCCAAAATTGGGATTTACAAAAGACTACCCTTTGTTATACAAAAGAGGGTTTTACGTCACTACTAGATACATAATATTTACATATCTATTCTACTCTAGCTATTGCTAGACTACATCCTCTCATAGGGCATTCTCAAATCTTGCGGCGGATTCAAGAATACACATCTCATCGATAAGTGTGTGTCGGGTCCGCCTCGCTTCTATCTCGATACCCACCACCGTCGTTGCCGGAAATCTACGTGAGAACTCCTATGAATATAGGACATCCTCTCCAACTTCCGCTTTTTAGTCTTTAGCTCTCGCTTGAGCTCAAAGACTTCACATTTTGACTCTCGGACCTTGTCCTTAGCTAGAACTCTATCATCATGCTCCTCTTCCCACATTCCCTCCATGCTAGCCTTATCCTCTCACTGGATAGCTTGGAGTTCCTCTTTCAACTCCTTAACCTCTTGGCAAGAATGGACATTCCTATCCAATACCGACATAAACAATGCCTTCTTCATTGATTCCCCGTAGACATTTCCTCCGTAGGTGGAACTGGTCCTCTCAGTAGGTGGAACTTGGTCAAAGGACATCACGCCCACCTCCTCCTCTAGCATGCCATCAAATATAGACATGTAGTCTAAATCGCCCCGAGTCTCCCGACTCGATTGTCACCAACTCGTTCCACTGCTATGGGATTTGGTAGTATCTCTACCCGATTAATCTGAATCTCGCCACTACATGTATATCTCTATACATATCATTTTCTCCCGACATCTACAATAAAACAATATAGTTTGATTAGTACACGCCAAGAAAATAATAGAAATACATAACATAATATAATGCATTTTTATAGGTTACTTTCCATCTTTTACTTCTTTATTCTTTCTTAAGGTTATGACTTAAGGTTCTACTTTCCCCTTAAGTTTTATAACCTAGGCTTTGATACCAACTCAGAAGCCCCCAAATCCGGGTATCTTCCAACCCGATGATGGTGCTATATATTGTATAACATTCATACATTCATTCAATTGAAAAGTCTCAAAGAACTAACATAACTTCTATATATTTAAAGTAATATTTACATTTCCTGTGTTCTATACCCATTACAAAGGTTCTTTGTCATAATATATCCTTAAATTACAATAATAGACCTATACTATTACAAGACAACTTAGTAAGTAATTTTAGCTTTTCCTTTATCCTTTTTCGATCCTTCAGGACGTTCAGTCTTAGCTGCATTCATATGGTTCAAGCAAGAGTGAGCATAACTAGCTCAACAAGTATAACAATTTAATAACAACATGTTTGACACATACAAATCGTATATCTTAGAAAACTGAATAATAGTTATGAAGTACTATTGATAATTCAAAATAACACTTCATCTTTTCTTTTAAAGTGTTTTACAATAACAACAATATTTAGTAAAACATTCACTCCGGTCAGAGACCTTGAGTATTCATTCTTTATTGGAAAAGGACAACCCAGAAACAAGTCCATAAGCCCGATATCACTTACGAGCACTTCTAGGTGATCAGCCTATTGTACTCTATGTTGATCAATACCACATCCATTAAATGTATGCACGTTTAAGCATTTGGTAACCTCATGTGCCTGTTGTTTTACCGACAAAATATTTGTTTAACATTTCAGTCTTCTTTTGAAAACCATATCAATTAGTTGACAAAAGATAACAACATTTGATAATACATGAATAGATTATCAATACATCAAGTCTAGCCAAAGGAATTGGCTTTAACTTCAACATACCTCAATTCATGCAAAAGAATACATGAACCTCAAAAACTTGTTCAGATTGAACTGAGACAAGAGTTAGAATACTTGCCTTTAGCGTCTGCTATGGTATATTAACTTTATGTTCAAGTCGTTCAAGTCTCTACAATACATGATCACATAATGCCTTTCATTAGGTCACATATAATCAAGAATGTATATGACTATTTCATACCCTTCATTTCAATCTAATTGGGTATTAGATTCAGTTACTATTCATTTCGGTTTATCATTATCCTTGCATTTACATTTGACTAGGTTATCTCAACCTTTATACAACATCCTTAAGGTTTAACAATGTTACATTACATTCCTTAAGTTATGTTTACTTTTAATTCAATTAGTTTTCTTTTCTTTTCTTTGTACTTAGAAACCTTCATTACTATCCTTGTTTCGAGATCGCGAGTCATGGCGCTTGAATTTTATACTTATATCTCGTGCTGCTGCATGAAGCTTATTATTAGATGATTGTCCCGGACTTGGCGTTGTGGCCATGAGTCCTACTTTTTATGGGGCGCGTATGGCATGCCGCCACTCTCAGAGGATTTTTGTATCAGTACATGGCGCCATGCGCGCCACATATCATACTATAGTTCGCTACATGGAGAACTCTTGCAGAGGCTCGAACACATGCTCCAGGCTGCAATGCATGGGTTATTTTTGTGCCTAGGGTTGGCAGCCATGGCAACCAACTCAGGCACCGTAAAATAATTTCAGTTTTGAATTTTTGTGAATTTCCCGGATGCATAACTTCTTCGTTATAAGTCCAAATTGGCTCGTTCAAAAGCCTACGGTTCACAAATTATATAATCTACATGTTCATGCAAGAATTTTATCTATTCGACTTCGTTTGCTAAAAATTCACCAATTGGTTCATTTTTAATGAAAACGATAAACGTTCGTGAACGTTCAACGTTCGCTTTCGTTCTTCGTTTCTAAGTCGGAATCCGGTCATTTTCGAGTCCGCAACTCTTAAATGCCAAATATGACTTGTCTCTATTGGAAAACAATGGTTTCGTGATCCAACACAAAATTTGACTTCCATTCCGAGAATTTTACGAATTCGACGTTTATCGTTCAATCGTGCAAATTCCGGCAATTCTTCATTCTTATGATTTGTTCAACATTACCAATGAACTTCATTCATCATGTGAACATCTTAACATACTTAATACAACAACTTATATTCATTGTTGGATTTTGACTTATTCTTCATGAGCTTATAACTTTTCAAATTATAAACTACTTAAGATTTGATTATTCATGACTTATGACAATTAGAGTTTCTTAATCATCATACTTTACATGTTCTTCACATATAACTTTATTTAGGTATATATGATACATATAATCATATAAGTTCTTAATTCACTTTTCTTACTAAACTCATCACAATTTCATATTTTCATACTTAACATTCAAGGTTAACTTATAATAAGTTTATAACTTTTATAAGTTCAAATGACTTATTGCCAACTTATGTGGCTTAAGTTCATGACTTACTCATTCTTCTTACTTCTTAACATTCATGTTCCTTAATTCCAACTTTTCTTATCAACCTATCATGGTAGAGATAGAAGATAATTTAGAGAAGAAGTCTTACTTTTTGTAGTCTTGGTAAAGTAGCTTGCTTCTTCTTCTTACTTATGGAAGTGACTTATTGCTAGCTTATTCTCTCTAACACTTAAGCACTTTTAGAATGTTGGATTATTTGAACAAGTAACAAATGGCTTGTAAGCCTTCTCTATTTATAAAATTTGCAAGGTTAGGGTAGATTGGTCATTAAAACAATCCCACCTCCTTATGCACCTCCTTATTATTCATTACTTGCAAGGCACAAAACCTATCCTTTGCTTGGTCATTACTCATTTAACTTGGTCATTACTCTTAATACTTGGTCATTACTTTTAATACTTGGTCATTACAATAACTTGGTCACCACAATACTTGGTCACCACAATAACCATATCAATATGGTTTGCCCCATGGGTCATACAACTCATGGATTCTAGCTTGGGCTTGCATTAATTCACTCTTTGGGCTTTGCATTAATAAACACCAATTGGTTCATTAATTAATAGTTGGGCCTCTCCCTTTAATTCACTTGGACTTGTATATAATTGTTAACCAATCTTCCAAGTCCATTAACATTTCTTAATACATATACATATAGCTTATGTATTATTTTTGTATTCTAATTCATATAGAATTTATATACGGTATTTCATCCTTCCTACAAACTCGTATAATACTTAGTATTATACTCGTTTTCATTACTCCGTACAATACCAAAGTATCATACATTATTACTTATTCAATACTATTTCGCCTTCCTTAACGTTTATAAATTAAGTCCATGTTTAATTATTACATTTTCCATAACTAGATTTTTATTACATAATCCATCTTACCTTGTTATTCCATCATTACGTATTTCTCGAAAACTCAAAATTATATCCCGAGCAAATATCGATGAATAGTGTTTTTAGAAAATTTCTCGGAAAACTTTTATTTTCGTCTTGGAAATTCAAACACTTTAATTCATCCACGTAGCTTAAATACTACGACATTCTAACATCAATATGTTATACAATGACAACCATCTTGATAACACATGGAATATGATTTTATTATTATTTAATTTAATAAAATTATTTTACAATAAGATCCGAATTTCTCGGTCGTTACAGAAGTACTAGGACTAATAAAGCCAATGTCTAACAATTCCTGCAGTTGGGTCTTTAACTCCTGAAGTTCAATAGGAGCCATTCGATATGGGGCTTTGGAAATAGGTATTGTACCGGAGTTGCCTGGGGTAGGCCAGGAAGTTCTTTAGGGAATACGTCGGGAAATTTATTAACAATAGAAATATCATTCAAAACTAACGTATTTTTGTTTAGATCCGTGACATGAGCTAAGAAAGCTTGACATCCATTTTTCAATAAACGAATAGCTTTATGGCTTGAGATGACCATGATTGAATTTAATGGTTTTGTTACTTCAATTCGCATAATAGGTTGATTAGGAATATGAAAGCTAACAACCTTACGAAAATAATCAATTTTGGCATGATGAGTAGTTAACCAATCAATCCCTAGAATCACGTCAAATTCAAGTATTTTTAATGAAATAAGATCGACAAGTAATGTGAGGGTACCAATTTGAACCAAACAAGACTTATAAACAGTGGATGTAATAAAGGTTTCTCCCAACGGAGTTTTCACAGATAAGTCAACGTCTAATTTCTCCAGAGTCAAATTTAATCGTTGAGCGCAAGTAGGAGAAATAAAAGAATGGGTAGAACCGATATCAAATAAAGTATAGACTTCACTAGAGTTTATGATAAGCTTACCCGTGATGATCTCATTCGGGTTCCTTACTTTCTGGGAGGTCACAACAAACGCTCTACCTTGCACTACCGGCTTTGACTTTTCTGGGACGGCCTTTGGTGCGTCCATCCTAGCTGAACTTATCTTCGGTGAACGAAAAAATCAGGCTAGGTGACCTTCTCTCCCATAATTATAACATGCTTTGGACGGCATCGCGCAGTTTGGACTGATGTGTCCCTCCCCTCTGCATTTGAAGCATATGATAGGTGGTCGTTCTCCTTCCTTAACAACGGGTGCTGGTGCTGACGTCTTTCCATCATTATTAAATCTTCTCTTCTTGAAATGTCTATTCTTATTGCTTTGGCCCTGATTACCACCGAAGCGGTTACCATTTTTGGCCTGTTGATTCCCTCCATGCTTATTTTCACCGCTTCGATGACTGCTCTCACTAGTATTATCATTTTGCTGGTTGCACTCTTTTGGTTGTGTTGACTCATTATCGCGCTCCACTAACTGAGCCCTATTTATAACATCTGAATACAAACACAGTTTATGAGAAATAAGATGTTGACGTATCTCCAGCTTGAAACCTCTTAAAAACATACGCGTCATTCTCTCTTCATTATCCACCAAGTGGGACGCAAATCGGGATAACTCGGCAAACTTGGCTTCGTACTACAACACAGTCATGTTATTCTGCTCCAACTTGATGAACTCCACCTCCTTCATGTGACGAATACTTTCGGGAAAGTACTTGTCGTTGAATAGTTCTTGGAACTTCTCCCAAGACATTTTCAGTGTGGCAGGTTGAGCACGCTTTTACTGATTCCCACCGATGTCGCCTCTCCTCGCAACATAAAGGCGGCAAAGGGAACCTTTTGCTCCTCGGAGCATCCCAAGACATCAAATATCTTGGTGATCTGCTTTATCCATGCTTCCGCCATAAGTGGTTCTCCAATAAACTCCGGTGATCCCAGATCCTTGAACTGTTTAGCGGTGACCGTCCGAGAGTTTCTAGTGTTTCCACCTATATTTTGGATAGGAGCCGCTCTCACCTGCTGTTGCATGAATTGCATAAAGCCTTTGAACATTCCATCATTCATTATTTGGTCAATGTTGTTGTTTGCATGAGGATTGTCGCCTTCCTGATGCACATTATCCTGATTATTGATATGTGGTGAATCAATGGTCGCCTGTGCTTCATTGCTATTCTCAACATTCTCGGATGTCATTTTCAGATATTGCCATAAAACAAAAGTTAATTGACATGTAACATATTATCCCTATATTCTGACCGAATAATTAAATACAAAAAAAAAAACTTAGGTAGGTCATACTAGCGAAGGAATTCCCCGTCTCTCCCCTCCTAGTTCTATTCTCACATCTTAGCCAGGGATCATATCCATAAGCTTTGATACCAACTGTGATGCCCCCAAAATAGGTATACATCACCCATCTTGAGTCGCCAAATACATGGTACAAAATTTAAATACAACTTAAATATACAACAGTCGTGTAAAAATACGACTAAACATATGCTGTGAGTTTTAATACAAATATTGTCATCTAGACAATATACAAAATCAATGGGGTCCTCATTACATTTATTATCACACTATTTAACAGAATAGTGAGGACTACTAATACTATCATCTGGTCCATCACTCCGTTCCCCGACTCGTCCTAGCTATATTCTCATTTCTTGAAGAGAACAGTGAAAGAAAGGGTGAGCTGAGCTCAACTAGCCCAAGAAGAAATATTATGACTAAGATAATGCAGAATAAATTATCATTAGCCTTAAACAGTGTTAAACTGATACAATATAACAAACATCAAGTTTAATTGCAGCGGAACAGGCAATCCATTAAAAGAGTCAAGTAGAGAATAAAATCTACTATCTTTTTATGATTTAAAAAGTTTTTCATCACTTTTATCGCTAGGACTCAGCTTAATAAATAATCCACATCATCGAATCACCCCTACACTATGGCCAAAGATATTCTTTAGTATCACGACCACAATTATCCATGCACTACGGGCCAAGAATATTTGTGTATTCATTAATGGTCATGATCATGCCAACAACTGTCCATCAATGCACTACGGGCCAATGAGGACTTTTACCATATCATTTGTAACATTACGGTCATGATTACACCGAATAATCCCTGGTCATAATCATACCAAGTCCATCTATGCACTACAGGCCACATATGACTTTAAAAAATATAAACATAAGGATGATGACAACGATATAAGAATTCAATAAAACAAGTTCAAGAATTAAGTTATTCAGGAACTAATAACGTCCAAATTGTCAACATGATACTTCTTTATAGAGTAAAATTCAAGAATGCTAAGAATAATATGTTAATGAAAAGATACTGGATGAAGCGCAAATATCAAGGATATTCCACTAATTTCATGGAGTATAGAAGTCAAAACTTTAACCAACTAAGTATAATAAAAAATGAAATAATAAAAGAAATCACCATGCATGCGGTACTTCGCATAAACAGGTTATTCTAACAGAATAATAATAACGGAACCAGGTCAGGCGTATTACGCATCGACAAGATGTTCCAACAGAATAGTAAAGACGGAACCAGGTCCGGCATAAAATGCACAGACAGGATATTCCAACAGAATAATAAAGACGAAACCTGGTCCGGCATAAAATGCACAGACAGGATATTTCAATAGAATAATAAAAGCGGAATTCAGTCCGGCGTAAACGCGCGGATGACGAGGATATTCAATGAATAATAAAGAATAGAATAATAGGAGAATTTCACCAAGTATAGGGAAGTCCGCGTATACAGGTTATTCCAACATAATAATAAAGAATGGAATAACAGAAGTTCTTTTCATGAATACAAAAGAAATAATACCCCCTACCGTAAAAAGAAGAGTACTAGATATATAAGTAGTGAAGTAGCAGAATACTTTTCTTCTTTCTCTCTATAGTTTATCTCTCTAGAGTTTCAAATTGAATTAAGTAAAAAATAATGAAGGAATGAGCTTCTATTTATAGAAAAATGAATCTGCATAGTAACTAACTCATGAAGCGTCCAGATTGATTTACTTTAATCGACGGTCCATATTTAAAGCAAAATCTTTTAAATAAAATATAATATATTCTATTTATAATCTAATAAAATGAATAACTTTATAAAAGATTTTACTATGCAAACACTACGAGCACTATGCAAAACACTATGCATAATAAAATATAATATATTCTAATTATTGTCTAATAAAACAAATAACTTTATAAAAGTATTACTTTTTTATATAAAAAGATTTTACTATTAGCCTAATAAAACGAATAACTTTATAAAAGTATTACATTTTATATAAAACTTTTTCGTTTTATTACATTAATAATACCAATAAAACAAAACCGAGTGACTTATCACATAAACATTAATAATCAATACAGTAGGCTATTATGCAACCCACGCGTACATTGTACTTTTTACTGAGAGTAGTTCAACAAAGTATTAATGGTAAAACTTCCACCGTTATTTTCAATAAAATATTTTTGTCATTTTCTCAATCCGACAATAATTTCGTTGTGGGGTCCACCAATGATTGTGCCGTTGTACGAATATTTCCTATTCAAATGAATATTCCCCGACCAATCGAATATTATATATAACTTGCGTACTTTGCAAAATTTATAAATATTACCCACAACTATAACATTATATCAAATTTACTCCATAATATTCAAAAATGATATTTATAGAAAATTCATATTTATTCAAAAAGTTGGGGTCTTACATATAAGGCTGAAGGAAACTTGCACTGATGAATAGCAACTCACAAAGTATCTAAATACTCACAAAATACGCTCGATAATATAGAGAGAGAAAGAGAGAAAACTTGTTTCTGATGTGATTTTCAATTCTAACTAAACACCCTATTTATAGGAAAATGCTTAGAACGTCATAGCAGACTAACATGCTACCTGATGGCTTTACCTACTACTATTCACGCCCACCACTTTTGAAAATAAATTCCAGCACATTTCATTTCTCACCAACCAAAAATGGGGCCCACCATGTTTTTAATAAAAACATTTATTTCCAAAACTTCAATAATTCATAATAAATAGCCCTTTTATCAAAAAAATACGAATTTTATGTCCATTCCATAGGAAATTAAATTCTCTACAACTTTGTAGAAGAAAGTTTTTCCAATTTCCAAATAGAAAATGCCCGAAATCCATATACGGACAATATTTAATACATCCATTCCGACAAAATACTAATAGAACACCTCAGCATTTATTCCATCATTTATAACCACAATAAATATATCCATCATTTATATCCAAATAAAATAAATATTTCCTTATCATATAAATTAATAATTAATTATTCATAAATAATATTACAGAATCACAATTATGACAACCAGGTCGTTCCCAGGAAAGAGGGGGCTTTCCGATAAGAATTTCTCCTTATTGGCACGCAATTAGGTGACAAAACCCCTTTCCTAGACAGAACTTCCTTAGACATTGCAAATAATGTTATCTAATAATATTATTCAAATAATATGAATTATTGATCTGATAATGGAAAATACTATGCAGTGATAATTATTGAAACAACAATAATATAAAATATCAACGTAACAATTATTGAATCAATAAAATAAAATATTGAACAATAATTACTGTAACAATTATTGAGTAGTGTCTTCTTACGTAAGAATCAATAATTCAAAAATATTGTGCAATACCGTGTGTTATTGTGCAACCACGCATATTACTGTATTTTAACCACGGGGTATTCCAACAGTGTTAACGGTAACAACTACGTCGTTATTTATAAAAAATCAAACTTGTCGTTATCTTCATCCGACCGTTTTTCGTTATGGGGCCCACAAATGGTTGTGCCATCGTACGGATATTCCACGACAGTAATAATATTCCATGACCAAACGAATATTCCCCGACAATAATGAGTATTTTATAACCACTTGCTTATTTTGCAAAATTTGCACATTTCACTCATAACCAAAGAATTATATCAAATTAACACCTTATTAATTCAAAATAATGAATAGAGAAAATTCAATTTTATTTATAATAAGTTGGGATCTTACACCTTCTGCATGTGGCACCCCCAAAATATGTATACATCACCCATCTTGAGTCGCCAAATACATGGTACAAAATTCAAATACAACTTAATAATACAACTGTCGTGTAAAATATGACAAAACATAAATTGAGAGTTTAATACAAATATTGTCTTCTAGATAGTATTCAAACTCAAATGGAGTCCTCAAAACATTTATTATCACATTATTTCATAGAATAGTGAGGACTACTAATGCAAACATATGGACCGTCACTCCGTTCCCCGACTAGTCCCGGCTACGTTCTCATTTCCTGAAGAGAACAATGAAAGCAAAAGGGTGAGCTCAACTAGCCAAGTAAGAAATATTATAACTAAGATAATGCAGAATAAATTATCGTTAGCCTTCAATAGTGTTAAACTGATAAAATATAATTGACATCAAGTTTAACTGCAGCGGAACAAGAAATCCATTAGAAGAGTCAAGTAGAGTATAAAATCTACTATCTTTTATGTGACGCCCCCAAAATTAGGTATACATCACCCATCTTGGATCACCAGATACATGGTACAGAATTCAAATACAACATACTAATACAACTGTCGTGTACAATACGACAAAACATAAATTGTGAGTTTGAATACAAATATTATCTACTAGAGATTATACAAACTCAAAAAAAGTCCTCATTACAATTATTATCACACTATTTCATAGAATAGTGAGGACTACTAATGCTATCCTGACGGACCATCACTCCATTTTCGACTCGTCGTCGCTTATATTCTCATTTTCAAGAGAAACGGTGAAAGAAAAGGGTGAGCTCAACTAGCCCAAGAAGAAATATTATGACTAAGATAATGCGAGAATAAATTATCATTAGTTCTCAACAATGTTAAACTGATAAAATATAATAGACATCAAGTTTAACTGCAGCGGATCAAACAATCCATTAAAAGAGTCAAGTAGAGAATAGAATCTACTATCTTTTATGATTTAAAAGTTTTTCATCACTTTTATCATTTGAGACTCATTTAAATAAATAATCCACATCATCCCTGCACTACGACCAAGGATATTCATTAGGGTCACGACAACAAATTCCATGCACTACGGGCCAAGGATATTTATGTATTCATCAATGGTCATGATCATGCCAACAACTATCCATCAATGCACTACGGGTCAATGAGGACTTTTACCACATCATTTGTAACATTACGGTTATGATTGATTATAATCCCGGAATAATCATACCAAATCCATAATCATACCAAGTTCAAAAAAATATAAACATGAGGATGATAACAATGATATAAAAATTCAATAAAACAAGTTCAATAATTAAGTTATTCAGAACTAATAACGTCCAAATTGTCAACATGATACTACTTTATAGAGTAAAATTCAAGATTTCTCAGAAGAATATTTCCATGAAAAATACTGGATGAAGCGCAAATATCAAGGATATTCCACTAATTTCATGGAGTATAGAAGTCAAAATTTTAACCAACTGAGAATAATAAGGAATGGAATAACAACAGAAATCACCATGCATGCGGTAGACTTTGCATAGGCATGTTATTCCAACAGAATAATAATAATGGGGTCGGTGAAAATCACAACGCAAGCGGGATGTTCTGCATGAATAATAATGACAAAATAATAGAATAATAAAGAGCAAAATAATACGGAAAATGGAACGAGAGTAATAGAAATGGAATAGCATATATAGCATGACGGGATATTCCAACGGAATAATAAAGACAGAATAATAGAAGAATGTCACCACGTATAGGGTATTTCGCGTATACAGGTTATTCCAACAGAATAATAAAGAAATGGAATAACAGAAGTTCTCTTCTCAAATACAAAAGAATAATATCCCTTACAGTAAAAGAACTAGATGTAAGAGTAGGGAAGTAGCAGTATAATTTTCTATAGCTTTTCTATAATTTCTCTCTCTGGAGTTTCAGTGAATTCGTAAGAAAATAATGAAGGAATGAGCTTCTATTTATAGAAAAATGGAATGCATAGTAACTAACTTATGAACGGTCCAGATCGATTTACTTTAATCTGACGGTCCATATTTAAAGCAAAATCTTTTAAATAAAATATAATATATTATATATAATATATCCATAATAATACTCCTTCCGTCCATTTTTTCAACTTATATATATATATATATAATAATCATAATAATACACCTTCCATCCATTTTTTTCAACTTATATATATATATATATATATATATATATATATAATAATCATAATAATACACCCTCCATCCACCCACAATTATAATAATACTCCCACTCAAAACCTTATTCCCCCACCAAAACCCACTACCTTACACACACTCCTACACATACGTAAATACACACACACAAGTCATTATTCTTCCAACATGTGGGCCTCCACCATTATAAAATAATTTTCTACCGATTATTTTGAAAAATGGGTAAAATAGGGATCCATAAAATAAGCAGACTTCATAAAATCACCTTAATAATTTTAACAATATTTATCACCTTTATTCAATTCACAATATCGTCGAAAGAGGGGGCTTCAATAAGGATTTCTCCTATCGCGCACAATTAGGTGACCAAACCTCTCGATGTGAACTTCTAGACATCGTTAATATTGAAAATAATAATATTAATAACTTTGTCGTCTCAATTATTGATTTGAAAAATATATAAAATATCGACAATAATTGAATCAAATAACGTGAGATATTATGCAATAATTACTATAGTAATAATTGAACAAAACTGAATGACTTCTCACGTAAGCATCAATAATCAATCTGGTGCTACTATGCAACCACGCCAGACATCAGATTTCTTTTACTACCAAGTAGTTCAACCGTATCAACGGTAAAACTTTCGCCATTATTTCAATAAAATATTTTTGTCGTTTTCTCAATCCGACAATAATTCTGTTGTGGGGTCCACCAATGATTTCTTCGTTGTACGAATATTCCCTGCTAAAACGAATATTCCCCGACCAATCGAATATAATATAACAACTTGCATACTTTGTCAAAATTTATAAATACTATCCACAACTATAACATTATATCAAATTTATTCCATAATATTCAAAAATGATAATTATAGAAAATTCATTTTTATTCAAAAAGTTGGGGTCTTACATTCTATGATTTAAAAGATTTTTCCATCACTTTTATAGCTGAGACTCAGCTTAATAAATAATCCACATCCTCGAATCATCCCTACACTACGGCCAAGGATATTCATTAGTATCACGACCATAAATTATCCATGCAATATGGGCCAAGGATATTCGTGTATTCATCAATGGTCATGATCATGCCAACAACTGTCCATTAATGCACTACGATCCAATGAGGACTTTTACCATATCATTTGTAACATTACGGTCATGATTATACCGAATAATCCATGGTCATAATAATACCAAGTCCATCTATACACTACGGCCACAAATGACTTTCAACATAATATAAGCATGAGGATGATGACAATGATATAAGAATTCAATTAAAAGAAAGTAAAGGATAAATTATTAAAGATTTATAATTTAATTTATTCAGAAATCAATAACGTCCATATTGTTAACATGATACTGCTTTGTGGAGTAAAATTCAAGAATAATATTGTATCAATTTTTGTCATGAATAGTACCCCGGGTGAATAGTAACCGAGTGAATACTATCCGTGAATAATAACTTTGGGAATAGTAACCCCGTTAATAGTACCCCAACATGAAAAAATTAAAACTTATCAAGAATGCTCAGAATAATTTTTCCATAAAAAGATATTGGATGAAGCGCAAATATCAAGGATATTCTACTAATTTCATGGAGTATAGAATCCAAAACTTTAACAAAATGAGTGTAGAATTCGAAATCTGAAACGAAATAATATTTACTTACATACTATAGAGTATGAAAGAAAATATTATTTTATACAAATACTGAACAAAAATAATATCCCTTACCTTGAAAAGAAAAGTATTCCAACTGGCATAGCGGAGATATTCTTGAAGAAAACTTTCACTATTTTCTACGCTCAAAACTTTCTAAAACTCGAAAGAAATACGCTCAAGATTATAGAAGAAGAATTCTCTGATTCTGGTGTGATTTTTAATTCTAACTAAGCATCCTATTTATAGGAGAATGGAAAGGATACTATGCAATAAAATATTCTAATAAAACAAAAACTTTAAATAATATATATATATATATATAACCCATGATACACCCCCCCCAGTGAACCAACAGGAAATCCTGTGAATCCTAATTCACGTGAATCTCTATATATATATATATATACTGAATATCTATATATATATATTTACAACAAATACTTCATAAAAAATCCCCTTAATATTTTTAACAACATATATCATCATTATTATAATTCGCAATATTTAACAACCAAGTCGTTCCCAGGAAAGAGGGGGCTTTCCAATAAAGATTTCTCCCTATTGGCGCACAATTAGGTGACCAAACTTCTCCTCGACAGAACTTCTAGACACTGTCAATATTGCAAATAATAATATTAATAACTTTGTTGTCTCAATTATTGACTTAATAATATAAAATATTATGAAGATGATACTGTGACAATAATTGAATCGATATAATGCAACAATTACTGTAGCAATAATTGAGTATAACTGAGTGACTTCTCACGTAAGCATCAATAATCAAAACCGTGTGCTACTATGCAACCACGCGTATTAGTACTTTTAACACCGGTTATTTCAACAGTTAACGATAAAACTTCCGCCGTTATTTTCATAAAAAGATATTTTTGTCGTTTTCTCATTTCGACAATAATTACGTTGTGGGGTTCACCAATGATTGTGCCGTCGTTCGAATATTCCTTGTTAAAACGAATATTCCCTGACCAATCGAATATTATATAACAACTTGCTTACTTTGTAAAATTTATAAATATTACCCACAACTATAACATTATAACAAATTCAAACATTAATATTCAAAAATAATATTTATAGAAAATTCATATTTATTCATAAAAGTTGTGGTTTTACAACCTCCTCTTCTTATAAAATTTTGCCCTCAAAATTAGGGTACATACCTGTTATGACGAAGAGGTGAGGATACCTTGATCTCATTTAAGATTCTAACTCCCAGGTCATTTCCTCAACATCGTGATTTCTCCACAAAACTTTGACTTGAGGTATAATCTTGGAGCGTAAAATATGTTCCTTTTTATCCAAGATTTTAACATGAACCTCTTCATACGTTAAAACTTCCTCTATTTCGTCCGGTTCCAACTCAATAATGTGGTTCGGGTCTTCCACATATTTACGTAACATGGATATGTGAAAAACGTTATGAACACGAGACATACTTGGCGGTAAGGCGAGTCTTTAGGCCACAGTTTCTACTCGGTCAAGGATTTTAAATGGACCAATGAATCGAGGATTGAGCTTCCCTTTTTCCAAATCTCGTAACTCCCTTCCATGGAGTAACACGTAACAACACATGTTCTCCAGCATTGAATTCCACGTCCTTCTGATGAAGATCAGCATAACTCTTTTGATGATCTTGTGTGGTTTTTATATGTTGTCGGATCCTTTGAATCTTTTTCGTTGTTATGCGTACCAATTCTGATCCCAACAATGTTGCTTCACCCATCTCATCCCAGCATACTGGATAACGACACTTTCTTCCATACAACGCCTCAAATAGAGCCATGCCAATACTTACTTGATAACTGTTGTTGTAGGAAAACTCCACCGATGGTAGGAACTTATCCCAACTTCCCTTGAAGTCAAGGACACAGAGTCTTAATAGATCTTCAAGAGTTTGAATGGTCCTCTCCGACTGCCCGTCCGTCTGAGGATGATATGTCGAGCTAAATCGTAAATCCGTGCCCATAGCTTTTTGCAAACTAACCCAAAATCTTGAAGTGAATCTTGGGTCTCGATTAGAAACTATGGATACTAGTATACCATGCAGTCTTACAATCTCGTTTATGTACATACGAATAAGACGTTCAAGTGTATAAGTTTCTTGTATAGGTAGGAAATGAGCAGACTTGGTCAATCTATCAACAATGACCCAAATTTCATCTATGCCTTGAGAAACCTTGGGAAGACCAGTAACAAAATCCATGGTAATTTGCTCTCACTTCCATTCTGGAATTTCAAGTGGTTGTAATGGACCTTTTGGAACTTGATGCTCCGCCTTGACACGTTGACAAGTTAAACACCTTGAGATAAACTCCGCGATCTCTCTCTTCATATTGCTCCACAAAAATGTATATCGAAGATCATGATACATTTTGGTACTCCCAGGATAGATTGCAAATGGTGTGTTGTGTGCCTCCATCATGATTTTATACTTTAAATCATAGTCGTTAGGAACACAAAGTCTAGAGTTGACTCGTAGTATTCCTTCTTCATCGATTCTTGCTTCCGGAATAGCACCTTCTTGCACCTTCTTCTTTATACGCATCAGCTCCAGGTCTGTAGCTTGAGCAGCTTTAACTTTATCAATTAAAGTCGGTTTTATTTGTATATTTTCTATCATCATGTGGGTCCCTGGAGTTTTTAACTCTATCTCCATCTTTTGCAAGTCATACAAAATGGGCCTTTGCGTTGACAATAATGCACTCCTACCTACATATGATCTTCTACTCAATGCGTCAGCTACCACGTTTGCCTTTCTAGGGTGGTATTGAATGGTATGATCATAATCTTTCAATAGTTCGAGCTAACGTCATTGCCGCATGTTGAGTTCCTTTTGAGTGAAGAAATATTTGAGGCTTTTATGATCCGTATAGATCTCCACTTTCTCCCCATACAAGTAATGCCTTCAAATTTAATCTGCGAAGACGACAGCTGCCAACTCTAGATCATGAGTATGATAATTCCTCTCATATTCTTTGAGTTGTCGAGATGCATAGGCTATGACTTTCCCATGTTTCATGAGAACACATCCTAACCCTTTGCCCGAAGCATCACTGTAGATGAAAAATCCCTCCGAACCAGATGGTATTGTCAGAACAGGTGCTGAAATGATTCTCCACTTGAGTTCTTGAAAACTCTTCTCACATTCCTCGTTCCAACCGAATTTTGTATCTTTTCGAGTCAGCTGAGTTAATGGAGTAGCGATTCGAGAAAATCCTACGTACTTCGGTCACTGACTTAGGTTACTCCCAGCTTTGAATTACTTCAATCTTTGCCGGGTCAACAGATATTCCATGACTTGATACTATATGCCCAAGGAATGCTACTTCCTCAAGCCAGAACTCGCATTTCTTCAACTTGGCATAAAACTTATTTTCACGAAGCTTTTGGAGTATCAGCCTCAAGTGTTGCTCATGATCTTCACGGCTTTTGGAATATATGAGAATGTCATCAATAAAGACAACCACAAAATGATCCAAATATTCCTTGAATACTCGGTTCATCATATCCATGAAGGCAGTAGGAGCATTAGTCAATCCAAAAGACATGACTAAGAATTCATAATGCCCGTACCGAGTTCTGAAGGTAGTCTTTGGAATATCCTCAGTTTTAACATTCAGCTGATGATATCCAGAACGAAGATCGATCTTTGAAAAAAAATTGTGCTCCTTGTAATTGATCAAACAGGTCATCAATACGCGGCAATGGGTACCTATTTTTGATGGTGACATGATTCAACTCCCGATAATCAATACAAAGTCGCATACTCCCATCTTTCTTCTTCAAGAATAGAACATGAGCACCCCAAGGAGACGTACTAGGACGAATAAAACCAATGTCTAACAATTTCTGCAATTGGGTCTTTAACTCCTGAAGTTCAATAGGAGCCATTCGATATGGGGCTTTGGAAATGGGTTTTGTACCGGGTTCAAGGTCGATACAAAATTCAACTTCACGCTCCGGGGGTAGGCCAGGAAGTTCTTCAGGGAATACGTCACGAAATTTATTAACAATAGAAATATCGTTCAAATCTGATGTATTTTTGTTTAAGTTCATGACATGAGCTAAGAAAGCTTGACATCCGTTTTTCAATAAACGAATAGCTTTATGGCTTGAGATGACTGTGATTGATTTTAATGGTTTTGTCGCTTGAATTCGCATAATAGGTTTATTAGGAATATGAAAGCTAACAACCTTACGAAAATAATCAATTTTAGCATGATGAGTAGTTAACCAATCAATCCTAAGAATCAAGTCAAATGCAAGTATTTTTAAGGAGATAAGATCGACAGGTAACGTGCGGTTACTGATTTGAATCAAACAAAACTTATAAATAGTGGATGTAATGAAGGTTTCTCCTAATGGAGTTTCAACAGATAAGTCAAAGTCTAATTTCTCCGGAGTCAAATTTAATCGTTGAGCGCAAGTAGGAGAAATAAATGAATGGGTAGAACCGGTATCAAATAAGGTATAGACTTTGCTAGAGTTTATGATAAGCTTACCCGTGATGACTTCGTTCGGGTTCCTTGCACCACCGGCTTTGACTTTTTTGGGACGGCCTTTGGTGCCTCTATCCTAGCTGAACTTGTCTTCGGTGAATAACAAAATCGGGCTAGGTGACCTTCTCTTCCATAATTATAACAGGCTTTAGATGGCATCGCGCAGTTTGGACTGATGTGTCCCTCCCCTCCGCATTTGAAGCATATGATAGGTGGTCGTTCTCCTTCCTTGACAATGGGTGTTGGTGTTGACGTCTTTCCATCATTGTTGAATCTCCTCTTCTTGAAATGTCTATTCTAATTGTCTTGGCTATGATTACCACCGAAGTGGTTACCATTTCGGCATTTTTGTTCCTCCACGCTTGTTGTCACCGTTTCGATGACTGTTACCACTGGTATTTTCATGCTGCCGGCTGCTTTCCTTTGGTTGCGTTGACTCGATACCGCGCTCCAATAACTGAGCCCTATTTACAACATCTGAGTACAAACACAGTTTATGAGAAATAAGATATTGACGTATCTCCGGTTTCAAACCTCTTAAAAACATTCGCGTCATTGGCTCCTCATTATCGACCAAATGGAATGCAAACAGGGATAACTCCGCAAATTTAGCCTTATATTGCGATACGGTCATATTATTTTGTTCTAACTTGATAAACTCCACCTCTTTCATGTGATGAATACTTTCAGGAAAGTACTTGTCGTTGAATATCTCTTGGAACTTCTCCCTAGACATCTTGAGTGCGTCAGGCTGGGTATGTTTTATACATTCCCACCAGTAATTTGCCTCTTCACGCAACATTAAGGTGGCGAAGGGAACCTTTTGCTCCTTGGAGCATCCCAAGACATCAAATATCTTGGTGCTTTACTTTATCCACGTTTCAGCCTTACGTGGTTTTGGCTCTCCAATAAACTCCGGTGGTCCCAGCTCCTTGAACTGTTTAGCGGTGACCGTCCGAGAGTTTCCAGTGTTTCCACCTACATTTTGGACAGGAGCTCTCTTTGATGTTGCATGAATTGCATAAAGCCTCTGAACATTCCATCGTTCATCATTTGGTCAGTGTTGTTGTTTGCATGAGGATTGTCGCCTTCTTGATGGACATTATTCTGATTGTTGATCTGTGGAGACTCAACGGTCTCTTGTGCTCCATTGCTATTCTCAATATTCTCGGATGCCATTTTTCAAATACTGCCACAAAACAAGGGTTAATTGAAATGAAACATATTCCATACACTCTGACCAACCAATTAAATACCAAATAAACTTAGGTAGGTCATACAAGTGAAGGAATTCCCCGTCTCTCCCCTCCTAGTTCTAGTCTCACATATTAGCCAGGGATCATATCCCTAAGCTTTGATACCAACTATGACGCCCCCAAAATAGGTATACATCACCTATTCTGAGTCGTCAAATACATGGTACATAATACAAATATAACTTAATTATACAACTGTCGTGTAAAGTACGACAAAACATAAGCTGTGAGTTTTAATACAAATATTGTCGTCTAGACAATATACAAACTCAAATTCAATATTATTACATTTATTTTTCACTATTTCACTGAATAGTGAGGACTACTAATGCTATCATCTGGTCCGTCACTCCGTTCCCCGACTAGTCCCTGCTACGTTCTCATTTCCTGAAGAGAACAATGAAAGTAAAAGGGTGAGCTCAACTAGCCTAGTAGGAAATATTATGACTAAGATAATGCAGAATAAATTATCATTAGCCTTAAACAATGTTAAACTGATACAATATAACAAACATTAAGTTTAACTGCAGCGGAACAAGCAATCCATTAAAAGAGTCAAGTAGAGAATAAAATCTACTATCTTTTATGATTTAAAAGGTTTTTCATCACTTTTATCGCTGGGACTCAACTTAATAAATAATCCACATCATCGAATCACCCCTGCACCACGGCCAAGGATATTCTTTAGTATCACGACCATAATTATCCATGCACTACGGGCCAAGAATATTTTGTGTATTCATTAATGGTCATGATCATGCCAACAACTGTCCATCAATGCACTACGGGCCAATAAGGACTTTTACCAAATCATTTGTAACATTACGGTCATGATTATACCGAATAATCCATGGTCATAATCATACCAAGTCCATCTATGCACTATAGGCCACATATGACTTTCAACATAATATAAACATGAGGATGATGACAATGATATAAGAATTCAATAAAATAAGTTCAAGAATTAATTTACCCAGGAACCAATAACGTCCAAATTGTCAACATGATACTGCTTTGTAGAGTAAAATTCAAGAATGCTCAGAAGAATATTTCAATGAAAAGATACTGGATGAAGCGAAAATATCAAGGATATTCCACTAATTTCATGGAGTATAGAAGTCAAAACTTTAACCAACTGAGTATAATAAAGAATGGAATAACAAAAGAAATCACCAAGCATGCGATAGACCGCACATGCAGGTTATTCCAACTAAATAATAAATAACGAAATCAGGTCTGGCGTAAAACGCACAGACGGGATATTCCAACAGAATAATAAAGACGGAATCAGGTCCGGCGTAAAACGCACAAAAACAGGATATTCCAATGTAATAATAAAGACGGAACTGTGTCCGGCAGTAGAACGTATGTAACGGGGATGTTCCAATGTAATGATAAAGAATGGAACAATGGAAGAATTTCACCAAGTATAGGGTAGCTCACAGCTGTATCAAAAGTTATTCAATGAAATAATAAAGAATGGAATAACAGAAGTTCTCTCCATGGATAAGAAAGAAATAATACTCCCTACCTTAGAAAAATTGGATACTGGAATAGTGAGGTAGCAGACTTCTCTTCTTCTTTCTATAATTTCTCTCTATAATAATCGCTCTAAAGCTTTTGTGAATTGGTGAGAAATGAAGGAAGAATGAGCTTCTATTTATAGAAAAATATAGTTTCAATAATTGCAAGTTTTGGGGCTCAAAAAATTATAGTACAATACCTCCAACTTTTCCTTTATTTTTAATTTAGTCATGGAAGTATTATCAAACTTGCACCACCTCCCCTAATAGTAAATAATGTGATTCATAAGTAAATTATGTGAATCAATAGTTCTAGACATGTGAAAATACGAATTACAGTATAGTACCTCCATCTATACGTTCATTTTTAACTTAGTCATGCAAGTATTATCAATCTTGCACCAACTCCCCTAATAGTAACAACAATGTGAAACAATAATATACACATGTGAACAAATAGCTATAATCATGTGAAATAATAGCAATCAATTGCTCATTTATCCGGTTAAATACCCGATTGGTCAATATAACCTCCAGACATCGATTATTATCGAAATAATTGTCGATTTTCACTAACATAAATAATTCCAACACAATGAAACCATTTTTATCAAAAAAATAAATTTTGAAATTTCGAAGTTTGACTTTTCCCAAAAAAGTCAACTGTTGACTTTTTGACCAAATAGTGAATCCGAAAAATTTTGTGTTTATAGACTATTTTTACTAATTTCATCGTTCCGGACTCAAATATCACGTCCGCGTATTCAAATTCAACTCCGAACACAACTTCAATTTTAATAACATTTATTATTAATAGTATAACTCACAATATTTATTAACCAGGTCGTTCCTAGGAAAGAGGGGGCTTTCCAATAACGATTTCTCCCTATTGGCGCGCAATTAGGTGACCAAACCTCTCCTTAACAGAACTTCTAGACATTATAAATATTGCAATTTAATAATATGAATAACTTTGTCGTCTCAATTACTGATTTAATAAAATAACATATTATGCAGATGATCTTGTGACAATAATCGAATCAATAATATGAGAAATATGATGCAAAGAAATTATCGTAGCAATATTTGAGTATAACCCGAGTGACTTCTCACGTAAGCATCAATAATCAATACCTGGTGTGCTACTATACAACCACGCGTAGACATCGTATTTTTTACTAGGGGGTAGTTCAACAGCTTAATGGTAAAACTTCCGCCGTTATTTTTATAAAGTATTTTTATCGTTTTCTCAATCCGGATAATAATTCCGTTGTGGGGTTCACTAATGATGATTGTCGTTATACGAATATTCCCCGTTAAAACGAATATTCCCTAACCAATCGAATATTATATAACAACAACTTGCATACTTTGCAAAATTTGTAAATATTACCCACAACTATAACATTATATCAAATCCACACCATAATATTCAAAAATATATTTTGAGAAAATTTAATCTTTATTCAAAAAGTTGGGGTCTTACATTTTGGTACTTGATGCTCCGCCTTAACTCCTTGACAAGTTAGACACCTTGAGATAAACAACACTATCTCTCTCTTCATATTGCTCCACCAAAATGTATGATGAAGATCACGATACATTTTTGAATTCCCAGGATGGATTACAAATGGTGTGTTGTGCGCCTCCATCATGATTTTATACTTTAAATTAGGGTCGTTAGGAACACAAAGTCTGGAGTTGACTCGAAGTATTCCTTCTTCATCGAATCTTGCTTCCGGCATAGCACCTTCTTGCACTTTCTTCCTCATACACATCAGTTCCAGGTCTGTAGCTTGAACAACTTTAACTTTATCGATTAAAGTCGGTTCTACTCGTATATTCGCCATCATCACATGGGTCCCCGGAGTCTTTAACTCTATCTCCATCCTTCGCAAGTCACATAAAATGGGCCTTTGCGTTGACAATATCGCACTCGTACCCGCATATGATATTCTACTCAATGCGTCAGCTACTACGTTCGCTTTACCAGGATGGTATTGAATGGTATGATCATAATCTTTTAACAGTTCAAGCCAACGTCATTGCCGCATGTTGAGTTCCTTTTGGGTGAAGAAATATTTTAGGCTTTTATGATCCGTAAAGATCTCCACTTTCTCCCCATACAAGTAATGTCTCCAAATTTTAAGTGCGAAGACAACAGCTACCAACTCTAGATCATGAGTAGGATAATTCCTCTCATATTCTTTGAGTTGCCGAGAGGCATGGGCTATGACTTTCCCATGTTGCATGAGAACACATCCTAACCCTTTGCCCGATGCATCACTGTAGATGACAAATCCCTCCGAGCCAGATGGTATTGTTAGAACAGGTGCTGAAATGAGTCTCCTCTTGAGTTCTTGAAAAGTCTTTTCACATTCCACGCTTTAACCAAATTTTATATCTTTTTGAGTCAGCTGAGTTAATGGAGTACCGATTCGAGAAAACCCTTCCACGAATCTCCGATAATAACCAGCTAATCCGAGAAAGCTATGTACTTCGGTCATTGATTTAGGTTTCTCCCAACTTTGAATAGCTTCAATATTTGTCAGGTTAACAGATATTCCATGACTTGATACAACGTACCCAAGGAATACTACTTCCTCAAACCAGAACTCACATTTCTTCAACTTGTCATAAAGCTTGTTTTCACGAAGCTTTTGGAGTATCAGCCTCAGGTGTTGCTCATGATCTTCACGGCTTTTGGAATATACGAGGATGTCATCAATAAAGACGACCACAAAGTGATCTAAATATTCCTTGAATACTCGATTCATCATATCCATGAAGGCAGCAGGAGCATTAGTCAATCCAAAAGACATGACTAAGAATTCATAATGCCCGTACCGAGTTCTGAAGGTAGTCTTTGGAATATCCTCTGTTCTAACCTTCAGCTGATGATATCCAGAATGAAGATCGATCTTTGAAAAGAATTGCGCTCCTTGCAACTGGTCAAACATGTCATCAATACGAGGCAACGGGTACCTATTTTTGATGGTGACATGATTCAACTCCCGATAATCAATACAAAGTCGTATACTTCCATCTGTATTCTTCACGAATAGAACAGGAGCACCCCAAGGAGACGTACTAGGACGAATAAAACCAATGTCTAACAATTCTTGCAGTTGGGTCTTTAACTCCTAAAGTTCAATAGGAGCCATTCGATATGGGGATTTTGAAATGGGTTTTGTATCGGGTTCAAGGTCAATACAAAATTCAATTTCACGCTATGGGGGTAAGCCATGAAGTTATCCGGGAATACGTCAGGAAATTTATTAACAATAGAAATATCATTCAAAATTGACGTATTTTTGTTTAAATCTGTGACATGAGCTAAGAAAGCTTGACATTCATTTTTAATTAAACGAATAGCTTTATGGCTTGAGATGACAATGATTGATTTTAATGGTTTGGTTGCTTGAATTCGCATAATAGGTTGGTTAGGAATATGAAAGCTAACAACCTTATGAAGACAATCAATTTTTGCATGATGAGTAGTTAACCAATCAATCCCTAGAATTACGTCAAATACAAGTATTTTTAAGGAAATAAGATCGACAAGTACTGTGAGGGTACTGATTTGAGCCAAACAAGACTTATAAACAATGGATGTAATAAAGGTTTCTCCCAACGGAGTTTCAACAGATAAGACAAAGTCTAATTTCTCCGGAGTCAAATTTAAACGTTGAGCGAAAGTAGGAGAAATAAAAGAATGGGTAGAACAGGTATCAAATAAGGTATATACTTCGCTAGAGTTTATGATAAGCTTACCCGTAATGACCTCGTTCGGGTTCCTTACTTTCTGGGAGGTCACAACAAACGATCTCCCTTGAACTACTGGTTTTGACTTGTCTGGGACGACATTTGGTGTCACCGTTCCAACTGGACTTGGCTTCCCTGTACGACAAAATCTAGCTAGGTGACCTTCTCTTCCATAATTGTAACACGTTTTGGACTACTGCGCACAGTTTGGACTGATGTGTCCCTCCCCTCCACATTTGAAGCATATAATAGGTGGTCATTCTCCTTCCTTAACAACGGGTGTTGGTGCTGACGTCTTTCCATCATTGTTGAATCTCCTCTTCTTGAAATGTCCACTTTTATTGTCTTGGCCATGATTACCACCGAAGTGGTTACCATTTCTGGCATGTTGATTCCCTCTACGTTTGTTATCATCGCTTCGATGACTGCTACCACTAGTATTATCATTTTGCGGCTGCTCTTCCTTGGTTGGGATGTCTCATTATCGCGCTCCAATAACTGAGCCCTATTTACAACATCTGAATACAAACACAGTTTTTGAGAAATTAGATATTGACGTATCTCGGGTTTCAAACCTTTTAGAAACATCCGCGTCATTCTCTCCTCATTATCAACCAAGTGGGACGCAAACCGGGACAACTCGACAAACTTAGCTTCGTACTGCGACACAGTTATATTGTTCTGCTCCAGCTTGATGAACTCTACCTCCTTAATGTGTAAAATCAACACGCGCAAAACACGCAAGTGTACGTGGTCAACAAGTAATATAGTAGTGAATAGAGTATCGTTCCCACGAAGACAAATTAGCAAAACTTTTAACTTCACAATTATCAATTTTCTTTTAACCCTAATTTTATTAAACTAATCAATTCAATGGTTTTAAGTTATAGAAACTAAGTTAATAAATAAACAAACTATCACAAAACAATCACCAATATCAAAATCCGAAATTTCAAACAATTAATGGAGAATTAGACTTATGATTTCACCCTGAGCTTTACTCTGATTTTCAAACCTTTAATCCAACTAAATTTAATATCCCAGTTTATTAATCAAGAACACAAATATAATACTAGCCACCTCTCGATGCACTAATACTGTATTAACATCAATCCACAATTAAGATAGAAATCTGTTAAACACCTAAATTAACCAACTCACTATATCTCTATGTGAACTGAAATTAAAGAAGGTTTAAGTCCAAGCTCTCTATACGATTACATGTGATGTCAAGCGTATCTCTACCTTAACAATAATCAAAAATCTGCTAGTGACAAAATTCATGACACATTCTATATTAATCAGGTCTAGATTCGAATCTCCTTTCTTGATTCCATACGAGGAATTGTTAATCGGGCAATTCATAAATTCACGCTCGAATTAACAAAGATAAACTGAAAATATATTATTAAATTGGAAATCAAAGCTATAGAATCATCGTTTCACCCAAAGATCCATCACATGTCTAATAAGTGAATTAGTTCATAACGAATGAATTAAAAACTGAATAATTTACTGAAAACATCCTTCCAATTACAAATAATACTAAAGAGAAGAAGAATATTGAAAACCCCTTCACGCAGACTCGATTTACAATCGTCGTGACAATCTCTGAAAATTACTCCTCCAAAGTCGCACTTGAATCCTAGAAATTCTCTTGAATTTTGCTTCGTGTGTTATATGATTGTTGTATATCAAAGTAATATCCAACTCTCCTCTTTATTCTGGCCAAAGTCCCCTCATATAAAGTCCAGGCGCCTAACAGGGTCCCAAAAACCGTGCACCAGCAGACATCAAAATCGAACAGGACACTTC
The DNA here is from genome assembly GCA_020205615.1 of Panax quinquefolius. NCBI lineage: Eukaryota > Viridiplantae > Streptophyta > Magnoliopsida > Apiales > Araliaceae > Panax > Panax quinquefolius. The sequence continues at coordinate 87,603,945 of CM035162.1, forward strand.
AGAAAATGGGACCCCCGCCCCGACGGGGGTTATAGGCTTAGAAACGCCCGCCCCGTGGGCATGCTCACTGCTAAGGAAATTTTTTTCTTTCATGAGTTTTTCCACTTTTGCTCCAAAACTCCGCTATTCTTCACCACTTGCATCCATGACCACCTTACACATAAAATAACATGAAACGAGTAAAAACGAACATAAAACACGAAGATAACTATAAATTTAAGCTTTAAATGAATATCGATTCGTGTATATAAAATCCACTTATCAAAATCCCCCAAACTTAAACCGTGCTAGTCCTCGAGCACAAAACAAACTACATGCTATGTAATGCAATGAGATGAAATAAATAAAATCTAAATGCCTAAAGATCCAACAATATTGCAGAAACTAAATTATCCATCGGCCTCAGAGAAAACAAGCAACTTTACAATACGAATTACCAAAACCAATACACACTTTCGTATTAATTCTCAAACCTTGAATAATTATCACTGCTATAGTGTGCGTGTGTGATTAACATCTAAGAAAACCAATATAGACCCAAATTCAATACATAAGCAACTTCTTAGAAGGAATCATACAATGCAAACTTAAAAATCTCAAAGATAGGCACAACTCAAGTAAAATTAAACAAAACCAAATTCAAGGGTACATGCAGGATACTTATACTTTCTTCTCTTCTTTTTTTTTTCACACGGGGGCTTTTTGCCCTTTTCCCGTCATTATTTCCCTTTTCTTTTTCTTTTGATAGATGGTTGGTGAGTGCGTTTTATGCTCCATCTCACGCTTGTGTTTATGGGGAGTGTTTCTCCTCAACCACCATAAGACTCAACATGTTTCATTCTTTTTTTTAACAAAGCTTCACGTATACTCCCCCAAACTTAGGTTCTTGCCTAATTTAAGCCTTTATTGCCTATCCTTGTCATTTTCTGGTTCACCCTAGCATTATCCTTTAGAAACTATTTATGTATCAATTTGAACTGATGGTCAACAAAGATGTTATTAGTGCTAACCTTTTATAACAGTTTCAAACAAGTTCAAGAGTCGATTCATATCAGAAATTATATCACAGTTCTAATAATCCATACTATATTGGTTAACTTGTTCACAATCTCATCATTGGCCCACGAATAACATGAAAATGCAACACCGTTGGACATATGCAAACACACTATTAAACTAAAAATATTTTTTTTTCAAACAACATTTATGAAAACAATGACATTGCAAAATCCTAACTACTATGCAAACACCTAATCTATAATGCAAAACTAGATATGAATACAAAAATAACAAAATGCATGGAACTAAATAAATAAATCCTCCAAACTTAAATAAGACAATGCCCTCATTGGATCAAAATAAAATTAAGTGCATGAGGACTTCCCTTTAATCGTCTAAGTCTGGGGAGGTGGTTGGTTCTCTTCTTCATCGGAATCACTTGGAGGAAATCGAGGTAATGGTCCGGGTTGTTGATAAGAAAATTGAGCCTCCGGGTTGAAACTTTGGAGTGTTGTGTTCAGTGAGGCGAAAGATGTGTTCATTGCATCAAACATATGATCTTAGCGCATCGCCAATCGCCGCATTTCCTGACGTGCTGCCCTATTGTGCGCATTCATCTGATTTTGGAACTCAAGGAACTGAGGACTAGATATTGCCTTGGACTGCGGTATCTGCTCGGTTCCTTGATCTCACATCGTTTCATCCTCATCCCCCGATGTATCTTCGGCATCGACTTCGTCTTCCGACGCCGATGGAAAAATAAAACCCAGACCTCTTGGAGGTGACTCTCCTCCAGCCCAAACTGAATACCGCGCAATCATTCTAGAATTAAGCAAAGCGAGCGGTATTTGAGTGGGCTCATCATCAGAATATCTCACCCCGACGTTGCGGCACAACGCACATATAAGTGATGGGTGTGGCAAACCGCCCGAAAAGTTCCCACGTAAACACCGGCGGATGGAGAAATTGATAATGGCCCCGACGTCAATAATGAAATCTTGCACAATGGCGTATAACAGTAACGCCTTCTCTTTTGTGACGTCTAAAGTGTGTTGGGATGGAAGTAATTTTGAGCATAAGAATGCGTACCATATTTTTCCATACCGGCTAAGGTCCTTGCAATTAAACACCATTCCTCCCTTTGTACCTTTGATCCAAGATGTGCCCGACTTTGTCATGTTTGTAATAACCTCCTCATAGTCCGAGTCAAAATCCCTCAATTGGGCATACTAACAATGTCGTGGCACCCGCAACTGATAGTAAGCATTAATGGCATCGTCACTGAACGGAACCATGCGACCCCGCACAAACGCTTTGAAAGGAGCTTTATCTTCGGCATTTGCATAGAATTCCTTGACAATGTTAACAACGGTGGGTATCGGATGTTCAGTGAAGTGAAGCCACCCCTTTTGGTAAATTTGAGACATCATCTCCCCATCATTCCCCTCGGGGGCCAATCCCCGCTCTGGCGTAAGTGCCTTGGTTAGAATGTACTTATACCGATCGGCGGCGGCGACACTCACAAATTTTCAGCGATCATATGTTCGTGGCGGTTGAGCGGCGCTGGAACTCTCCCCCCGTTGGCGTTTGGATGTCGGTTGAGAAGCCATTGAATTTCAGCAGTTAATTAGTGCTAGTAAACACTACCTTTCCTGAAAACTTGGTTCAGTCAATTTGTCAAACACTTGGTGTGCACAACTCATTCTTCCCCCAAACTTAGGTTGTTTCTATGGAATTCAGTTGAGAAAAGATGAAAACTTGATACGAATGCAACTTACTCTCAAGTGTGCTATGTATTTCCTAATTTCTTAAAGAATTCGAGTTTAGTGGTGATGAAAATGGGAAGTCTGGGGTAGGGTTTATATAGGAGTGATGAATGAGAGAGAAAGTGGTGTACTTAAATGTGGGAGGGAATGGAATTCGTGGGGTATAAGGTGGGTGCAGTGGGTTTAGGTAGTGGGTTGGTATGGAGGCTAGGTAGTGTGGTTGAGGGAGAATGAGAGCAAGAGAGGGAATAGGCGTGTGTGTGGGGAAATAAAGAAGGGAATTAGAAGGCAGCATGTTTAACTGCTGTGTCTGCGCAGGATTTGGGACCCCTGCCCCGGCGGGGGGTGCTAAGTCAAAAACGCCCGCCCCGGCGGGCATGCCCACTGTAATTGATCTTTTTGTTTCCAAAAGTGCAGATCACAATTCTCTGATTTTGCTTGTTTTCTTGCCCGTTGTTGCTCTTACATACTTTGGACCCCTCCTGCAACCATAAACATGCAATATGTTAGATTAATGACGATTTGGAGTTTCATTGAGATTTTTAGCAAAACTTTTACTTGAGAAGATCTAACTACTGCTTAATAAAAACTACATCCTAACAATTAAACATGAACTATGAAAAATAAAGAAAAGTCGGGTTGCCTCCCAATTAGCGCTTGATTTTAAGTCGTTCAGCCTGACTACTCCCTGTTTTACTGTGTGTCGGCGAGGGTAATGTCATCGGCGTCCCAGTTCAACTCGCCACCCCAGTAATGTTTTATCCGTTGACCATTGACTTTGAACGTCCCTAATGGATTACGACTGTAGAGTTCAACGGCGCCATGAGGAAATACTCTCTTTATAGTGAATGGTCCAGACCATCTTGACTTAAGCTTTCTTGGGAACAATCGCAGCCGTGAGTTGAACAAGAGGATTGATTGTCCCGGCTCAAATGTTCATTACACAATTTTCTGTTCGTGCCATCTTTTAACCTTTTCTTTGTATAGCTTGGCGTTCTCGTAGGCTTGGAGTCAAAATTCGTTGAGCTCATTTAGTTGGAGTAGCCTCTTTTCTCCTACAGCGGCTTGATCAAAATTAAATTTCTGTATGGCCCAGTAGGCCTTGTGTTGTAGCTCCACCGGTAAGTGACATGCTTTTCCGTACAAGAGTTGATAAGGTGACATCCCGATTGGTGTTTTGTATGCAGTCCGGTACGCCCATAATGCGTCATCCAACCGAAGTGACCAATCTTTTCGACTCAGATTTATGACGTTTTCCAATATCTTCTTTACTTCTCTATTTGATACCTCGGCCTGTCCACTAGTTTGAGGGTGATACGCTGTAGCCACCTTGTGGTTGACCCCATATTTAGCCAAAAGAGCTGTAAATGACTTATTGTAGAAGTGATTACCTTCATCACTGATTATTGCTCTTGGTGTGCCAAACCTCGTGAAAATGTTTTTTTAAAGGAATTTGAGGACCACCATGACATCGTTAGATGGTAGTGCAGTAGCTTCAACCCATTTCGAGGCGTAATCCACCGCGAGTAGAATATACTGATTGCTCAAAGATGACGGGAATGGCCCCATGAAATCGATGCCCCATACATCAAAGATTTCCACTTCAAGAATTGTTTGTAGGGGCATCTCATTCCGTTTAGATATGTTTCCCACCCATTGGCATCTATCACATGTTTTCACAAATTGGTGGGCGTCTTTGAACAACGTCGGCCAATAAAACCCGGATTGAAGCACATTTGCCGCGGTAAGCTCACTCCCATAATGTCCACCATATGCCGATGAGTGGCATTCTTGCAGTATGTTGTGCACTTCACTGTAGGGGATACATCATCGAATCATCTTATCGGCGCACTGTTTGAATAGATACGGCTCATCCCACATGTACCACTTGACGTCATGAAGAAACTTCTTTTTCTGTTGTCGTGTAAGATCCCGGGGAAGCAATTTGCTTATAACAAAATTTGTAAAATCTGCATACCACGGATATTCTGCATTTAACCCAAATAGCTGCTCATCCGGGAATGACTCGTTGATCACGCATCTATCTTCATCCTTTTTCTTCGAATTTTCCAGCCTTGATAAATGGTCGGCAACTTGATTCTCCGTTCCCTTTCTATCTTTAATTTCTAAATCAAACTCTTGAAGTAGGAGAATCCATCGGATAAGGCGTGGCTTAGCATCCTTTTTCGCTATTAGGTACCGAATTGCCGAATGGTCCATGTAGACTATCACCTTAGTCCCGATCAAGTATGCCCGGAATTTGTCGAACGCATACACTACTGCAAGCAATTCCTTTTCCATGGTAGTGTAATTCATTTGAGTCTCTGTGAGTGTTTTGCTTGCATAGTATATGGCGTGAAACATCTTGTCTATTATTTGTCCCAAAATAGCCCTAACCGCATAATCGCTAGCATCACACATAAGTTCGAATGGCATTTTCCAGTCCGGTGTGACTATCACGGGGGCTGTAGTTAATTTCTTCTTCAATAGGTCAAACGCGAACTTATATTACGCAGTAAAGCTGAAAGTGGCATCCTTCTCTAAAAGACTGCATAGAGGTTTTGCAATCTTAGAGAAGTCTTTTATGAACCTCCTGTAGAACCCAACATGCCCCAGAAAACTGAGCTCGGTGGAGGTAGTTTCTCGATCGTATCCAGCTTTGCTTTGTCCACCTCCAATCCTTGAGCCGACACCTTATGGCCCAAAATTATGCCCTCTTCAACCATGAAGTGGCATTTTTCCCAATTGAGTATGAGGTTTGTATCCTTACATCACTGCAACACCATGACCAGATTCTCTAGGCAAGTATCAAAATTGTCCCCATAGACCGAGAAATTGTCCATAAAGACTTCAACATTCTTCTCCACCATATCTGAAAAAATAGCCATCATACACCGTTGGAAAGTTGCTGGTGCGTTACATAGCCCGAATGACATCCTCCTGAATTCAAATGTGCCGTAAGGGCATGTAAATGTTGTCTTTTCTTGATCCTCAAGAGCGATGGCGATCTGATTATAGCCCGAGTATCCATCCAATAAATTGTAAAACTCATGTCTCGCTAACATGTCTAACATTTGATCGATAAAAGGTAACGGGAAATGGTCTTTTCGGGTTGCCTTATTCAATCTCCTATAATCGATGCACACCCTCCAACCTGTCACTGTCCTTATTGGAATTAACTTATTGTCCTCATTCTGTATCACCGTCATTCCCCCTTTCTTCGGCACACAATGAATCGGACTAACCCATTTACTGTCGAAAATTGAATATATGATATCGGCATCCAATAATTTCAGAATTTCCTTCTTGACCACTTCCTTCATGATTGGGTTAAGTCGACGTTGATGCTCCACCGATGGTCTTGCATCCTCCTCCATCAGAATCTTGTGCATGCAAAATGATGGGCTAATGCCCTTTATATCCGCAATCGTCCATCCAATCACTGATTTGTGATCCCTAAGCACCCTCAGCAACTTTTCTTCCTGCAATTCGTTAAGTGCAGCAGAAATAATTACAGGTAAAGAATTTGAATTGCCTAAATACGCATACCTAAGATGTTTAGGGAGTGGCTTAAGTTCCAATGTTGGTGGCTCCTCCAATGATGGTTTCAATTTTTCTATAACTGTCTCCTCAGTGTACAGAGGTTCAATCGGTGCTCTGAATCGGCTAACTCGTGGCAACGAGTCTAGCATCTGTAATAAGTCCAAAAATTCTGGGTCGTCTTTTTCTTCATCCCCCAATAAAGTTGTTTCTAACGGATCGTTGATCAAACTCTTGCTCATATCTTCGCTGGTAATTTGCTCAATTAAATCCATTCGAAAACACTCTTTCTCGTCCGTAGGGTATTTCATGGCCTTGAACACATTGAATTTTATTTCTTGGTCTTGGACTCTTATAGTAAGTTCTCCTTTTTGCACGTCTGTGAGTGTCCTTCCCGTGGCCAAGAAAGGTCTCCCTAGGATGATCGGGATGTTCTTATCTTCATCGAAATCCAGAATGATAAAGTCCGCAGGGAATATAAACTTATCCACTTTAACCAGAATGTCCTCTATAATGCCTCTCGGATATGTGACTGACCTATCCGCCAACTGTAATGAAATATTTGTAGGCTTTGGCGCGGGCAAACCCAATTCTGAGTATACTGATAATGGCATCAGGTTTATACTCGCCCCCAAATCACATAAGCATTTGTTAAACGACATTTTCCCGATCGTGCACGGGATAGTAAAGCTCCCTGGGTCTTTGAGTTTTGGTGGTAGCTTCTTCTATAACACTGCACTACACTCCTCTATTAGTGCCACTATTTTAAATTCTTCCCATTTCTTCTTCTTCGACAGAATTCCTTTCATAAACTTCGCATAACTCGGCATTTTCTCTAGGGCATCTGCGAATGGGATGTTAATCTGGAGTTTCTTGAACACGTCTAAAAACATTGCGAACAACTTATCTGATTTTTGTTTTTGGACCCTCTGCTGAAACGGCGGTGGAGGAAAAACAATCGGCTCATTGTTTTACTTTATTTCCTCATTTTTGTTACCCTCCACCACATTACTGTCATCAACTTTTTCCTCCGGTGTTGATGAATTTTCTGCACTATTTCCCCTGAGATGTTTTCCACTTCTCAACATAACTACTTGACATTGCTCATGATTACCCTTTGGATTTCTCTCGGTGTCGCTAGGTAATGTTCCTTATGGTCTATTATTCAATGCTAATGCAATTTGACCTATCTGATTCTCTATATTTTTGATAGCCATAGCTTGATTCTTCATAGCCAAATCGTTGCTAGTCATGTATTTTTCCCACGCTTCCTCCGTATCGGTTTTCCTTTCCTGCTGTTGAACCAGTTGTGGATGACTCTGAAAACCAGGGGGATATGATGGTCGTGGAGCATGAGTTTGCTGGTTATTGCTCCACGAGAAATTTGGGTGGTTCCTATTCGCCTGATTGTAGGTGTTTAGGTATGTATTTTGTGGAATTCTATTATAACTGCCTATGAATTGGGCGGATGCTAGGTTAATCGCGCATTGATCTGTCGAATGATCACCCGCACACAATTCACATACATACTTCTTGACCTGCTGAACTTGAGCCCTTGTCATAGTATTAACCTTATCATTTATAGTATCAAACTTCTTGGACAGTGCAGAAATCTGTGCTTGTACTCGCTATCTCGCTCTAATAATTGAGCTCTGTTAACAACATCTGAATATAAAGAAAATTTATGAGAAATAAAATATTGCCGAATCTCGGGTTTTAAACCTCTCAGGAACATCCTCGTCATTCGTTCCTCATTCTCTACTAAATGAGGTGCAAACCTGGATAACTCTGCGAACTTCACCTCGTATTGGGACACCGTCATGTTGTTTTGTTCTAGTCTAATAAACTCTACCTCCTTCATATGGCGAATACATTTAGGAAATTATTTTTCATTGAAAAGTTTCTAAAACGTTTCCCAAGACATCTTTGAGTCTTGGCGGTGGGTTAGTTCCTGAGACTCCCACCGTAGATGCGCCTCGCCACGGAACATAAAGGTGGCGAATGGAACCTTCTGTTCCTCCGTGCATCCCAAAACATTGAATATCTTGGTAATTTGCTTGACCCACATTTCCGCCATGATCGGATCCGGCTTTCCCTTAAATTCTGGTGGTCCCAACTCTTTGAACTGCTTGGCTGTGACAAGTCGCGCATTGCTAGCATTTCCACCCGTATTTTGTGCACGAGTCTCCCTCGTCTGGTTTTCCATGAACTGCAAAAAGCTCCTAAACATCTCGTCGTTCATCGTCTGCTCAGTGGTGTTGTTTACAGGAGGAATATTGCCTTCCTGTTGCACGTTCCCCTGGTTAGTGATTAAAGGTGTTTCCACGGTCTCATTAACTCCACCGTTAATATTCTCAGCTGCCACTCTTAAATACTGCCATAAAACAAGGGTTAATTAAACAAATTAACATATCACATATTAACCATATACTTCAACTGACCAACAATTAAGCTTAGGTATGACACACTAGCGAAGGATTACTCGTCTCTCCCCTCCTAGTACTATTCCCCAATCTTCGCCAGAGACCATATCCCTATGCTCTGATAGCAACTGTGACGCCCCCAAAATAGGTATACAACACCCATTCTGAGTCGTCAAAATACATGGTACTGAAACAACTACAACTTTATTAATACAACATAAAAACTGTGAGTTTAAATACAAATATTGTCATCTAGACAATATCCACACTCAAATAAGTCCTCATTTCAATTATTGATACATTATTTTATAAAAATAGTGAGGACTACTAAAATAACTTCTAGAACCATCATTCCATACCCCGACTAGTACTCGCTACATTCTGGCCTCCTAAGAAGAAAATGGAACAAAAAGAAAAAGGGTGAGCTCAACTAGCCCAGTAAAGAACATTATGACTAAGATAATACAGAACAAATTATCGTTAGTTTTCAACAGGGAAAAATCTAATAGAATACAATAGATAACCAGTTTTAAATCAATCTTCGCAGCAGAAATAATAATTCATTAGAAGAGTTAAGTAGAGAATGCAAACTACTATCTTCTATATATGAATTTAAAAGTTCATCGTCGATATTTTATCCCTGTAACATCAATCAATGTATATCTGGAATTAAATATTCATCTTTGCACTACAGGCCAAAGAAATTCATCAGTTGGTCATGTTCATCTAAACACATGTTCATCTTTGCACTACGGGCCAAAGATATTCATTAGAAATCATTCATCTTTGCACTACAGGCCAAAGATATTCAGTAATATCATCATTTAGGACTGAGGATGATGAAAAATATTTTAAAAGAAAATGAATCCAGTGAAACAAAAGAACAAGTATTAAGGATTCATACTTTAAATAACCCAAGTTAAAAAATACTTCATAAATAACCAGGGTAGAGTAAAATTCAAGAATGAAGACCAAAACATAGATCCAATCAAAGATAAGAACTATAACAGACAATCTTGGACATAGAAAAGAAAATTTAATTTTTCTGTGAATAGTATCGTATTCGTGAATAGTGTCGTATACGTGAATAGTGTCGTATACGTGAATAGTAACTCCGACACCAAAAGATAGAAATTTCACAAAAAAAACATCATCATGCTTCGTGAATAGTACTCATGAATAGTAACTCGTGAATAGTAACTCATGAATAGTAACCCCGACATGAAAAGTTCCAAATTTGATAAAAATTTCCAACCAATATTTCGGCATAATGATATTGAAGAAATAATATCATTTTTGAATAAAATAACATCCCTTACCTCAACAAGAATAGTACTTCTGGTTGGAATATCAGATATAGTGCTGAAGGAACTTACACTATATAGCAACACTCAAAGTATAAAAATACTCACAAAATACGCTCGATATTATAGAGAGAGAAAGAGAGAGAAATCTGTAGTTTCTGGTGTGATTTTCAATTCTAACCTAAGCACCCTATTTATAGGAAAATGCTTAGAACACCAAAGTAGAAAATTTAATATAATAATAATAATATATATATATAAATTTTCTACGCCCAATACTCACAAAATACGCCCAGTATTAAAATATTTAAAACTTTCAAAAATTAATTATTTCGGAACTTCGGAACTTCAATAATTCATAATAAATAGCCCTTTTATCAGAAAATTCGAATCTCGCAATTTTTTATAGGAAATTCAATTTTCTACAACTTTGCAGAAGAAATTTTTCCCCAATTCCAAACAGAAATTGATCGAAATCCATAAACGGGCGATTTTACAGGCTATAATCAAATTTCAGTCAAGAAATGGGTCCACCAACATGTTTAACATGTTTTTAGTATTTATTGCAACAAAAATACTCATCCTCCTCATTTACTCATATATACCACATTCATTATAAAACTATCACCATTATTATATTATTAAAATATAATAATAAATTATTTTATCAGAAAAGAAAAAATATCATTTTTCAACAATTGTCACTTTAAAAAACTTTCTCCATCTATATCCACATAAAATGAATATTTACCTTATCATATAAATCAATAATTAATTATTCACAAATAATATTATAAAATCACAATATTGATAACCAGACAGCTCCCAGGAAAGAGGGGGCTTTCCAATAAGGATTTCTCCTTACTAGCGCGCAATTAGGTGACCAAACCTCTCCTTAGACAGAACTTTCTAGACATTGCCAATAATGTTATCTAATAATATTACTCAGATAATATGAATTATTGCTCCGATAATGGAAAATACTGTGTAGTGACAATATTGAAACAACAGTAATATAAAATATCAACGCAACAATTATTGAATCAATAAAATACTGAACAGTAATTACTGTAATAATTATTGAGTAGTGCCTTCTTACGTAAGAATCAATAATTGGTGCAATATATCGTGCTACTCTTGCAACAACGCCGTATCGTGTGTTTTAACCACCGGGTATTCCAACAAAGTGTTAACGGTAACAACTACGTCGTTATTTATAAACAACTTATACTTGTCGTTTTCTTCATCCAATCACTTTCTGTTATGGGGCCCACAAAAGACTGCGCCGTCGTACTAATATTCCCCGACAGCAAGAACATTCCACGACCAAATGAATATTTTCCGACAACAATGAATATTTTATAACCACCTGCTTATTTAAAATATTTGCGCATTTTACCCACAACTAACCACATTAATCAATTCAACGCTTACTATTTCAAAATAATAAATAGAGGAAATTAAATTTCATTTATTAATAATTTGGGGTCTTACATTAAACATCAAAACTCAACGCCATATCATGTAAAATAAAATTGATCTAGACTCAAGATTGCCAGAGATGGCTACTGATAAGGAGAACCAATATAATCCATTGAAGCATGACACTTAGTCAAACAAATTCAAAATAGCATAGAACACTTAAGGCACTCCCAGCGTACATAGCATAGAACACTTGATCACTCCAGCGTCCTAAGAAAAGAGTATTCTTTTTTAGATGATATTTTTCAATATTAAGCTTTACATACTCAAACTTATTATTGAAATAAACTATGTATGTGGTATGCAAACCTTAATAATAGAATAATTTTTTAGGACGGAGGGAGTATAACTCGTACCTCGGCATGAAAACCAAAGAAAACTAAATGCATTAAACTGATCTAAAATACAAAATTTTCAACGAGTCAAGTAGCATTGATAAAATGAGAATGAAAAAAGCACCATATTATTAACATCTATGGAACTAAATATTAGCAAATTGTAGTAATTTAGCATAATCAGTCCAACATTTTTATTTGATCATATTCAATAGCTTAAAAATAACAGAGCTATATTTGATATTGTTTCAAAATAAAAAACATTATGTATCTCATGACTATAACAGAGCTAAATGTGAACCAAAAAAAATGCAATTTTTCCCACAAATCTAGGTTTCAAGATTATATAACTTTGAAACTTCCAAGAAAATATAAAATAAAAAATAAAAAAATACAATCGATCTGTAGAAAAAAAAATGCATGGCATGTTTAAATTCAGATTTTGGATATTGCACTATAGACATACCTGCGTGTTCTGCGAATTTTGAAGAACATGGTTTAATTTCGATAACTTTTTGCCGAATTACAGTTGATTGCTTCTAGGGTTATTGTGTTCCGCCCAATCCGCTAGACATACTAGGGTCGAATTTTGGCACTGTATATCCATACCTTTGTTACCTTTTCGATTTGCAGATACTTCCTTCTAGGGTTCTTCCGGTTCGCCCAATTTGTAGAACACGGTACCTTTGTTACCTTTCCCTTCGCCCAATTCGCAGAACACCTTTGTTACCTTTTCGATTTACAGATACTTGCTTCTAGAGTTCTTCCGGTTCTCCCAATTCGCAGAAGGCGGTACCTTTGTTACCTTTCCTTTCGACTAATTCACAGAACACGGTACCTTTGTTACCTTTCCCTTCCCTTTTGAGTTAATTTGCATGTTCGCTAGTATGACTAGCGGATTGTGTACTTACTATCGATTTGTCTTGGCTAAGTAAGTGGGGAAGGGGGGGCAAAAAATGTCTGGAAAAATTACTTAATACGTCCGCTAGTAAGTCTAGTGGACGGGTTTTCTATCAATCTAATCGCTCGTATTATGTATTCTCAGATCTTGGTGGGAGAAACATCTCACAGAAGATATTAGAGTATCTATTATTCATGCTATCCAAAGAGATGATGACGCCAATCCCATCTTTGATGAAGATGCTGGTATTGGTCCATCTGATGGAGTTAATACTTTAATTTTCACAATAATTAAACATTTTGTTGGAACTCCTAGTAACATCATTAAAAGAATTTATGATCAACTTAGTAACCTTACTTGTCCCATGCTAAATGATTTTAGGTGGTACAAAGATGTTTTTACTTCACGAGTTATGATGCGCACTAATAGCAACAAACCATTTTGGAAAGAAAAGTTCGTTAATGGTTTACCTTCTTTGTTTACACATAAAGTTAAAGAAGAGTTGAGTAAAAATTTAGGATATATTGATTATGATAACTTAACCTACGGTGATATTATAAGTTATATTCAAAAAATATGATTAAAAATGTGTATTGACTTTAAATTAGCTAAGCAAGCTAGTAAAGATAAAAATAAAGCTAAATACGAGTTAGGCACCTTCTGTGAGCAATATGGCTTACCCCCTGTGGCTCCCTCTAGAAGAAAGCACAAACACAAACATAAACATATTGAGTCTCAGCATAAGAAAAATAAACGTCGTAAAAAGAAATATAATCAAGATAATAATAAGACTAAACAAGATTTTTATTATAAGAAACCTAAGTCAACACATAAAAAATCAACTAAAAATCAAAGGGATTTGATAAGAGTAAAATTGTCCGCCACAATTGTGGTCAGAAAGGGCACTACAAGAGCGAGTGCAGAGTTAAGAACTGAAATGATCAAGTTGTGCTAAGAGAGCCTCAGGAAGGATCTGATGGCACAAACCAAGTCTTGTCCACCAAAGGGTGAACCATTTAGGGAACATTCCCTTCGTAATCACCGAACGGAGTGGTGAATGTTGTTTTGTACCTATCATCAGGATGAATAGCAACTTGCTAGAATCCAGACTTAAGGTCAAATTTACTAAAGACAGTGGAGAGGTTTTAAAACACATACTGTCTTGACAGATATGCACACTAGGCAATTTATATTTTATTTCCATTTGACTACCATTAGCTGAATTAAGTTTTTCACTAGTTTTCTTATAATATCTAGTGGGAATAAGACCTTCTTGAATACAGTTCAAGTCTGCACCAGTATCCACCAGAGCAGGGAGATGTATAGAGAAAGTTTTATCAATGACTAAATTAATAGAAATATACCATTTTTGAATGGTAATGTCTTTAATTCTTTTAAGGGAGAGACCTTGAATAAAGAGATCAAATTCTTCCTTTGTACCAGAAGATTCTGGTTCATCATGACTTTCATCACTATAAGAGGAATCTTGTACATGAAGATCTGATTTTTTATCATCAATCTCTTTTCTTAATTTAGAAATATCTAATTTTAAGTTAGAAATTTCTTTCTTGAGTTTATTAACTTTTTGATTTAACTCAGGGAGGTTAATTTCTTTAACCGGGGACTTAAATCTTTCAAGTATTTTATTAAGACTGAAAATGGGTTTTTCTTTGGCTCTAAGAACCTTATCGGTAACTTTCTTATCTTTAGTTAATAAATCTTTTAACTGATTCATGTATTGAGTCTTTAATCCAGGGTCAGTTATTTTACTGATTAATTCAATTAACAAAGAACTTTCTTCTTCATCTTTGGTAATTACATTGATTCTTTTACAATAGTTATTACTACAATTTTCAAAGTACATATAATAACTTCATTATCGCTATTTGATTCATCATTACTAGTGCTATGGTTTGAAGATTCTGGAATATCAGAAGCTTCCTTATTACTACTGTTATCTTCGGTTCTCATTAACTCTAATAACTGTTCAGTATCTTTAATTGAGATGTTCAGCTGAGCTAATTTCTGCTAGAATAGTTGGCCAAGTTCAAAAAGAATTTTCGGTTACTCCTTTATTGACTCCTCCAGTTACTACGGCCCTTGCCAGGGAAGCATCTAGTAAAACCTCTATTCGAACATCTGAGAAATCAAAAGAAAAATTAGTTGTTCCTCCTGACCCTATTGATGTTACTAATGTTTCTAGTTACTCCAACTATCAATCTTTAGGACGCTCAGGATCCCTTCTCCTGATCGGCATCGAATATTTAATCAATCAAAGTGGATGTGATGATGCCTACCAGCACCTGCTCCGATAGCCCAGTCATCAGCACCTACACAGCACCTGCTCTGGCAGCCTAGTCATTAGCATCTCCTGCTTTTCCACCGAAAGCAGCAATCAGTCAGACATATGGCCCCACGGCCGCATTAGTCAAAAGAGACGTCTGCTTTTCCATCGAAAGTAGATTCTTTTACTTTTACTTTACTTTAGTAATGTAATATGTTTCTTACTTATACTTTTACCTCAGTCATTGTAATAGTAACCTTGTAACTGTTCAATTCCTTGTTCTATAAAAGGAAATTGAATTCATTCGGTAATGCAGACTTAGAAAGACTTAGAGCTCCTTCTCTGACTAATCTTTAGCCTCTACCGCTGTTTAGCCTTTCTTTACCCCTCTTCTTCTAATGTTCTCATTTCAGTAAACTTGTAAGTCATTTTATCTTCTACACTTGTAAATAGTTGAAGTTATCAATAAAACTATTTTTGTTTAGTAATTCAATTGTGTTTATATGCGCTCTCTTGTTCTTCTCTCTTTAATTGATCCTTCCGCCCCAAATGGAATAAACGTCGTAATAAGAAATATAGTCAAGATAATAATAAGACTAATCAAGATTCGTATTATAAGAAACCTAAGTCAACACATAAAAAATCAACTAAAAAATCAAAGGGATTTGATAAGAGTAAAATTGTCTGCCACAATTGTGGTCAGAAAGGGCACTACAAGAGCGAGTGCAGAGTTAAGCAGAAATTAGCTCAGCTGAACATCTCAATTAAAGATACTGAATAGTTATTAGAGTTAATGAGAACCGAAGATAATAGTAGTAATGAGGAAGCTTCTGATATTCCAGAATCATCAAACCATAGCACTATTAATGATGAATCAAATAGTGATAATGAAGTTATTATATGTACTAAAAATTGTAGTAATAACTATTGTAAAAGAATCAATGTAATTACCAAAGATGAAGAAGAAAGTTCTTTGTTAATTGAATTAATCAGTAAAATAACTGACCCTGGATTAAAGACTCAATACATGAATCAGTTCTGTTGAGTCACCATGGTCTTGCCCAGCCTTCTATGTTAACAATGAAGCTGAGAAAGAGAGAGGTGTCCGTCATCTAGTTATTAATTACAAACCATTAAACAAAGTTCTAAAATTGATTAGATATCTTTTGCCCAATAAAAAAGATCTCCTTAGTAGGTTAAGTGTCTCCACTGTCTTTAGTAAATTTGACCTTAAGTCTGGATTCTGGCAAGTTGCTATTCAACCTGATGATAGGTACAAAACATCATTCACCACTCCGTTCGGTCATTACGAATGGAATGTTCAGTCATTTGGACTAAAAAATGCACCCAGTGAATTTCAGAATATTCTTAACAATATTTTGAATCCTTTCAGTCATTTTACTATTGTTTACATCGACGATATCCTTGTATTCTCCAAGACTATTGAAGAGCATTTTAAACATTTGAATTCGTTCTTCAAAACAATTAAAACCAATGGCCTTGTTCTTTCACCTTCCAAGTGTAGTCTTTTTCTGACAAAAGTCAGGTTTCTCGGTCTAATCCTCTATCATGGACTCACGCGGCCTATTGACAGAGCTATTCAATTCGTCGACCGGTTCCCAGATAAGATTACCGATAAAACTCAGCTATAGAGATTTCTTGGCTCGTTTAATTATATTGGCAAGTTTTACAAGAATCTCAGGAAGATTTGTAAACCTCTATTTCAGCGTTTACAAATTAATCCCCCTCCATGGACTGGCATTCATACTTCTGTCGTCCAACAAGTTAAAAAATATGTTAAGGTTTTGCCTTACCTTGGCATCTCTAATGATTCAGCATTGAAAGTAGTTGAAACCGATGCCTCTGACATTGGATTCGGTGGCATACTCAAACAAAAGTTAACTCCTACATCTGATGAACAAATTGTTTGTTTCCATTCAGGCGCATGGAATCCTACACAGTTAAAATAAAGTACAATTAAAAAATAGATTTTATCGCTCGTATTATGTATTAAAAAATTTCAAAGAGATTTACTGAATCAGAAATTTCTAGTTAGGATAGATTGCAAGTCAGTAAAATTCATTCTTGAAAAAGACGTTGAAAAAGTCGCCTCTAAGCATTCATTCGCTAGATGGCAAGCTATTTTAAGTATTTTTGATTTTGATATCGAATATATTAAAGGTAGTAACAACTCAGTTCTTGATTTTCTCACACGCGAGTTTATTAACACAGGTACTATTGCAGCAACATGAGTGTGCGAGGAAATTCATCTTCTCGTGGTCGTGGTCGCTCTCCCGGCCCAGTCAATCAGTTAAAGGGAACCGTTGTTCCTCACCCAGTTAGTCAAACCACCCACAATAAATTTCAGGTGCTTGGTACAGTCCCCAAGCCCTATTCATCTGTTCTAGCTAGTCAACCAGAAGCATTTGATATTTTTAATCAATCGAGGGAAACCTCATCAAAACCCAGTTATTCAGCCTCTGAGTATCGTACTAAATAATCAACATCTGTTTCATATTGAGTTATCGATTAAGCCCAAAGATGACCCAGTTAAATTGGTTGCCCAGTATTTTCCTACTGGATGGCATTTCCTCCCTATGGCTCCTTATAAATCCCTTGTGTATAATAAGGATATCCTTCTAGAAACTGAGTCAGTCTTTATTAAACCCATCTATGCCAATGACGATAAATCCAAATAAGAACTTTGTTTAATGGTTTGTAATTAATAACTAGACGAGGGACACCTCTCTCTTTCTTAGCTTCATTGTTAACATAAAAGGCTGGGCACCGAACTTATCCCACCATTTGATGTAAAAATGGCGAGAGACATGAACAATAGGAGAAATAACTGTCGAAGCTGTCCTGATACCGATGGACGACGGGGACTGGAATACAGAGACCTCCTGAGGAGACAAAATGACGTACTGCCACTTAAGAATCCAAGTGATTTTATATTTACTATAGAATATAAGGAAGACTGGAATTTCCTCATATTTTGGATGATAATTACTATGGGAACTAAAATGATCAAGTTGTGCTAAGAAAGCCTCAGGAAAGATCTGATGGCAAAAACCAAGTCTTGTCCACCAAAGGGTGAACCATTTAGGGAATTGACTCTTGAACTTGTGGTCGAACTGTAAAAACCACGAATGACTGTGATCTTCATTTTGGTGAAGAAAAATCTTATACCAGGCCTCCATATAATCATAATATAAGTAAGTGCTAGTGTGATTAGAAAGCGACCGGAGATCGGAAGGATGACTACCCCAATCAGAAAGATTGAGAACCTGCCATATGTACAACGAATGATAAAGGAGTTTGGATTTATCATCGTTGGCATAGATGGGTTTAATAAAGACTGACTCAGTTTCTAGAAGGATATCCTTATAATACACAAGGGATTTATAAGGAGCCATAGGGAGGAAATGCCATCCAGTAGGAAAATACTGGGCAGCCAATTTAACTGGGTCATCTTTGGGCTTCATCGATAACTCAATATGAAACAGATGTTGATCATATTTAGTACGATACACAGAGGCTGAGTAACTAGGTTTTGATGAGGTTTCCCTCGATTGATTAAAAATATCAAATGCTTCTGGTTGACTAGCTAGAACAGATGAATAGGGCTTGGGGACTGTACCAAGCACCTAAAATTTATTATGGGTGGTTTGACTAACTGGGTGAGGAACAATGGTTCCCTTTAACTGATTGACTGGGCCGGGAGAGCGACCACGACCACGACCACGAGAAGATGAATATCCTCGCACACTCATGTTGCTGCAATAGTACCTATGTTAATAAACTCACGTGTGAGAAAATCAGGAACTGAGTTGTTACTACCTTTAATATATTCAATATCAAAATCAAAAATACTTAAAATAGCTTGCCATCTAGCGAATGAATGCTTAGAGGTGACGTTTTCAACATCTTTTTCAAGAATGAATTTTGCTGACTTGCAATCTATCCTAACTAGAAATTTCTGATTCAGTAAATCACTTTGAAATTTTTTAATATATAATACGAGCAATAAAATCTCTTTTTAATCAGATCGTATTTTAAGCGTGTAGATTCCATGCTTTGAATGGAAATGAAAAATTTGTTCATCAAAAGTAGGAGTTAAGTTTTGTTTGTGTATGCCACCGAATTCAATGTCAGAGGCATCAGTTTCAACTACTTTGAATGCAGAATCATTAGAGATGCCAAGGCAATGCAAAACCCTAACATATTTTTTAACTTGTTGGATGACAGAAGTATGAATGTCAGTCCATGGAGGGGGATTAATTTGTAAACGCTGAAATAGAGGTTTATAAATCTTCCTGAGATTCTTGTAAAACTCGCCAATATAATTAAGCGAGCCAAGAAATCTCTGTAGCTGAGTTTTATCGGTAATCTTATCTGGAAACTGATCGGCGAATTGAATAGCTCTGTCAATAGGCCGCGTGAGTCCATGATAGAGGATTAGATCGAGAAACCTGACTTTTGTCAGAAACAGACTACACTTGGAAGGTGAAAGAACAAGTCCATTGGTTTTAACTATTTTGAAGAACGAATTCAAATGTTTAAAATGCTCTTCAATAGTCTTGGAGAATACAAGGATATCGTCGATGTAAACAATAATAAAATCACTGAAAGGATTCAAAATATTGTTAAGAATATTCTAAAATTCACTGGGTGCATTTTTTAGTCCAAATCACTGAACATTCCATTCGTAATGACCGAACGGAGTGGTGAATGCTATTTTGTACCTATCATCAGGATGAATAGCAACTTGCCAGAATCCAGAGTTAAGGTCAAATTTACTAAAGGCAGTGGAGACACTTAACCTACTAAGGAGATCTTCCTTATTGGGCAAAGGGTATCTAATCCATTCTAGAACTTTGTTTAATGGTTTGTAATTAATAACTAGACGAGGGACACCTCTCTCTTTCTCAGCTTCATTGTTAACATAGAAGTCTGGGCACCGAACTTATCCCAACATTTGATGTAAAAATGGCGAGAGACATGAACAATAGGAGAAATAACTGTCGAAGCTGTCCTGATACCGATGGACGACGGGGAATAGAATATAGAGACCTCTTGAGGAGACAAAATGACGTACTGCCACTTAAGAATCCAAGGGATTTTATATTTACTATAGAGTATAAGGAAGACTGGAATTTCCATATATTTTGGATGATAATTACTATGGGAACTGAAATGATCAAGTTGTGCTAAGAGAGCGTCAGGAAAGATTTGATGGCACAAACCAAGTCTTGTCCACCAAAGGGTGAACCATTTAGGGAATTGACTCTTGAACTTGTGGTCGAACTGTAAAAACCACGAATGACTGTGATCTTCATTTTGGTGAAGAAAAATCTTATACCGGGCCTCCATATAATCATAATAGCAGTAAGAGCTAGTGTGATTAGAAAGCAACCGAAGATTGGAAGGATAACTACCCCAATCAGAAAGATTGAGAACCTGTCATATGTACAACGAATGATAAAGGAGTTTGGATTTATCTTCGTTGGCATAGATGGGTTTAATAAAGACTGACTCAGTTTCTAGAAGGATATCCTTATAATACACAAGGGATTTATAAGGAGCCATATGGAGGAAATGCCATCTAGTAGGAAAATACTGGGCTGCCAATTTAACTGGGTCATCTTTGGGCTTCATCGATAACTCAATATGAAATAGATGTTGATCATATGTAGTACGATACTCAGAGGCTGAGTAACTGGGTTTTGATGAGGTTGCCCTCGATTGATTAAAAATATCAAATGCTTCTGGTTGACTAGCTAGAACAGATGAATAGGGCTTGGGGACTGTACCAAGCACCTGAAATTTATTGTGGGTGGTTTGACTAACTGGGTGAGGAACAACGGTTCCCTTTAACTGATTGACTGGGCCGGGAGAGCGACCACGACCACGAGAAGATGAATATCCTCGCACACTCATGTTGCTGCAATAGTACCTGTGTTAATAAACTCACGTGTGAGAAAATCAGGAACTGAGTTGTTACTACCTTTAATATATTCGATATCAAATTCAAAAATACTTAAAATAGCTTGCCATCTAGCGAATGAATGCTTAGAGGCGACGTTTTCAACGTCTTTTTCAAGAATGAATTTTGCTGACTTGCAATCTATCCTAACTAGAAATTTCTGATTCAGTAAATCTCTCTGAAATTTTTTAATACATAATACGAGCAATAAAATCTCTTTTTTAATTGTACTGTATTTTAACTGTGTAGGATTCTATGCGCCTGAATGGAAATGAACAATTTGTTCATCAAAAGTAGGAGTTAACTTTTGTTTGAGTATGCAACCGAATCCAATGTCAGAGGCATCGGTTTCAACTACTTTGAATGCTGAATCATTAGAGATGCCAAGGCAAGGCAAAACCTTAACATATTTTTTAACTTGTTGGATGACAGAAGTATGAATGTCAGTCCATGGAGGGGGATTAATTTGTAAATGCTGAAATAGAGGTTTACAAATCTTCCTAAGATTCTTGTAAAACTTGCCAATATAATTAAGCGAGCCAAGAAATCTCTGTAGCTGAGTTTTATCGGTAATCTTATCTGGGAACCGGTCGGCGAATTGAATAGCTCTGTCAATAGGCCGCGTGCGTCCATGATAGAGGATTAGACCGAGAAACCTGACTTTTGTCAGAAACAGACTACACTTGGAAGGTGAAAGAACAAGGCCATTGGTTTTAACTGTTTTGAAGAACGAATTCAAATGTTTAAAATGCTCTTCAATAGTCTTGGAGAATACAAGGATATCGTCGATGTAAACAATAATAAAATCACTGAAAGGATTCAAAATATTGTTAAGAATATTCTGAAATTCACTAGGTACATTTTTTAGTCCAAATGACTGAACATTCCATTCGTAATGACCGAACGGAGTGGTGAATGCTGTTTTGTACCTATCATCATGATGATTAACAACTTGCCAGAATCCAGACTTAAGGTAAAATTTACTAAAGACAGTGAAGACACTTAACCTACTAAGGAGATCTTCCTTATTGGGCAAAGGGTATCTAATCCATTCTAGAACTTTGTTTAATGGTTTGTAATTAATAACTAGACGAGGGACACCTCTCTCTTTCTCAGCTTCATTGTTAACATATAAGGCTGGGCAAGACTATGGTGACTTAATATGTCTAATTAAATCTTTATTAAGAAGATCATTAATTTCATTTTTATATAACTCCATCTGTTCATGACTCATCTGAATAGGCCTAGCTTTGGTGGGAATTAAATATTCTTCAAATTCCTTAAAAATAAAAGGATTTCATTTTAGATTGGGATAATTTAGTAAAAGATTTTAATTCAAAATCTAATAAAGAAAAAAGACATCTATTCAGATCTAATCACCTTGTTGAAAAAGAAAGAGATAATATCAAAGTAAATGTAATGTTATTAGTAAAACTCAATGAATTAAAGAAGACAAATCAAAAATTTCGTCTAGTCATCCTCCTTTAGAAACAGTTCTACTTCCAGTTAAAAATACCTCAGTTATTGCTAGTCCTTTTAAAATCCCTGATGGAACTAATGATGATAAAAAAATAATTGAGCAATTAAACTTTAGTAACCAATATCTAGCAACTGTAGGAAAACAGCTAGATAGAATTGAAGAAAAATTTGAAAAAAATATTATTAAGAAACCTGATTCAAAAATTGAATAACCTTTAATTAAATTACTATGAAACAGATATAATTTAGGTTTACCTAATGAAGATAGTGAACTTGTTCAGTCTATTGATAAGTTATTTAAAAAACTTAAAACTGAAGCAAGTCGAAGTAGAACAATATATATATATATAATGATTCTCTGTGACGCCCCCAAAATAGGTATACATCACCCATCTTGAGTCGCCAAATATATGGTACAGAATTTAAATACAAACTTCTTTTATACTGTACAACAAAACATAGCTGAGAGTTTCAACACGGATAATGTCTCATAGAGAGTATCCAAACTCAAATAAAGTCCTCATTACAAATATTATCACACTATTTCACTAAATAGTGAGGACTACTAATGCAAACATCTGGACCGTCACTCCGTTCCCCGACTAGTCCCAGCTATATTCTCATTTCCTGAAGAGAACAATGAAACAAAGGGTGAGCTCAACTAGCCTAGTAAGAAATATTATGACTAAGATAATGCAGAAGAATTTATCGTTAGCCTTCAGTAGTGTTAAACTGATAAAATATAATAAACATCAAGTTTAACTGTAGCGGAACAAGCAATCCATTAGAAGAGTCAAGTAGAGCTTGATATCTACTATCTTCTATGATTTAAAAAGTTTTTCATCAATTTTATCGCTGAGACTCAGCTTAATAAATAAACCACATCATCGAATCATCCATGCACTACGGGCCAAGGATATTCATGAAATCATCAATGGTCATGATTATACCGAATAATTCCTGGTCATAATCATACCAACAACTGTCCATCAATGCACTACAGGCCAATGAGGATTTTTACCACATCATTTGTAACATTACGGTCATGATTATACCGAATAATCCCTGGTCATAATCATACCAATCAATAGTACATCTATGCACGTAAGCTACGTATGACTTTTATCATAATATAAGCATGAGGATGATGGCAATGATATAAGAATTCAATTAAAAGAAAGCAATGGATAAATTTTAAAAGATTTATAACTTAATTTATCCAGAATTCAATAATGTCCAAATTGTCAATATGATACTGCTTTGTGGAGTAAAATTCAAGAATAATATTTGTAACAAAAATGATTTGGACACCAAAGAAATCAATTTTTGTCATGAATAATTCCCCAGGTGAATAGTACCTGATTGAATAGTACCATAAAAATGAACACTACTCATGGACCGTACTCCGACATGAAAAGCTTAAAATTTAACAAGAATATGCAGAAAATATCCTTATGAAATGATACTAGATGAAACACAAATTTCAAGGATATTCTGCTAATTTCACGGAGTATAGAAGCAATACTTTAACAAAATGAGGGTATAATCAAGAATACGAGATGAAATAATATTACTCACATAGTATGGAAGAAAATATTATTCATATGAATACTGAACAAAATAATATCCTTTACCTCAAAAGAAGACTAGATACTGAAAATAGTGAGGTACCAGACTTCTCTTCTACTTTCTCTTTAAAGCTTCTCTCTCTATAGCTTCTCTTTCTATAATTGCTCTTGTGAGTCTGAGTGAATCGGTGAGAATGAAAGAAGAATGAGCTTCTATTTATAGGAAAACATAGTTTTGATAATTGCACGTTTTGGGGCTCGAAATATTACAGTATAATACCTTCATATTTTCCTTCATTTTTATATTAGTCCTGCAAGTATTATCAAACATGCACCACCTCCCCTAATAGTACATCTTGTGAATCAATAGTACAATCATGTGAAAAAAATAATTACAGTATAGTACCTTCATCTATACTTCCATTTTTAATTTAGTCATGCAAGTATTATCAATTTTGCACCACCTCCCCTAATAGTACATGCATGTGAATCAATAGTACACATATGTGAACAAATAGTTATAAGCATGTGAATTAATAACAATTAATTGTTCATTTATCCGATTAATTACCCGATTGGTCAATATAACCTCTAGACATCCATTATTATCGAAATAGATGTCAATTTCCACTAACACTAATAATCCCAACATAATGAAAATATCAATTTCATCTTTAATCAACACGAACTTATTCATCATTAATATTATAACTCACAATATTTAACAACCAGATCATTCCCAGAAAAGAGGGGGCTTTCCGATATGGATTTCTCCCTATTGGCGCGCAATTAGGTGACCAAACCTCTCATTGACAGAACTTTCTAGACATTGTCAATATTGCAAATAATAATATGAATAATTTTGTCGTCTCAATTATTAATTTAATAATAATAAATATTATGCAGATGATACTGTGACAATAATTGAATCAATAATATGAAAGATATTATGTACCCATTACTGTAGCAATTATTGAGTATAATTGAGTGACTTTTCACATAAGCATCAATAATCAATACCGTGTGCTACTATGCAACCACGCGTATTACTGTACTTTTACCACCGGATAGTTCAACAGTTTAACGGTACAACTTTCGTCGTTATTTTTATAAAAAGATAATTCTGTTGTTTTACCAATGATTCTGCCGTCATACGAATATTCCCTGTTAAAACGAATATTCCTTGGCCAATCGAATATTATATAACCACTTGCTTACTTTGCAAAAATTTGTAAATAATACCCACAACTATAACATTATATCAAATCCACACCATAATATTCAAAAATATATTTCGAGAAAAATTAATATTTATTCATAAAAGTTGGGGTCTTACAACCTCCCATTCTTATGAAATTTCATCCTCAAAATTAGGGTGCGTATCTGGTATTACGAAGAGGTGAGGATACCTTAACTTCATTTCAGATTCTAACTCCCAGGTCATTTCCTCAACATCGTGGTTTCTCCACAAAACTTTGACTTGATACGTTAAATCTTCCGCTATCTCGTCTGGTTCTAATTCAATAATGTGGTTCGGGTCTTTCACATATTTACGTAACATAGATATATGAAAAATGTTATGAACACGAGACATACTTGGCAGTAAGGCGAGTCTATAGGCCATAGTTCCTACTCGATCGAGGATTATAAATGGGCCAATGAATCGAGGATTGAGCTTTCTCCTCTTTCCAAATCTCATAACTTTTTTCCATGGAGCAACACGTAACAACACATGATCTCCAATATTGAATTCCACATCCTTTCGATGAAGATCAACATAACTCTTTTGTCGATCTTGTGAGGTTTTTATAAGTTGTCAGATCGTTTGAATCTTTTCCGTAGTCATACGTACCAACTCCGATCCCAACAACGTTGCTTCACCCACCTCATCCCAGCATACTGGAGAAAGACACTTTCTTCTATACAACGAATCAAATGGAGTCATGCCAATACTTGCTTGATAACTGTTGTTGTAGGAAAACTCCACCAATGGTAACAACTTGTCCCAACTTCCTTTGAAGTCAAGGACACAGAGTCTTAATAAATCTTCAAGAGTTTGAATAGTCCTCTCCGACTGCCCGTTCGTTTGAGGATGATATGCCGAACTAAATCGTAAATTCGTGCCCATAGCTTTTTGCAAACTAACCCAAAATCGTGAAGTGAATCTTGGGTCTCGATCAGAAACTATGGATACTGGCATACCATGCAATCTTACAATCTCGTTTATGTACATAAAAGCAAGACGTTCAAGTGTATAAGTTTCATATATCAGTAAGAAATGAGCAGACTTGGTCAATCTATCAATAATGACCCAAATCACATTTATGCCTTGAGAAACCTTGGGAAGACCAGTAACGAAATCCATGGTAATGTGCTCCCACTTCCATTCTGGAATTTCAAGTTGTTGGAATGGACCTTTTGGCACTTGATGCTCCGCCTTGACTCGTTGACAAGTTATACACCTTGAGATAAACCCTGCTATATCTCTCTTTATATAGCTCCACCAAAATGTATGTCGAAGATCACGATACATTTTGGTACTCCCAAGATGGATTGCAAACGGTGTGTTGTGCGCCTCCATTATGATTTTATACTTCTAGTCAAAATCGTTAGGCACACAAAGTCTGGAGTTGACTCGAAGTATTCCTTCTTCATCGATTCTTGCTTCCAGAATAGCTGTAACGACCCCAAAATATATACAATTTAAATCTCAACTTTGGTCGTTAATAACACATCTACCTTCTGATTTTACATCATTATTCGATGTTAAGCTTTATAAAATGCGAAAGAATTTAAACTTTTATGTCTTCTTACTTCAATTCCCTGAATCAAAACCTTTATCATCTACTTGTCTTTGAATCATATATAATCCATGATTCACTTTATCAGAGTTAATGTATATATATACTTACATAACAAATCGATATCCTTTATAGATTGGACAACTCAAACTTTAACTTTACAACTAAACATAAAGTATACACCATAAAACATTGAGTACATCTCATGAACCTTAATCATGGTTTAAAGGAATAACAACTTTGGAAAAAATAATAGTCTTCGTGTAATACATTTGATTCATATCTTTCAAGTACCACATAGTGTTACCTTCAATCCTTAACCTGCAAAAATAGTTATTTGCAAGGTTGAGCACGACAGCCCAGCAAAATCTAACAGTTTTCATGCATCACGTAGCACATAATGACATGCTCGGAATATATCTCATAAACATTAGACTAACGTAACATACATGTTACAGTTCATATAATCAAGTATAAAGATTGAGTTCCTTACTCAATCAACATGCTTTACTCAATCAATGTAGTCATAAGTTGACTTTAATATTTCATACATTCAACATATATATTACACATCATGCTCTTTGAAATAAAGATTTAAAACAGATAATCACCAAGTTAACATAGCAAATAGGAACAGAAAGATTTGCTTGGTTCGTAGATTACCAATTACCGAAAAACAACTTAAATGCTTTGCGTACATCCTACAACAGTTCAAAGGTTCATATTCACATGCATTAGTTACACATATAACGAAACCATAATGACTCTTGGTCTTAATCTTTTATAACTTGCGTCTCTTTGAAACTTAACACATATCTTCAGGTGTTTACTCCTCTTCGTATAACACTAATCATTACATAATCCCATTTTGTGTTCCTTTATACTTATTTCGAAACCGACACTTAACGTTCATTAAAGCCGTCATAGATTCCATTACCACATATTAGATGCATTACACTTGTTAGCAACAACTAGGTTATATAACCTCCACCTTATATCTCGTTACACTTATCTTATAATTGACAATTAAGTCTTCTAACGCGTATTTACATCCTTTTAAACATATATTAGATTAACCAATCAAGTTAACATTTAAATCGTTCTTTCAACTTATATCTCACTATAAACCAACATAAACCTTATCATTTATCTTCAACTTTTAAAAACATCACATTTAGTTTCATTTCATAACTTATTTAAATAATTACTTAAAATCTTCCCATTTTATATTACATCTCATTACAATATGTTATTATAGTCCACAATATGTCTTAACATCATTAACATGCTTGCCAAACTAGATTAAGTCCATTAGTCATGACCTACAAATAAAGACTTTCAACGCTTAGAGCTCAGGGACCTGGCCTTGTACAAGACCGTCCCCAAGCCTTGGGCACAAGCCTTGTTGTCTTGATGCTCAACTATTAAAAAAAACCATCTGGTAAGAAGTTGTGTTTAGTTTCACTGTGGTGATGGCGCAATTGCTTGCGCACACCCGCATGTAAACTGTAGCAAAGAACAACTCATTACTCAGATAGTCACCCATCTCAACCCAATTCCTACAGAAATCATGACCTAGCAACCAAAACTTTTGTAATAGCATAGTTACACATGTCATACACCATTCAAACTACATAAACATCATATTTACACAAATTTGAGGAATCAAAACCCCTAATTTCCAAATTTTCTTCTTTTTTACATATTTAGCGAATTCAATCATCACGAATTCGTTACTTAACCGATTGACATGATTTAAACTACGTCGCTTTCATTTCTTAACATATTAACGTAATCCAACATCAATTTACAGATTATAGCAAAGATTGAACATAAAATTTTGGACTTACTAAGTCATTTTCATATACAAAACACCGTTATCTTAATTTTCTTCTACAAACCACTTTTCCATGAATATAATTACTCAATACAACTTCTATATAACAATTATCAAAGAACTACATTATTAAGAATATAAAAATATAATTAAAACAAGGAATTTAGATTATAACCTTATTAGTAAGAATTTAAAAGAGAGATGGAGATGATGATGGTGGGGCTTGTTTTGTCTTCTCAAAGCTTTCCCTTATTCTTCTTTTTCTTCCTCTTCTTCTTCTTCTTTGACAACTCTCTCTAACTCTCTTCTTCTTTCTTTCATTGGTTTGTTTTCTAAAACTAACGTACTAACTTGTAGTATATACATATAATATATAATACCAGTAATATATAATATATGTAACTCCTAGTAATTATTATATATACTAATTACTAGTTAATACATAGGTTACACCAACTTGAACTTGAAAAGCCTAAGACCATGTTTGGCAAATACTCATTATTTTAATTAATCAATAGTTTAACATCAATCAATCTCATCAAATTGTCACATAATTATATTTACTTGTTAATTATAATTTCGTGTAACAATCATCACATAACTCATCTAATTTAATTATCTCAATTAAATTAGAACTATAACATAAAATTATTATATTAATTAAATTAAATACTAAATATTCATTTAATTAATCTACTACACTTAATTACATTACTCTATAATCAAAAAAAAAATTATTTATTTAACTCAATAAATAATTCAATTAAATATTTATATATATTAAAATTAATATATAACATTCTCTTCACATCAATTCACATATTCTACAATATATGACATACACATACTCACACCCAACATATCTCACAAATAATACTTTTATTTATAAAATTCTCATTTATAAATTCTAAAAATCTGGGATGTCACATCCTTCCCTCCTTATAAGGATTATGTCATCGGAATCACTGAAACCCTACCTTATTCATGTTTTCCACAAATCTATTCATTGAATAACTTCAACACATTACCTTAATATAGGTTTTATATTTCCTACTCTCACCATTCTTGATAATAAATTCTTATAAGTTTTATTTCATAACATTTACTTAGATTCAATTATATTTGAGTATTACATATTCTTTGACACGTTCATTATATTTCTCTAAGGATCATTATCATATACTATATGATCAAACTCTCGGGACATTACATTCACCCCTTCTTCTAAGAATTTCGTCCTAGAAATTTTTGACTTACTAATTTTCATTCATTCCCTTTATCAAAATAGATTTTATGTTACTATCTATTTATTCATTAGGTTCTGCAACCCAATTCTTTCTCTAAAGATCTTTCTAAGACCATCATATTCCTCACCTCATCCTCTTCTAAGAGTTTGACATTTCTCTTCTTTCTGGAATTTCATTTTTTTCTTGAAATTATTATATTTTGCTTAATTTTTTTTTTCATTCTTTCCACTTTCACCTTTCAGAATAATAAGAATCTTCCACAATTGCTCAATAATTGGGAAGTGATATGAATAATAGGAATTCAAAAGATTCCAAATCATGCTGAGGGGTCATAAGACCTTGAACTATGTCCCTAGGTTATCAAGTATCTCGACTTGAACCTTTAACAATCATAAGACTATACAGACCTTGAACTCTTCCCTACGTTTAACAATGCATCACCACTGTAAACCGTCATTAACAGAATGTTTAGCAATCACACAGGCTGAAAACACTCTCTGCAAGTACTCTAGGTGATCAACCTATCGTACCCCAACGTTGTGCACAACGTATTACATCTTAACATCGTAACGACTATATGCGTTACTTTCGGAACCATTGTCTCTGATAAGATGTCCCCTTTTTACAGGGTTGTTCACCTCAACTTTTTAACATCTGAATCCGAACCAAAACAATTTGTTTTGGCATAACTTCTCAAGAAATGCTTGAATTTCATGAACATCTTTCAATATTCATCTAGCTGAATCAAATAGCATAGACTTCTACAACAGTTCGGACATCAATCAAAATATACATATACATATACATATATATATATATATATATATATATCTCATAACTTAAAGAAATCTCAAAAATCTTTTTATGATGTCATGATACCGCACTATATTTATAGTCTGTATGAGGATTTCGTCATTTTGTGACTTTGTCATACTACATCGTACCATAGTGGGCTGACGATCCTTAGATCACATCCAACACTAAGAAATTCTGCATTAATAACTCCATCATTTTTATCATCTTTGCACCAGGTTCCATGATGCATTAATGATATAAAATACATTTTGATATTTTCAAATCATTTTCGTCTAGCCGAAACAATTAGCATAGACTATTCTTTAAACAGTTCAAAAATCTTTGAAAATCAGTTTTAGTGATATAATATCTCAACAGTAACGATGTGTCGGTTGTCCCAAGTCCACACACATTTGTCACCATGCGTTGAGAGTAAAAATTCATTTTAAAAAGGCACATAGTGCAAATTTTGCTTGATGTCAAAAATTTTGAAGTCTAGCATAGCTAGATGATTTGGAAAAACTTATGTCTCCACTTTCTATACTGATCCATTGTTTAATAATTCTATCTATTCACATAATCCTCAATTCTTCATTCATAACTTAATTATACCCTAGTTCATCAAACTTATCGCACATTGGAAGTTCAGGACTTGCCCCAATAATATGAGTTTAAGAACTTATCCTAGTCAGACCATATGCGTCCATTCGCTGAGGAGTTCAAAACATACCATATTATTATGAGTCACGAACTTACCATATGCATTAGTTTAAGAACCACGCCTAATCCTAATAATATCTGACTAATCTTAATAGTTCCTAACTATCAAATATACACATGAGAAAAGAATCACATTTTCACCACATATACGTAGATAGCGCGACACCGACATTCCAAGGATTATCAATGTAATAAACTGAGTGCCAGCACAAAACCCTCGCCCATACAAAGGTTTGTACAACTCAGCCATTGTGACGGCCCCAAATTCGGGTCTCTTTCAACCTGACATATGGTGCTCCACGGTGCTACAGTTCACACAAACATTCAATTGAAATTCCTCAAAAGAACGAATATGTCTTATATATATTCCAAAACAATACCACCATTCCCCAGGTTCTTTATAACTGTTACATTTGTTCTTGTCATAATATCAAATATTATCATTACAAACCTATACTATTACCTAGGTAATCTACACATTCACTTTAGCCTTCTCTTTATCCTTGTAGAATCCTTCAGTCCATTCGGTCTAAGCTGCATTCATATGGTCCAAGTAAGAGTGAGCTAACAAGCTTAGCAAGTACAACAATTTCATTTTAAAAGCATGCTTGAAACATAGGAATCATATATCTTCAATAACTGGATGATAGTTACGAAGTACTATCAATAACTTAAAATAGCTTTTCTTTTCCTTCAAAACATTTTGCAATAACAATAATCTGTAATTCATCAATTCTGATTTAAGTCGTGAACGTCTTATAGTCTTTTTGAATAGGACAACCCGGCACAAAGTCCGTAAGTCCGGCATATCTTACGAGCACTTCTAGGTGATCAGCCTATAGTACTCTATGTTGATCAACACTACATTCATTAAACGTGTAAATGTTTAAGTTGTGGCAACCTCACGTGCCCATCGAATACTCGATGAAAAATATATTTGTTTATTCACATTCAAGCTTACCTTGAATCAGTACCAAATAGTTGGCGTAGGATAGCGTTAGCAATTCTATATTGAAATACTAGTACACAGTTCAATCAATCTATCAAGATTAGTCTAGCTGAGCTAAAACTGGCATCGACTCTTTCTTCAAAACCATACATGCATCTCATAATGTAAATCATTTGAAAACCTGGCTAACACGAAGGTTAGACAAGTGTTTAAGAAAAACTTGCCTTCAGCGTCTGCTACAGTAAAATTACATTTCCTTTGAGTCCTTACGGTCTCTACAACACATAACCATATAACATACCATATTAGGTCATGATTGAACATACATAGTACTTAAAGAATCTTACCCTACTTCTCAATCTAATCCCGTATTAGATTTGTTATTATTGGGTTCGGCTTGACATCGTTCTTTTACATCGTTCTTACCAACTTCTTTCCTTTCTATATCTTAATTGAAATTATTTCATTATTACAACTCGGTTCGAGTTAAATATCCTTCCTCATGGCTTACTAACGTCCTTACGTTATTAATCAGCACTTAATCGGCATTGGTTATGTACCCTTATTGTACACCGTTTCTGTTTACTTTTACTTAACTTCGGGTGATCACCCTTGAGGTTTAGCTATGACTTAACAATGTTTGATTAAGTTCCTTAACTCATTGTTAAAAATTCCCATTCATGTTCCACTTGTAACCATTCTTCATTGTCTAAGTTTTAAGTCTGGCGTTGCGGCGCCGGCGATTACACTCTGTGCCGCATTGCGGCGTCGCCTATTAGGGCTTGAAGATCGGACTCGACGCTGCGGCGCCAGTCCCTTTGTTAATCTAACGTACTTTCTGCCGCTACTCTCGAAGGTTGATGCTCACTTTGGCATGCTGCGGTATTCATTATTTAAGCTTGCGGTCATGCATGGCCTTGACTTTGAGCCACAGAAAACTTTGATAGTTTTTTCAACTTTGCGAGATTCTCGTATGCGTAACTTCTTCGTTACAAGTCTGAATTGGCTCATTCAAGAGCCTACGGTTCACAAATTTCATACTCTACGTGGTCATTCAAGAATTTTATCTATTCGACTTCATTTGCTAAAATTTCACCTATTAGCCCATTTTTAACGAAAACGATAAACGTTTGTGAACATTCAATGCTCGTTTCTTTGTTCTAAGTCGGAATCCGGCCATTTTTGAGTTCCCAACTCTATAATGCCAAATAAGACTTGTCTCCATTGAAAACCAATGTTTCCAAGCTCAATATCAAAATTCGACTTCCATTACGAGAATTTCACGAATTCGACGATTGTCGTCTAATCGTGTGAATTCAGGCGAAACTTCGTTACTTGAGATTTTTAAACCATTTCACTTGGATTCAATCCATCATGCTACCATCTTGATATACATGCTTTGTTAACTTATAAACATGATAAGTTATTAATTGTTCTTAATAAGTTCAAAACTCATAAACTTATAAACTACTTATTAAAGTATAACATACTTAATTTTATTGCTTATGACTTATTAATAAGTTAAGTCCTTTAATCCTTATTCTTGCCTCTTATTAATCATGCTAACTTCTTAATGGAAACATATTACCACTTCTTACAAGTTCTTATACTTTCATTATTGTTCTTCACAAGTTCGTAACTTAAATGATTACGAATAACTTATTCATGATTTATACGGGTTATTAAGACTTAAGCCCTTTGGTTTATCATTCCTTAACATACTAAATCTACCAATACCCCCTTCTCTACTAATGGAAGAGAAAGAAAATCATGGCTTAGGATCACTTACTCTTTGATATTCACTTTACTATGCCTTGCTCAATCTTTAATCTCTTTCTTTATCCTTGAAATATGAAAGACTAGCTTTCTTACTTTTCTAGCTTATTCTCTCAACCAAATAAATTGTTTAGCTTGATAGGAGTTGGATGAAATTTGAACAACCAACAAATGAAGTGAGGCTTCTCTATTTATAGGAAATCCTAAGTTAGGGCATCAGGGTCATTAAGCCACTCCACCTCCTTAGTTCCACCTCCTTACTATTCCTTATTTGCTTACCAAGTTTACTTGGCCTCCACAACTTTTATCTCTTGTTTGCTCCCCACAAAACTTATCCTTTACTTAGCTTTTAAGTTACTTGGTCATCACATAACTTATCTCTTGTTTAGCCACCAAGCATAAGCACTTTACTTAGCCTTTAAGTTATTTAACTTATCCTTTGCTTAACACTTAAGTCTACTTGCTCAACACATTTAATTCTTGATCACTAATTCACCCATATAATCATGGGTTACCCCATGGATCCTCCTAATCCATTGGATTCTTACTTTGGGCTTAAGGTTTAATTAACCCAACTTATACATTGGGCTTGCATTAACAATTCTTTGGGCTTGCATTAAGTTACTTTGGGCTTCTCATTAATCAACCACTACGGCTTATCAATATCTTATTGGACTTTACAATTTCTTACACAAATCTACAAATTCAATACATATGGCTTAAAGCCTTATAACGTATAATTTACGTATTAATCTCGTATTCTAACTCGTATACTTATTCATATACGACATACCATGCTTCATTCATACTCGTATAACACCTCATATCATACTCGTATTCATTACTTCGTACAATACCTACATATTATACAATCATTACTTTAATTCATTAATCGCATTTAAATTCCTTCTCGGAATTCATTTTCCCTAATCGTTAGGTTTTAAGTCCGCAGGCGAAAAACTGCGTTTGCCATAACTGAAATATTATTAGATATTCTATCTCACATCGATATTCTATCATTACGTATTTCTCGAAAGTTCAAAAATAATTCCCGAGCAAAAATGCGTGAATAGTGTTTTTCAGAAACTTTCTAGGAAAGCTTTTATTTTCGTCTTGGAAATACAAACACTTT
The DNA here is from genome assembly GCA_020205615.1 of Panax quinquefolius. Classification (NCBI taxonomy): domain Eukaryota; kingdom Viridiplantae; phylum Streptophyta; class Magnoliopsida; order Apiales; family Araliaceae; genus Panax; species Panax quinquefolius. The sequence continues at coordinate 87,639,269 of CM035162.1, forward strand.
AATTCTACCACGTAGCCAAAATACTACGACGTTCTGACATATCTAGGTCATACAACGACCTTCGATTAGCTTGCTCCATAAATAATCCATTAAATTCATTTAATAAAAATAAAAATTTAATTCTCAAAAATCTAATTTTCTCGGATGTTACATTCTTCCCTTCTTATAAGGATTCTGTCCCCAGAATCTCGCTAATAATACCTACACCACAAAGGAAAATTTTTCCTTTATTTTAATATCGAGTTCCCACAATGCTTCTTCGACATTGGGGTTCTTTCATTTCACCTTCATCGAAGGTATTATCTTAATTCGCATGACTTATCACTTCCTATCAATAATCTGAGTTGGAAGTTAAACACTTATTAACACATTACGCGATCTCTATATTATCTTAGTTATCCTATTAACTCATATTTATATGGAACTCAAATTCCTCCCTCAAAATAAGACTATACTTAGTCTTCTAGTTATCCTGCATCATCTTCTTCATTCGTTTGCATCTCTCGTTACTTAGTTGTACTTACTTAACTCGTTCCATTATCGTGGATTGAGTCTATATTTTGAATAACAATTCTACCCCTTCATTCCGTAATTTAACTTCTAACTCCACTCTTGCCATCTCCGTTATTAACTCATTCTGAGTCGTTACCATCAATAGTTTTCCTTACCCTTCCTACTTAACGCGTCAGCTTCTACGTTTATCTTCCCTGAATGATATAAGATATCACAGTCCTCACTCTACTGCATTTTCAACTCTTTCTGTGTGGAGATATATTTCAGACTCTTAGAGTCCGTGTATATCTCACACTTCTCCGTATAAATATTATCTTCTGATTTTTAATTCAAAACTACAACTGCCAATTCTAGATCATAAGTATGATAAACCTTCTCATAATCCTTAACTGGCGTGATAAGTCTCCTAGATAAGTCTTTCCACATATCTTACACACCTCGATCCTTCACTTAGGATCCCCTTGTCCCACTTCAGTATTCCCGGAGTTAAAAATTTCTGTCTCTTTGACATACTGCCACTACCATTCTCTACCTTGGTTCCTCCCTCTCTCTTGCTCTCATCTTTTCCCTCTTTGGGGTATTGAGTCTACAACTCACTATCACCTTATGCTATAATCACCTTCTCCAGAATGATCCCATAGGAAACACTCTAGATCACCAAAATCCTACTATAGAGCCAGGGTTTTAGGCCCTGTTCAAACCTACAAGCCTTCCTCTCCTCAGTGTTTACTTGATGTAAAATAAACCTTGCCAATTCAGTTGAATTTGGCCGCGTACTGGGGAAATGTCATGTCCTCTTGCTTAAGTTCTAAGAATTCATTCTTTATCCTCCCTTGCATGCTTGTAAAAAAACAATTCTCGAAGAACACCTTCTTGAATTGTTCCCATAATATCGCATCTGTTCTAGCCTCACCCTGGTGAGCCTCCCACCAAAAGTTGGCTTCACTCTTCCTCTTGTAAGTCACAAAAGAAAACTTATGCATCTCACCTATGCTTGTAATAACAAACGCCTTCTCTATTTCTTTTACCCATATCTGGGACTCTATTGGGTCCTTCGTTCCTTTGAACTCCGACGGACCTACACCTTTTAAACTCTTTAAAGGTAGTCGTTCTAGCTACCCTAGGTTCCGCGGGTACTCTACCCTTGGTTTGGTTAAATACAGCCGTTAATAAATTAACGAACTCTTGCTTAGGGTTGTTCAGACCCCCTTCATTATCATTACATGATTCTGCTTCCTGATTACATTATCTTCTCATAGGAGACATTATTCAGATTAAACAAATAAAATTTCGTTATTATCTATGTACTTACTTCGTTATTAATCGCCATATACCAACTCGCATCATAACAAATCATTTCCATGAAAACTTCATTATATTCATATGCTTCTTCATTGTTTAAAACTATTTACAATTTTTTTTCATAGCCAAAAGCTATTACATTTCTATTCCGCGATCGTACTTCACAAAAGTTGGGATTTACAAAAGACTACCCTTTAAAAGAGGGTTTTACGTCATTACACACATATTTATAACTCTAGACTTTTAATAATGCATAACAGCATCCTCGTGGTTCTCATTCGCAATCTCCACTACAGTATCCCGACTAATAGTGTGACGGGTCTGTCCTGACTCGTTGGAATAACAGGAAACCTTTATCTTGAAATCCTTATGAGCGCTCTCATGGATGTAAGACATCCAGGCTATCTTCCGATCCTTCTCCCCAAGTTCTCTACGAAGCCCATCGACTTCCTTCTTAAAATCCCTAGCCTTATTTATCATGAGCATCTTCTCATCATGCTCAGACTCAAAATCAGCTTCTGCAGACTCCTTCGCTACACAAAGAGCACTAATCTCTTCATTCAGATTCTGCACAACTGCACTCAGTTGCACATTCTTGTCAAGCTCTGCCAGATACAATGATCTCATTGCATCTGGAGGTGATGACTCTAGTGCAGGTACCACCGTTTCAACCGATGTTACCTCCATTCCTTCCTCCACATCGTTCATCGTACTAAGGTATGATGCTATATCCATCTCTCCCTCAGAGTAGTGTTCCTCAGAAATGTACTCCTCTGTCTCCGAGTCCTCTAAAATCACTATTGGTACCTCTGCCACAGGCATGGGTACAGGCTCTACTCAGTTCCCAAGCTCTTCGCTCACCGCATGTACATCTCTATACATCAAGCTATCATTTGACATCCTACAATAACACATAACATGTGATTAGTACGTAACACACAATAGTATAAGCACAAATCACATTTAATTTATTTAGGGTTACTTTCCATCTTTTTACATCTTTTGGTATTGAGTTTCCTCAATACCTTATTGACTTATTCAACTTAAGGAAAGCTCAAGTTTACTTCCTTCGGACTTCTCTTCCTTAACGAGGTTATTAGCCTAAGGTTCTTCCACCCTTAAGTTTTATAACCTAATGCTTTGATACCAACCTGTGACGCCCCCAAATTCGGGTCTCTTTCAACCCGACATATGGTGCTCCACGGTGCTACAGTTCACACAAACATTCAATTGAAATGCCTCAAAAGAACGAATATGTCTTATATATATTCCAAAAAAATACCACCATTCCCCAGGTTCTTTATAACCGTTACATTTGTTCTTGTCATAATATCAAATATTATCATTAAAAACCTATACTATTACCTAAGTAATCTACATGTTCACTTTAGCCTTCTCTTTATCCTTGTAGAATCCTTTGGTCCATTCGGTCTCAGATGCATTCATATGGTTCAAGCAAGAGTGAGCTAACAAGCTCAACAAGTACAACAATTTCATTTTAAAAGCATGCTTGAAACATAGGAATCGTATATCTTCAATAACTGGATGATAGTTACGAAGTGCTATCAATAACTTAAAATAGCATTTCTTTTCCTTCAAAACATTTTGCAATAACAATAATCTGTAGTTCATCAATTCTGATCCAAGACGTGAAAGTCTTATAGTATTTTTAAATAGGACAACCCGGCACGAAGTCCGTAAGTCCGGCATATCTTACGAGCACTTCTAGGTGATCAGCCAATAGTACTCTATGTTGATCAACACTACATTCATTAAACGTGTATACGTTTAAGTTGTGGCAACCTCACGTGCCCATTGAATACTCGATGAAAAATATATTTGTTTATTCACATTCAAGCTTACCTTGAATCCGTACCAAATAGTTGGCGTAGGATAGCGTTAGCAATTCTATATTGAAAGACTTGTACACAGTTCAATCACTCTATCAAGATTAGTCTAGCCGAGCTAAAACTGGCATCGACTCTTTCTTCAAAACCATACATGCATCTCATAATGTAAATGATTTGAAAACCTGGCTAACACGGTGGTTAGACAAGTGTTTAAGAAAAACTTGCCTTCAGCGTCTGCTACAGTAAAATTACGTTTCCTTTGAGTACTTACGGTCTCTACAACACATAACCATATAACATACCATATTAGGTCAAGATTGAACATACATAGTTCTTAAAGAATCTTACCCTACTTCTCAATCTAATCCCGTATTAGATTTGTTATTATTGGGTTCGGCTTGCCATCGTTCTTTTACATCGTTCTTACCAACTTCTTTCCTTTCTATAGCTTAATTGAAATTATTTCATTATTACAAATCAGTTCGAGTTAAATATCCTTCCTCACGGCTTACTAACGTCCTTACGTTATTAATCGGAACTTAATCGGCATTGGTTATGTACCCTTATTGTACACCGTTTCTGTTTACTTTCACTTAACTTAGGGTGATCACACTTGAGGTTTTGCTATGACTTAACAATGTTTGATTAAGTTCCTTAACTCATTGTTAACAATTCCCATTCATGTTCCACTTGTAACCATTCTTCATTGTCTAAGTTTTAAGTCCGCGTCACTGTGTTTGGCTATTACACTCTGTCTTACCTGCATGGCATCGCTTATTAGGGGTTTAAAAGCTGGACTCGGATGCTGCGGCATGAGTCCTTTGATAACTTGCCAGCGTTTGCTTTCCTCTCAGAAGGTTGATGCTCACTTTGGCGCTGCGACGCCGGTCATTTAAGCTTGGAGTCGCGCCGTGGCGCGGACTCTGAGCCACAGAAAACTTTAACAGTTTTTTCAACTTTGTTAGATTCCCGGATGCGTAACTTCTTTGTTACAAGTCTGAATTGGCTCGTTCAAGAGCCTACTGTTCACAAATTTCATACTTTACGTGGTCATGTAAGAATTTTATCTATTCGATTTCATTTGCTAAAATTTCACCTATTAGCCCATTTTTAACGAAAACGATAAACGGTCGTGAACGTTCAATGCTAGTTTCGTCGTTCTAAGTCTGAATCCGGCCATTTTCGAGTCCGAAACTCTATAATGCCAAATAAGACTTGTCTCCATTGAAAACCAATGTTTCCAAGCTCAATATCAAAATTCGACTTCCATTCCGAGAATTTCACGAATTCGATGATTGTATTCTAATCGTGTGAATTCTGGCGAAAATTCGTTACTTGAGATTTTTAAACCATTTCACTTGGATTCAATCCATCATGCTACCATCTTGACATACATGCTTTGTTAACTTATAAACATGATAAGTTATTAATTATTCTTAATAAGTTCAAAACTCATAAACTTATAAACTACTTATTAAAGTATAACATACTTAATTTCATTGCTTATGACTTATTAATAAGTTAAGTCCTTTAATCCGTATTCTTGCCTCTTATTAATCATGCTAACTTCTTAATGTAAACATATTACCACTTCTTACAAGTTCTTATACTTTCATTATTGTTCTTCATAAGTTTGTAACTTAAATGATTACGAATAGCTTATTCATGATTTATACGGGTTATTAAGACTTAAGCCCTTTGGTTTATCATTCCTTAACATACTAAATCTACCAATACCCCCTTCTCTACTAATGGAAGAGAAAGAAAATCATGGCTTAGGATCACTTACTCTTTGATATTCACTTTACTATGCCTTGCTCAATCTTGAATCTCCTTCTTGATCCTTGAAATATGAAAGACTAGCTTTCTTACTTTTCTAGCTTATTTTCTCAACCAAATAAGTTGTTTAGCTTGAGAGGAGTTGGATGAAATTTGAACAACCAACAAATGAAGTGAGGCTTCTCTATTTATAGGAAATCCTAAGTTAGGGCATAAGGATCATTAAGCCACTTCACCTCCTTAATTCCACCTCCTTACTATTCCGTATTTGCTCACCAAGTTTACTTGGCCTCCACAACTTTTATCTCTTGCTTGTTCCCCACAAAACTTATCCTTTACTTACCTTTTAAGTTACTTGGTCATCACATAACTTATCTCTTTCTTAGCCACCAAGCATAAGCACTTTACTTAGCCTTTAAGTTATTTAACTTATCCTTTGCTTAACACTTAAGTCTACTTGCTCAACACATTTAATGTAACGCCCCAAAATCCGGTCTATCTTCACACCCGGATTCCGTACGTCACGAGTACATCCATCATCAAACATACATCATTATATACAAAAATATAACAACATACACTCTCAAATCCCAGGTTCTGGAAACCTTATAACCTTTTTCATTACAAATAATAATAAATACATTATTCATTTCATCTTACAAGAGTGACTTTTTTTCCGCCACCAAGGATACATAACAGTTCCTTAAACTAGTCTAGAGTTCAATTCATCTTTCTAAATTACAAGTCTTCACTTGATCTTCTCACTACCTTCACACCCTGAATGACAATTCATCTGGAGACCGTCAGCTTGATCTTTACGGGATCCTTAAGTTCTTCTAACCTTGATCGCTGAAAATTGTTTTTCATTTAAAGCAAGTATGAGCATTCAAGTGCCCAGCAAGTCATAACAGTTAAACAAACAACTTTAGAATTAAGACATTTCTTTAGAACTTCTATAACCGAACAAAGGTTATGAAGCAACTTGAATAATAGGAATAGTCTCGATTCCTATCATCTTAAAACATCAGTCATTTTCACTTTGAAATACTTTCATTCCTCTACCTTTTTCATACACATCATGTCTGGCTAGAATCATTAGCACAGACTTAACAATAACGGTTCATGTATAAATAGAACATACTTGTATTGAACAGCTCAATCACAGAACAATTCATATCATAGAAACACCAAAGTGTTCAAATTGTGGCTCAAGGCCTCATACGTTCTACCACTTTGTACAAATATCGCACATTCGCACATAGACAAAACTTCTCAAATACAACATCTGAGAAGTGTAAGAAAGTAGCATTCTTGTAATATGAATGAAGTTAGGAAACTTGCCTTACGCCCAACTACAGCTTTCGCCGAACTGCTCATTTCAATTCCTATATAACACATAAAGAGAAAACATAAACACCAATTAGTCATATATTGAACTTACGCATTGGTTTACTTAGCTTTACTTCTTAGGGTTCGCGTTCTTGTAATATAAGTTTACGCGACAAACTTCCTTTACCAGTTTACGGCTTTATGACATATGGAGATGTCTTACTCATACGTTCATCATCTTGGATGATTAGCATTCTTATCTGACTCACCTTCGGCTTTCATTAATCTTATTACTGTTCATTAAGGCTTTCTTGATAAATCATATCCTATTAATACTTTCGTTATCCTTTACATGAATCCCATGTTCATTACTCGTTCTTAGTGTCAAAGCCATACTGATTGTTGTATGCTAAGACCGCTCGTCCATTGCAACAACATTGCGTTCACAGCGTCTATACGCTACACACTTATCTCTCATTATCATGTCATAACATCGAAATGTTATTCATTACCCTCGTCACTCAACGTCTAAGGAGTCACAATCATAGCAATCCCTCACGTTCGTTCATTGCGACTACGGTCCCCGGACATCGGTTACGTAATCCCGTGATTAAATTCTTTGTCATTTAATCTTGTTTAATCTATATGTTCAACCTTTAATAAAGGTTTACATCACTTGATTAAGTGTTACATTAGTTGAATATTATATTCTTTATCGTCCCTTATATTTCCCCCAAGAGCTGAGCAGTTAAAAGCTCATCTCTAGCTTTTTCCCAACAATCGGCAGCCGCAGGCGCCCTCCCTTCATTATCTCTCGCGCGGCAGCGTGAGTTAGCGTAACTTCGACCCCGATGCAGCGCCGTGCCACTCTAAAAGGCATGACTAGCGCCGCGGCACCAAGCCCTAACCCTAGAAAATTTCTCTAAGTGTTAAATCAATTTTGAGATGCTTACTTCGTGATCTCATAACTCCTTCGTTATAACTCAGAACGAGGTCGTTCCAAAGCCATTCTCTTCCTTATCTTACGTACTTTAGTACCCATCAAGCATAAAATTAATCTAACTCCATTAGCATGCCATTCAATTGGCTTGATCATCACCATTTGTTCATTTTATGCTTTTTAACGCTCTTTGTTCGTTCGTCCGTAATTTGGTCATCCGAACTCAGAACTCGTTCGTTCTTGTGTCCATGACTCACGTTTTCTACACTCTATTACTTTCTTATGAAACCCTACACATTTGGGTTCAATTACTAACTTTCTAATTCTCGTTCGTCCTTTACGAAATTTCACCATAACTTCGTTATAACTATGTTTTTATCCATTCTTCATGAATGTTTCTACCGTTCCTAACCAAGCAATATGCAACTAACTTATACGCGATGGTTTTAAACTTGTCCATCAACAACAATTAAACTACGATGGTTTTAAATTTGTCCATCAACAACGTTCTTCGTGTTCTTCGCGTGTTCTTCGTGTTCTTCGTTCGTTCTTCATTTTAATCGATATTTTGGATTATGATTTCACTTTTTATTGGAATTTGATGTTATATAACACCATTCTTTACTTATTTAACCTACTTATTCATATAATCCACTCGGATCGTTCTAATTCATTACGAATCTTATACTTCCTTAAGAAATTTATTTACTAAACTTTAAATTCTTATTTCTTCATTTTCTTATGATTTCAACCATATGAACTCATCTCTCACCTTATCTACTTCTTATCTTCATTAAGTTATGTTTTTAAACATCGAAACTTAAAGAAAAATTATAAGAGATTAGGTTTCAAATTACCGTTCTCCTTTAATCTTCTCCCGTCGGACAAAGTTTGTACACGGCTAGCCTTTCCTCTTCCTTCTCCTCCCATCCAAACTCTCTCTCTCTCTCAAGTGCCATAGGATTTTCAAAATCTCAAAACAAAGAAATGAGCTTCCTATTTATAGAAAACCAAAGTTAGGGGTAGTTTAGTCATTTCACCCTCCTTAACCTCCTTACTATTCATTACTTAAGCCCTAAGTTTACTTATCCTCCACACTTACTTAGCTATTAAGACTTCTTAGCCCTTAAGTCTTCTTAGCCCTTAAGTTTACTTAGCTCTTAAGTTAAGCACTTTACTTAGTTATTAAGCATAAGTACTTTACTTAGCTATTAAGTTTACTTAGTCATTACTTAACTTATCCTTTACTTAGCCATTAAAACTAATCGTATTCTACGCATCTCATTCTCGTATTTTCTTCATATATAGTTCGTACGATATTCATATTATACGTCGTACCAACCCTCTTGCTATACTCATATTCCTCATGCATAATAATCCTAATTTTTATACGTAAACATTAAATTCTCGAAACTCACTTTTCCTAACCCTTAGGTTTTGAGTCCGTAGGTGAAAACTTCGTTTTTGCCATAACTGAAATATTATTGAATATTTCATCACGTCTCAGAATTAAACGTAATCTATAACTTCTCAGAATTTAAAAATAAATCTCAGAGCAGAAACGGATGAATAGTGCCTATTTCATCTTTTTTCCCGAAAATATTTTGTTCCCGAAAAACTTTCATTTTTGTCTTGAAAATTATTATTCGCTCAAACTAGCTCGTAGCCAGAATCCTCCCGACTTATAATCATCCTAGGTTATAGAACGATTAATAAACACACAATACATAATAATATTAATAAAATTAGCTTTATTAATAACTAATTCTTTAAACCTAAATTCTGGACGATCCGAATTTTTGGGTCGTCACATTTAATTCTTGATCACTAATTCACCCATATAATCATGGGTTGCCCCATGGATCCTCCTAATCCATTGGATTCTTACTTTGGGCTTAAGGTTTAATTAACCTAACTTATACATTGGGCTTGCATTAACAATTCTTTGGGCTTGCATTAAGTTACTTTGGGCTTCTCATTAATCAACCACTTGGGCTTATCAATATCTTATTGGACTTTACAATTTCTTACACAATTTTACAAATTCAATACATATGTCTTAAAGCCTTATAACGTATAATTTACGTATTAATCTCGTATTCTAACTCGTATACTTATTCATATACGACATACCATGCTTCATTCATACTCGTATAACACCTCATATCATACTCGTATTCATTACTTCGTACAATACCTACATATTATACAATCATTACTTTAATTCATTAATCGCATTTAAATTCCTTCTCGGAATTCATTTTCCCTAATCGTTAGGTTTTAAGTCCGCAGGCGAAAAATTGCGTTTGCCATAACTGGAATATTATTAGATATTCTATCTCACATCGATATTCTATCATTACGTATTTCTCAGAAGTTCAAAAATAATTCCCGAGCTGAAATGCGTGAATAGTGTTTTTCGAAAATGTGACGCCCCCAAATTCGGGTACTTGAAACCCGAACTCGGTGCTTCACGATACCATTTCTATAAGCTGAATAATACTAATAATAATAACAATAATATAAAATTCAAACTTAATTTACATATGCATCAAAGTTTACTCCCAGGTAAGAGATCTTTAAACATTCATTACATCATAGATAATAAATATCATTGTCTTAATAAACTATAACTATTACACAACATAATATAAATCTCATTCGAACAGCTTTTCTTTCCCCTTGTTCTTGCATGAACCTTCTGGTTGATCATACTTAACTGTAAACATTTAAATTTAAAGCAAGAATGAGCATTGAATTGCCCAGCAAGTAATAACAACAATATATATTAGCTGAAAGAATAAAATGTTTTCTTTGAAAGACACTTCTACAACGAATCAACAGTTTTGAAGTAAGCTGAACCAATAATAACAACATATCACTTCCATATGTAATCTTTGAAACTACGTATAGACTATAACTGGAGATCAGTCGACAGACTATGAACATTGTTTTTCATTTTCGCTAGGGTTTAGCAGAACTTCATCCGCAAACCGTCATAACTTACGGACACGAGGGTGATTTGCCCAATGTGCCCTGTATTGATCAATACTACCTGTAAGAACGATATTATCGTTCACTCTATCCACCTTAGGTGCACAAAAATTTTCCCATATTTGGGATGTTCATACTTAGTCGGGAATCTGAACCAAAATAATCTAGTTCGATACAATAACGTTCTATCTTGTTCAACAATATTTTTATGTCTAGCTGAATTAAATATTTTTACGGCTTTTAAGTAAACGTATACATACTTGAAATCAATAAGTATGTATCAACATATGATTAAATACAATGGTTATCCAAGTGGGGACACTTGTCTAACCCTATATACTCTAATTAATCTAAGCAGAATAAATAACGAATTATACAATAATACAATGATCGGATAATGTAAGAACTTGTATGAATACAAAGATTGGATACATAATGAATAATAATAGAGTTAATAATCTGGGACAATAATAATATAATTCTGAAACTTTCTTACTCATGTCCATTGCATAAAGGAAATGCAAAGGTAGGATACTTGCACAATGTAAATAATAGATCAGAAACTTGCTCAATAATAATTGGAGTATGCTTAGGAAACTTGCATAACATGATATACCTGTTTGCACGAAATAAAAGTAGTGCATAAGATTTTGATACTTGCATGAGCTTTGGCCGCCATAATAACTTATAACTTAGATTAATCTTTTATCTGATGACCTATCAGTAATAAGATCATTCGTTCGATTAGAATAATATATCGTAACACAGAACACTGTCTATTACAGTCAGCACATAACCTAATCACTTCGTCACATATATCTAACAATTATTGATTCACTAACAAATGCATATCTAGTCAATTTATCTAAGTCCAGATCAATTTCTGAAATATTTCGGTGTATCGACGACTTTATCGGGTAAATATCGAGTCTAAGACTCTATCGTGTAGTTCAATAGTCGATTAGATATTTTAAATATCAGACATATTATTTTTCATAGCCTTATAATAATTTTTAAATAATTATTATACTTTATCATGAATTTTCAAACACTGGAATCATTATTAAATGATTTAAATATTAACTAATTCTATTATCATTAATATTTAATTAATATTAAACTATTAATGAAGTTTATTGCCAAAATATTAAAGTTATTTATAATAACTCAAAATATTTTTAAAGTATTAATATTACCCTTAAATGATTTTTAAAACATCTAAAATCATTTTAAACAATTACCATTAATATTAGAATATTAATTTATTATTTATCAAAATATTAAAAGTCATTAATTATAACTTAAAATATCTTTAATTCATTTATTTCCTTTTAAATGATTTTTAAATCAATAAAACAATTTTTAAACTATTAATTTAATATACTTATTAAATAAACGTAATATCATTAATATTAAATTATTAATGCAATTTACCTTTAAATATCAAAAGTTATATTTTATAACTTAAAATATTTTTAGACTATTTATTTTCATTTAAAATGATTTTTATAATATTAAAATAATTTTTAATTTATTTATTTATTATAATTACTAAATAAATCTAATATCATTAATATTTAATAATTAATGAAACTTATCTTAAAATGTGAGACCCCAAATTTTATGAAATAAAAGTATTCAATTTTTCTATTTTGGTAAATGGTTAAATTGATAAAATGTTAAAGTTAAGGGTGATATGTGAATTTTTTTTCAAAGTAAACAAGTTGTCATAAAATACGTAGTCACTATTCACTCTAGTATTATTCACTCGGGTATTTGGGACACTTTTTGTGTCGGAGTTACTATTCACGAGTTACTATTCACTTGTTACTATTCACCCAAATTACTATTCAATCTAGTATTGTTCACTCGAGTATTTGGGACACTTTTTGTGTCGGAGTTACTATTCACGAGTTACTATTCATGGGTTACTATTCATAGGTTACTATTCACCCAAATTACAATTCACTCTAGTATTGTTCATTCGAGTATTTGGGACACTTTTTGTGTCGGAGTTACTATTCACGAGTTACTATTCACGGGTTACTATTCACCCAAATTACTATTCACTCTAGTATTATTCACTCGAGTATTTAGGACACTTTTTATGTCGGAGTACTATTAACGAATTACTATTCACGAGTTATTATTCATGGGGTACTATTCACCCGAGAAATATATTTCTTTTCGGTCCAAATCATTTTTGAGTACAATATTATTTCATGAAGAGATGTACTAATTTTTTGAATAGTTGGTTGAAATTATAATAGTAAAAAGCTTTTTATATAAAAAATGTAATACTTTTATAAAGTAATTCTATAAATAGAATATATTATATTCTATTATGCATAGTGTTTTGCATAGTAAAATCTTTTTATATAAAAAGAATACTTTATTAAAGTTATTCTATAAATAGAATATATTATATTTTTTATTATGCATAGTGTTGCATAGTATTTTGCATAGTAAAATTTTTTATATAAAACAAAATACTTTTATAAAGTTATTTGTTTTATTAGGCAATAATTAGAATATATTATATTTTATTTAAAAGATTTTGCTTTAAATATGGACCGTCCGATTAAAGTAAATCAATTTGGACCTAGATTCATGGGTTGGTTACTATTCATTCCATTCTTCATAAATAGAAGCTCATTCCTTCATTATTATTTCTTAATTCAATTGAAACTCTCAGAGAGAGAAACTATAGAGAGAATTCTTCTTCTATAATCTTGTATATTTCTTTAGAGTTTAAGAAAATTTTGAGAGTAGTGCAAGTTTTTTCTTGAGTATATCCTCGCCTACATAAATTGGAATACTCTTCTTTTACGGTAGGGAATATTATTTGTTGTAATTCGTAAGGGTTATTATTTCTTTTGTATTCGTGAAGAGAACTTACGTTATTCTATTCTTTATTATTACATTTGGAATATCCTGCCTCTTTGCGTTTTCTGTGGGACTGGTTCCGTTATTTATTATTCTGTTGGAATAACCTACCATGCATGATCTATCGCATGCATGGTGATTTCTTTTGTTATTCCATTCTTTATTATACTCGGTTGGTTAAAACTTTAACTTCATACTCCATGAAATTTGTGTAATATCCTTGATATCAAGGCTTCATCCAAAGATCTTTTTATGGAAATATTCTTCCGAGCATTCTTGAATTTTACTCTACAAAGCAAGATATCATGTTGACAAGTTGGACATTATCATTTCCTAGATAAATTAATTCTTCAACTTGTTTTATTGAATTCTTATATCATTGTCATCATCCTCATGTTTATATTTTGTTGAAAGTCATCTGTGGCTTGTAGTGCATAGATGGACTTGGTATGATTATGACCAGGGATTATTCGGTGTAATCATGACCGTAATGTTACAAATGATGTGGAAAAAGTCCTCATTGGCCCGTAGTGCATTGATGGATAATTTTTGGTATGATTATGGCTATGGATTCTCTTTGGCCGTAGTGCAAAGATGAATTATTTTATGGCATGATCAGGACCGTTGATGAAAACATGATTATCTTTAGCCATATTGCATGCATAATTCGTGGTCGTGATACTAAAGAATATCCTTGGTAGTAGTCAAAGTGATGATTCGATGATGTGGATTATTTATTAAAATTCGAGTCCCAGCGATAAAAGTCATGAAAAACCTTTTAAATCATAGAAGATAGTAGATTTTATTCTCTACTTGACACTTCTAATGGATTGCTTGTTCCACTGTAGTTAAACTTGATGTTTGTTATATTTTATCAGTTTAACACTGTTGAAGGCTAATGATAATTTATTCTGCATTATCTTAGTCATAATATTTCTTACTGGGCTAGTTGAGCTCATCCTTTCTTTCACTGTTCTCTTCAGGAAATGAGAACGTAGCTGGGGCTAGTCGGGGAACAGAGTGATAGTCCTAGATGGTGCATTAGTAGTCCTCACTATTCTATGAAATAGTGTAATAATAAATGTAATGGGAACTCCATTGAGTGTGGATATTGTCTAGATGACAATATTTGTATTAAAACTCACAGCATATGTTTTGTCGTATTTTACGCGACAGTTGTATTAGTAAGTTGTATTTGAATTCTGTACCATGTATCTGGTGACCCAAGATGGGTGATGTATACCTAATTTTGGGGGCGTCACAATTGTTATCAGAGCTTAGGGATATGGTCGCTGGCGGAGATAAGAGTTTAGAACTAGAAGGGGAGAGACGAGTAATATACTTCGTTAGTGTGTGACTTACCTAAGCTGAAATTGTTTACTTGATAAGTTGACAAATTATGATATGTCAATTAACCTTTTTTTGAAGCTATATTCTAGAATGATATCTGAAATACAGGAGATGAGAAAGGGGAAAATCATGATAAAGCGAAATTATCCGGGAAGGTACAATCCGAAAAGAAAGCAAGGTATTCTAATCTCTTCGAATATCAGGTACGTACGTAAATTTCGAGGGAGAAATTCCATAAGGAGGGGAGATTGTGAGACCCTAAATTTTATGAAATAAATGTATTCAATTTTTCTATTTTGGTAAATGGTTAAATTGATAAAAGGTTAAAGTTAAGGGTGATATGTGAAAAAGTTTTCAAAGTAAACAAGTTATCATAAAATACCTGGTCACTATTCACTCTAGTATTATTCACTCGGGTATTTGGGACACTTTTTGTGTCGAAGTTACTATTCACGAGTTACTATTCACAGGTTACTATTCACCCAAATTACTATTCACTCTAGTATTGTTCACTCGAGTATTTGGGACACTTTTTGTGTCGAAGTTACTATTCACGAGTTACTATTCATGGGTTACTATTCACAGGTTACTATTCACCCAAATTACTATTCACTCTAGTATTGTTCATTCGAGTATTTGGGACACTTTTTGTGTCGGAGTTACTATTCACGAGTTACTATTCATGGGTTACTATTCACCCAAATTACTATTCACTCTAGTATTGTTCACTCGAGTATTTGGGACACTTTTTATGTCGGAGTACTATTAACGAATTACTATTCATGAGTTACTACTCACCCGAGAAATATATTTCTTTTAGGTCCAAATCGTTTTTGAGTACAATATTATTCCATGAAGAGATGTACTAATTTTTCAGACCGTTGGTTGAAATTATAATAGTAAAAGCTTTTTATATAAAACAGAATAATTTTATAAAGTTATTCTATAAATAGAATATATTATATTCTATTATGCATAGTGTTTTGCATAGTAAAATCTTTTTATATAAAATAGAATACTATATTAAAGTTATTCTATAAATAGAATATATTATATTTTATTATGCATAGTGTTTTGCATAGTAAAATCTTTTTATATAAAACAAAATACTTTTATAAAGTTATTTGTTTTATTAGGCAATAATTAGAATATATTATATTTTATTTAAAAGATTTTGCTTTAAATATGGACCGTCCGATTAAAGTAAATCAATCTGGAACGTTCATGGGTTGGTTACTATTCATTCCCTTCTTCTATAAATAGAAGCTCATTCCTTCATTATTTCTTACGAATTCACTGAAACTCTAGAGAGAGAAACTATAGAGAGAATTCTTCTTCTATAATCTTGAGCGTATTTCTTTAGAGTTTAAGAAAACTTTGAGAGTAGTGCAAGTTTTCTTCGAGTATATCCTCGCCCTACTAGTTGGAATACTCTTATTTGAAAGGTAAGGGATATCATTATTGTGGTAAGGGATATTATTTGTTGTACTCGTAAAGGGTGTTATTCTTTCGTATTCATGAAGAGAACTTCTGTTATTCCATTATTTATTATTCAGTTGGAATAACCTGTATGTGCGGTTTACCCTATACTTGGTGGAATGACCTGTATATGCGGTTTACCCAATACTTGGTGATCTTCTGTTATTCCATTATTTATTATTCTGTTGGAATAACCTGTGTGCGCGGTTTACCCTATACTTGGTGGAATGACCTGTATATGCGGTTTACCCAATACTTGGTGATCTTCTTTTATTATTCCGCATTTATTATTCTGTCGGAATATCCTGTTAGTGTGAATTTCACTTGACCTGGTTCCAATATTTATTATTTCGCATTTATTATTACGCTTGGAATATCACATGCATGCATTTTCTGTTGGACTGGTTCCATTAATTATTATTTCGCATTTATTATTACATTGAGAATAACTTTTATGCGTCTTGTCTCTATCGCATGCATGGTGATGTCTTTTGTTATTCCATTCTTAATTATTCTGTTGGATTAACCTGTCTATGTGGATTACCACATGCATGATGAATGATCCTTTGTATTCATTCCTTATTAAATTGTAGAAATGATCTGTATACGTGGATTACCGCATGGCGGGTGAAAATCCATTTGCAATTTCATATATTCTTTATTATACTGTTGGTTATTGGTTTTACAGTTGTATGTCTTTGGCCTATAGTGCAAAGATGATATGTTGTTGAATATCTTTGGCCTGTAGTGCAAAGATGATCTGTTATTTGATAGCTTTGACCCGTAGTACGAAGATGGATAGGTGTATAACATGATCATGACCACTAGTGATACTAACGAATATTCTTGGCCGTAATGCATGGATAATTCAATTATGTGATTGGCAGGATCATGACCATTAGTTAATAGTTTAATGTCTTTGGCCGTAGTGCACTGACAGGCAATTGATTGGTATGATCATGACCATTTTTTTTAATAGTTGAATATCTTTGGCCCGTAGTGCAAAGATAGACAACTGATTGGTATGATCATTGTTATTACATTTGAATATCTTCAGCCTTTGGGGTAAGGATATTGAGTAAACATTCTATTAAGCCTTTGTGGCAAGAAGGAACTGTTAATTCACATTATTATAAATATGAATTGTGAACTTAATTATAATCTTTAGTGGTTCAGGTGAAGACAGGTGATGAAATTTCTCTTTATCTTGGGTACAACGAAGAACTGTTGATGAGTATTACAGAAATGAAATATTAACGATGGACTTTTAATTTGGAGGAGATAGTAGACATTATATTCTACTTGACTCTTCTAATGGATTGTTGATTTATTTGCAATTATAATTGAAAAGTTTTATTATCTACCATATGTTCGAATTCTCTGATTTATTCTGATGAAAGCTGTTGATAAATTAATTATCTTAGCCATGATATTCTTTACTGGGCTAGTTGTGCTCACCCGTTTGCTTCACAATTCTTTTCAGGTAATAAGAGTATATTTGGGTCGGCGGGGATAACAGGAAATAGTGAGATGGTTCGAGGCGCCGAAGTTTCTCAATACATTATAAAGCGGCATGACATACAATATATAATTGTATTGAGGACCTAAGATGTGGGTGTGTCGATTTTATATCGTCACGTAATATTTAATTTTGGTGAACTATAATAGGGTGAAGTGAACCCGACTTTGGAAGCGTTATTTGCTGCTGTATTATATATGGCATTGTAATAATTTGAGTTTGGATACGGTCTACTAGACAATATTGTATTAAAACTCATAAGTTAATCGTTGTCGTACTCGCATTTACGAGTTCAATAGTTGTATAAATGAAGTTTGTATTTGATTTTTATAATGTGATATCTGGCGACTCAGAATGGGTCGTGTGGACCTATTTTGGGGGCGTCACATAAAATATTAAAAGTTATGTTTTATAACTTAAAATATTATTAAATACTTTATTATTATTTAAAATGATAATATAAGGGATATAAAGGCATATATCCATAGTAAACATAACAAGCTACAACTTAGTTACCATAACAGAATCAAAACAACAACACACTAGCAGATCTAGTCGCTTGAAAAAGTTGTCAGGCCTTGTCTGGGTATGATCTGGGTTTTCCAGATTTTAGAAAGTCATGGTCGGTCAACGACCTTTGACCATGATTATCTGTCATTATAAGCATGATCTGATCCTGCTACAAGTTCTAGATTACGGACCTCATAGCATACTACAAATCCAAAACATAAAACACCCCAAATCATAAACAGAGAGAGATCTACAGCCTCAAACTTTTGCTTGTCAGACACAAAAATCATTTTTTCCAGATTTTGAAAAATGACAAATCTGAGCCTGTAGATGTTATGGATCTAACATCTAGCAACCCAGATCACTTTGTTTGACTCCATACTACATATTTAACACAAAAATTTTAACATCAAACATAAGATCAAGGTCAGATTATAAAATAGGGTTCATACCTTTAAGTGGGCAAATCTGATTTCTATACTTCTGATTTGTTAAGTGTGATAATGGGGCTTGATTTATGACTGATCTAGTAATGAAATTTCGGAGGTTTTAGAGAGAGAAGTTCTAGGATGAGTGTTTGTGTAAATTAGCATAAATGTGACATTTTCTCTCTCTTGATCTATACAAATAACATGTATGCAATGTATTGAATGATCACATGGTTGAGATTTGTAGCTTGTAGGTTCATAGCTAGGTAGACTAGGGTGGCTAGCAAGATTTTGATAAGATTTGTCTAACAATAATTCAAGAATGGGACAAAAGGGTATTTTAGTAATTTTGCAAATAAGTCAAAGGGTATTCTTGTCCAAGGTGCTTGAATCTAGTATTTATTCACTAGATTTTACATCTTAAAGTTTCCCAAATAATTACTAGGGTTTGGATAATTAAAAATTTAAGTGTAGCAAAATTTTAATTAAAACATACTAATTAAAAATAGGGTTTTTAATAGAATTTAGGGTTTAAATAGAAAATTAGGGTTTTTAAATTAGGGTTCCTTAATACCATTAGGGTTCCCAAATTAACAATTAGGGTTTTCTAATTATCATTATAATTCACAAAAATAATAATTAGGGTTTCTAAAATTTGTAATTAGGGTTCCTAATTAGCAAATTAGGGTTTTCAAATAAATAATTAGGGTTTCTCCTAATTACAGAAATTATATAATACATAGTAAAATTCATATAACACCATTACTACACAGTCTCGAACTCATAACCGAGTTTAACAATTAGGGTTTAATAACACGATATATGGGTTATGACATAATTTACCACAATTGAATAACCATTATCAGTCTCCACATTGATAGTACATATTTATAGCACTGAAAAATTAAAATACAATTAATATTATATTATTATTTCTCATCCCTTGATCAATACCCAAATTTAGGGTTTGGATTCCATATCTGGTTTATCTTTCATATATAACATTATTAATTAAGTTAAAAGAATTAACTTAAAACTCGAACTAAAATTCCTATAATAAAATTGTAATTATAATAATTCCAATAATCATTTCATATATTATTTAAATAATATAAAAATCATATTGTCATAGAAAATAAATAATAAATACATTTCTACTATAAAATTAATTATTATAAGTATATACTTTATAATGATCAATATTTCTAAAATAAAATTGTTTGAAATTATTCATGAAATAAATAATTTTATTAATCACATATATACATACACATTACTTGACACATATTCTCATCTTTTAAAAAAAAAATTAATATGCAAAATTTCTTATTTATTTATATAGAAAATATCAGGTTATTACATTCACCCTCCCTTATAAGGATTCCGTCCCCGGAATCACCGTTGTAAAAACTCATACTTACAAGGGTACATAGCATACATAGTCATTTCAAATAGATCTTGATCAGATTTGATCGAACTGATCTTTAACTATTCATATAAAGCTTATCTTTCTGATTAAACGGAAGCTTGATTTCTAAAAGAACTCAAATTCTTCCTTCAAAATTTATTTTTATAAAATAATTTATTATATATTTGAAAATCATATATATCGAAATATACAAGTTATACGAATAATACCTGGAGTTGCGTTCTCAGCTGACACCGTATACTAGACCGTCATATTGAAAACTCTTGCGGTTGATTATGTTAGTTTGTTTGTTGAAGTAGGTTCCATTGTCATTAGAGTCCCGTCGCCTTTTCCTTTACTCGCGCTCCCTGTATCCCCTCTTTTTTTTGGAGAGTCTTTCACCTTATGCTCAGTTGATCCACACTTGAAACACCCTCTGTTCATCCTTGGATTGGGACAGTTGGGAGAGATATGTCCCTCCTGCCCATACCTATAACACACAAACTTACCCTTAAGACACTCCCCTGAGTGATTCTTTCCATAATTCCCACACTGCACAACCTGTTTCTTTCCACCTCCTGGCCTACTTCTAGTATTCCCGAAATTATCTCCTTTTCTTTTCCCAGTCTTACTGCCACTATTTTCTTCTCCGGCTCTAACTTGATTTGCTTCCCACCAAAAATTCGTCTCCCCTTTCATCGTATAGGTGAAAAAAGATGTCTTTTGCCCATCCGTTACCCTAGCTGTCACAAACATCTCTACAGGGTCAGTTGATCCTCTAAATCCTAGCTGTTCGATTGCTTTGAAGTCTTTGACGTTTGCTGATCGATTACTTGGTTGATTTCCCGCAGCTAGTATTCCGTTCTTCATAGCTTGAACGTCTTCATTCGCCGAATTTTGTGTTGGGTCTAATTGTCCTTCAGCTTTGTTGACAGGTTCTTCTGACTTTTGGTTTCTTTTTTGTCTTGGCGGCATTATCTGATTAAATAAGATCATGTTCATCTAACTAATTCATCATACTTTTCATAGCATAGCACATAATGCTTTAAACATCTGTTATCCCCTTTGTGACATAAAAGCCGGGAATCGTTGCCACAACTTATACAAAAGTTGATAATACTACTTTACACAGACATACTTATCGTATACTCATCATAGAATCATACATATTCAAATAACACTAACACTACTCATTTCATACGCCTTCACTAAGGATCAATTACTTAGCATTCTATATATTTCTATTATCCTCAATAATCCATTCTCACATAACTATACCTAGTTCGTCAAACCTTCCACACATTATGAGTTTAGGAACTCACCACAAATATATGAGTTCAAGAACTCGAGCTTGATCTTCTATCCTGTAACTATACTCTACCTATCAGTCATACTATTATTTCTGGGTCTGGTACTACACTTTTCTGTATAATCACCTCATTGAGGTAGCTTTCAATGTGAGCCTCTATTTCAGCTATTGGCTTTGATATTGGCTCGGTTATGGAGATTGACTCCTTCTTTATGACCTGAGGGTATGCTAATCCTTATCTCACATAACATCTACACACTAACTATCTTGATTAACATATAGTATATACACACAGTAAACAATAGTTTTATAGGAGTTATCTTTTATTTTGTTTAACGATGAATTTATTCAACTCATCTCCTTTTAAACTCTATATGAGTTATCTATATTTTCAACGTTACCCTCTGTTCTAAGGTTTGTCCCACCTAAGGTTTCTAACCCTAAAGCCTTGATACCAACCTGTGATGCCCCCAAATACGGGTACTTGAAACCCGAACTCGGTGCTTCACGATACCATTTCTATAAGCTGAATAATACTAATAATAATAACAATAATATAAAATTCAAACTTAATTTACATATGCATCAAAGTTTACTCCGAGGTACGAGACCTTTCAACATTCATTACATCATAGATAATAAATATCATTGTCTTAATAAACTATAACTATTACACAACATAATATAAATCTCATTCGAACAACTTTTCTTTTCCCTTGTTCTTGCCTGAACCTTCTGGTTGATCATACTTAACTGAAAACATGTAAATTTAAAGCAAGAATGAGCATTGGACTGCCCAGCAAGTAATAACAACAATATATATTAGCTGAAAGAATTAAATATTTTCTTTGAAAGACACTTCTACAACGAATCAACAATTTTGAAGTAAGCTGAACCAATAATAACAACATATCACTTCCATATGTAATCTTTGAAACTACGTATAAACTATAACTGGAGATCAGTCGACAGACTATGAACATTATTTTTCATTTTCGCTAGGGTTTAGCAGAACTTCATCCGCAAACCGTCATAACTTACGGACACGAGGGTGATTTGCCCAATGTGCCCTGTATTGATCAATACTACATGCAAGAACGATATTATCATTCACTCTATCCACCTTAGGTGCACAAAAGTTTTCCAATATTCGGGATGTTCTTGAACCAAAAAAATCTAGTTGGATACAATAACGTTCTATCTTGTTCAACAATATTTTTATGTCTAGCTGAATTAAATAGCTTAGACGGCTTTTAAGTCAACGTATACATACTTGAAATCAATAAGTATGTATCAACATATGATTAAATACAATGGTTATCCAAGTGGGGACACTTATCAACCCTATATCTTAATTAATCGAGCAGTAATAAATATCTGAATTATACAATAATACAATGATCGGATAATGTCAGAACTTGTATGAATACAAAGATTGGATACATAATGAATAATAATAGAGTTAATAATCTAGCACAATAATAATATAATTCTGAAACTTTCTTACTCATGTCCATTGCATAAAGGAAATGTAAAGGTAGGATACTTGCACAATGTAAATAATAGATCAGAAACTTACTCAATAATAATTGGAGTATGCTTAGGAAACTTGCATAACATGATATACCTGTTTGCACGAAATAAAAGTAGTGCATAAGGTTTTGATACTTGCATGAACTGCTGCTTACAATAACGCAACTTAGATTAATCTTTTATACAGCGACCTATCAGTAATAAGATCATTCGTTCAATTAGAATAATATATCAGAACACGAACACTCGCATACTATTACGGTCAAACAAGATAACCTAATCACTTCGTCACATATATCTAACAATTATTGATTCACTAACAAACACATATCTAGTCAATTTATCTAAGTCCAGATCAATTTCTGAAATATTTCGGTGTACCGATGACTTTATCGGGTAAATATCGAGTCTAAGACTCCATCGTGTAGTTCAATAGTCGATTAGATATTTTAAATATCAGACATATTATTTTCCATAGCCTTATAATAATTTTTAAATAATTATTATACTTTATCATGAATTTTCAAACACTTTGGAATCATTATTAAATGATTTAAATATTAACTAATTCTATTATCATTAATATTTAATTAATATTAAACTATTAATAAAGCTATTGCCAAAATATTAAAGTTATTTATAATAACTCAAAATATTTTTAAAGTATTAATATTACCCTTAAATGATTTTTAAAACATCTAAAATCATTTTTAAACAATTACCATTAACATTAGAATATTAATTTATTATTTATCAAAATATTAAAAGTCATTAATTATAACTTAAAATATCTTTAATTCATTTATTTCCTTTTTAAATGATTTTTAAACCAATAAAACAATTTTTAAACTATTTATTTAATATACTTATTAAATAAACGTAATATCATTAATATTAAATTATTAATGCAATTTACCTTTAAATATCAAAAGTTATATTTTATAACTTAAAATATTTTTAAACTATTTATTTTCATTTAAAATGATTTTTATAATATTAAAATCATTTTAATTAATTTATTTAATATAATTACTAAATAAATCTAATATCATTAATATTTAATAATTAATGAAACTTATCTTAAAATATTAAAAGTTATGTTTTATAACTTCAAATATTATTAAATACTTTATTATTATTTAAAATGATAATATAAGGGATATAAAGGCATATATCCATAATAAACATAACAAGCTACAACTTAGTTACCATAACAGAATCAAAACAACAACACACTAGCAGATCTAGTCGCTTGAAAAAGTTGTCAGGCCCTGTCTGGGCACGATTTGGGTTTTCCAGATTTTAGAAAGTCATGGTCGGTCAACGACCTTTGACCATGATTATCTGTCATTATAAGCATGATCTGATTATGCTACAAGTTCTAGATTACGGACCTCATAGCATACTACAAATCCAAAACATAAAAAACCCCAAATCATAAACAGAGCGAGATCCACAACCTCTGACTTTGGCTTGTCAGACACAAAAATCATTTTTTCCAGATTTTGAAAAATGACAAATCCGAGCCTCTAGATGTTATGGATCTAACATCTAGCAACCCAGATCACTTTGTTTGACTCCATACTACATATTTAACACAAAAATTTTAACATCAAACATAAGATCAAGGTCAGATTATAAAATAGGGTTCATACCTTTAAGTGGGCAAATCTGATTTCTATACTTCTGATTTGTTAAGTGTGATAGTGTGGCTTGATTTATGACTGATCTTGTAAGAAAATTTCGGAGGTTTTAGAGAGAGAAGTTCTAGGATGAGTGTTTGGGCTAATTAGCATAAATGTGACATTTTCTCTCTCTTGATCTATACAAATAACATGTATGCAATGTATTGGATGATCACATGGCTGAGATTTGTAGCTTGTAGGTTCATAGCTATGTAGACTAGGGTGGCTAGCAAGATTTTGATAAGATTTGTCTAACAATAATTTAAGAATGGGACAAAAAGGGTATTTTAGTAATTTTGAAAATAAGTCAAAGGGTATTCTTGTCCAAGGTGCTTGAATCTAGTATTTATTCACTAGATTTTACATCTTAAAGTTTCCCAAATAATTACTAGGGTTTGGATAATTAAAAATTTAAGTGTAGCAAAATTTTAATTAAAACATACTAATTAAAAATAGGGTTTTTAATAGAATTTAGGGTTTAAATAGAAAATTATGGTTTTTAAATTAGGGTTCCTTAATATCATTAGGGTTCCCAAATTAACAATTAGGGTTTCCTAATTATCATTATAATTCACAAAAATAATAATTAGGGTTTCTAAAATTTGCAATTAGGGTTTTCAAATAAATAATTAGGGTTTCTCCTAATTACAGAAATTATATAATACATAGTAAAATTCATATAATACCATTTCTACACAGTCTCGAACTCATAACCGAGTTTAACAATTAGGGTTTAATAACACGATATATGGGTTATGACATAATTTACCACAATTGAATAACCATTATCAGTTTCCACATTGACAGTACATATTTATAGCACTGAAAAATTAAAATACAATTAATATTATATTATTATTTCTCATCCCTTGATCAATACCCAAATTTAGGGTTTGGATTCCATATCCGGTTTATCTTTCATATATAACTTTATTAATTAAGTTAAAATAATTAACTTAAAACTACGAACTAAAATTCATATAATAAAATAGTAATTATAATAATTCCAATAATCATTTCATATAATATTTAAATAATATAAAAATCATATTGTCATAGAAAATAAATAATAAATACATTTCTACTATAAAATTAATTATTATAAATATATACTTTATAATGATCAATATTTCTAAAATAAAATTGTTTGAAATTATTCATGAAATAAATAATTTTATTAATCATATATATACATACACATTACTTGACACATATTAGATGCATTACACTTGTTACCAACAACTAGGTTATATAACCTCCGCCTTATATCTCGGTACACTTATCTTACAATTGACAATTAAGTCTTCTAACGCGTATTTACATCATTTTAAACATATATTAGATTAATCAATCAAGTTAACATTTAAATCGTTGTTTCAACTTATATCTCACTATAAACCAACATAAACCTTATCATTTATCTTCAACTTTTAAAAACATCACATTTAGTTTCATTTCATAACTTATTTAAATAATTACTTAAAATCTTCCCATTTTATATTACATCTAATTACAATATGTTATTATAGTCCACAATATGTCTTAACATCATTAACATGCTTGCTAAACTAGATTAAGTCCATTAGTCATGACCTACAAATAGGCAGACTTCACCGCTTCAGCTCAGGGACTTACATAGCAATTGCTGTTGTCCCAAGCCTTAGCACTTGGGCAAAAATGTTGTCTTTGGTGTTTGAGCTACAGAAAACCATACAATATATTCTTTACGATTAAGTCGTGGTGGTGATAAGAACTAGTGCTTACACACCAGCATGTAAACCGCAAAGAAGAACTCTAGTTTCTGCTAATCACCCATCTAAACCCAATTCCTACAGAAATCATGACTTAGCAACCAAAACTTTTGTAATAGCATAGTTACACATGTCATACACCATTCTAACTACATAAACATCATATTTACACAAATTTGAGGAATCAAAACCCCTAATTTCCAAATTTTCTTCATTTTTACATATTTGGCGAATTCAATCGCCACGAATTCGTTACTTAACCGATTGACATGATTTAAACTACGCCGCTTTCATTTCTTAACATACTAACATAATTCAACATCAATTTACAGATTATAGCAAAGATTGAAAATAAAATTTTGGACTTACTAAGCCATTTTCATATACAAAACACCGTTATCTTAATTTTCTTCTACAAACCAGTTTTCCATGAATATAATTACTCAATACAACTTCTATATAACAATTATCAGAGAACTACATTATGAAGAACATAAAAATATAATTAAAATAAGGAATTTAGATTATAACCTTATTAGTATGAATTTAAGAGAGATTGAGATGATGATGATGGGGCTTGTTTTGTCTTCTCAAAGCTTTCCATTCTTCTTCTTTTTCTTCCTCTTCTTCTTCTTCTTCTCTGACAACTCTCTCTAACTCTCTTCTTCCTTCTTTCTTTGGTTTGTTTTCTAAAACTAACGTACTAACTTGTAGTATATACATATAATATATAATACCAGTAATATATAATATATGTAACTCCTAGTAATTATTATATATACTAATTACTAGTTAATACATAAGTTACACAAACTTGAACTTGAAAAGCCTAAGACCATGTTTGGAAAATACTCATTATTTTAATTAATCAATAGTTTAACAACAATTAATCTCATCAAATTGTCACATAATTATATTTAC
This sequence comes from Panax quinquefolius, assembly GCA_020205615.1. Classification (NCBI taxonomy): domain Eukaryota; kingdom Viridiplantae; phylum Streptophyta; class Magnoliopsida; order Apiales; family Araliaceae; genus Panax; species Panax quinquefolius. The sequence continues at coordinate 87,666,755 of CM035162.1, forward strand.
TTGTTAATTATAATTTCGTGTAACAATCATCACATAACTCATCTAATTTAATTAACTCAATTAAATTAGAACTATAACATAAAATTATTATATTAATTAAATTAAATACTAAATATTCATTTAATTAATCTACTACACTTAATTACATTACTCTATAATCAAAACAAAATTTATTTATTTAACTCAATAAATAAATCAATTAAATATTTATATATATTAAAATTAATATATAACATTCTCTTCACATCAATTCACATATTCTACAATATATGACATACACATACTCACACCCAACATATCTCACAAATAATACTTTTATTTATAAAATTCTCATTTATAAATTCTAAAAATCTAGGATGTCACATCCTTCCCTCTTTATAAGAATTCTGTCCTCGGAATCACTGAAACCCTACCTTAATCATGTTTTCCTTAAATCTATTCATTGAATAACTTCAACACATTACCTTAATATATGTTTTATATTTCCTACTCTCACCATTCTTGATAATAAATTCCTATAAGTTTTATTTCATAACATTTATTTAGACTCAATTATATTTGAGTATTACATATTCTTTGACCCGTTCATTATCTTTCTCTAAGGATCATTATCATATACTATATTATCAAACTCTCGAGACATTACATTCACCCCTTCTTCTAAGAATTCCGTCCTCGAAATTTTTGACTTACTAATTTTCATTCATTCCCTTTATCAAAATAGATTTTATGTTACTATCTATTTAATCATTAGGTTCTGCAACCCAATTCTTTCTCTAAAGATCTTTCTAAGACCATCATATTCCTCACCTCATCCTATTCTAAAAGTTTCACATTTCTCTTCTTTCTGGAATTTCATTTTTTTCTTGAAATTATTATGTTTTGCTTAATTTTATTCTTCATTCTTTCCACTTTCACCTTTCAGAATAATAAGAATCTTCCACAATTGCTCAATAATTGGAAAGCGATATGAATAACAGGAATTCAAAAGATTCCAAATCATGCTGACGGGTCATAAGACCTTGAACTACGTCCCTGGGTTATCAAGTATCTCAACTTGAACCTTTAACAGTCATAGAACTATACGGACCTTGAACTCTTCCCCAGGTTTAACAGTGCATCATCATTGTAAACCGTCATTAACAGAATGTTTAGCAATCACACAGGCTGAAAACACTCTCTGCAAGTACTCTAGGTGATCAGCCTATCGTACCCCTACGTCATGCACAACGTATTACATCTTAACATCGTAACGACTATATGCGTTACTTTCGGAACCATTGTCTCCGATAACATGTCCCCTTTTTACAGGGTTGTTCACCTCAGCTTTTTAACATCTGAATCCGAACCAAAACAATTTGGTTTGGCATAACTTCTCAAGAATCTTTTTATGATGTCATGATACCGCAATGTATTTACAGTCCATTTGAGGATTCCGTCATTTTGTGACTTTGTCATACTACATCATACCATAGTGTCAATGATTTTAACCTTAGATCACATCCAACACTAAGAAATTTTGCATTAATAACTCCATCGTTTTTATCATCTTTGCACCAGGTTCCATAATGCATTAATGATATAAAATACATTTTGATATTTTTAAATCATTTTCGTCTAGCCGAAATAATTAGCATAGACTATTCTTTAAACTTTTCAAAAATCTTTGAAAATCGATTTTAGTGATATAATATCTCAATAGGTAACGATGTGTCAGTGTCCCGAAGTCCACACAAACATATTTGTCACCATGCGTTATGAGTAAAAATTCATTTTAAAATGGCACATAGTGCAAATTTAGCTTGATGTCAAAATTTTGAAGTCTAGCATAGCTAGAAGATTTGGAAAAACTTATGTCTCCACTTTCTATAGTGATCCATTGTTTAATAATTCTATGTATTCATATAATCCTCAATTCTTCATTCATAACTTAATTATACCCCAGTTCATCAAACTTATCGCACATTGGAAGTTCAGGACTTGCCCCAATAATATGAGTTTAAGAACTTATCCAAGTCAGACAATATGCGTCCATTCGCTGAGGGGTTCAAAACATACCATATTATTATGAGTCACGAACTTACCATATGCATTAGTTTAAGAACCACACCTAATTCTAATAATATCTAACTAATCTTAATAGTTCCTAACTATCAAATATACACATGAGAAAAGAATCACATTTTCACCACATATACATAGATAGCGCGACACCGACATTCCAAGGATTATCAATGTAATAAACTGAGCGCCAGCACAAAATCCTCGCCCATACAAAGGTTTGTACAACTCAGCCATCACATGAGTCCTCATTGAAATCCCACCTAACTCTATCTTACTCTTAACTTGCTCTTTGCTCGATACCAATTCCTCGTATCACATTATCTATAACTCCTCATGAGTTTATCTTGTACTATTTCATAGTACATTACCTTCATAGCATCAAGCTATAATTATTCAAACATTACAGACCATCTTTCTTCTATAACTTAAACAGATCACGTCGTGATCTTATTCTATAATCATCTCCCTTAAAATTCTTTTCTTAACTCGTGATCATTTTATATTACGATCCCCTATCTTTTCTTTCATTTACGACATTATTCGTTATTTTGGCTATTGGAGTTAGGTAACTCCCATTTCTTATCTTTATATCTCTTCAAGATTCTTCTTTTAATCTTCTTGTTTATTTAACAATTCTTGCTTTAAGAATTTCCAACTTCATTTATATCGTTCAACATTTCATTCAAGTTCTAGACTTGGTACACATCGAGTCTCTACCAGTTTCAATATGGTACGCTGAGTGGTTTCCCACAAACAACCAACAAACTAGGTTCCGAGTTGCTAGTTCGTATATACCTTCGCTCTATGAAGGAATCGTTTAGCCCAGATACCATACATCAACTACTAAAGATTACAACTGTACCATACTTAACTATAACTTTTTGATTCTTAACTTCTATACCATTCTCTTCTTATAGACATTGTCTATCACCTTACATCCTTATTATTGGAGTTGGGTAACCCCACATTCATATTCCTTATAACTCTACGAGATTCTTCTTTGAATCCTCTTATGCATGTTTTAATCCCTTATTTATAAATTTCTTAACTTACTTCTTATTGTTCAAACTCTATCTGAGCTTATTCTCTCATTATCTTCATCTTCCTTCTCTAAGGTTATAACCTACGGTACTCCTACCTAAGGTTTATAACCTACGGCTTTGATACCAACTGTAACGACCCCAAAATTCATACAATTTAAATCTCAACTTTGGTTGTTAATAACACATCTACCTTCTGATTTTACATCATTATTCAATGTTAAGCTTTATAAAATGTGGAATAATTTAAACTTTTATGTCTTTTTACTTCAATTCCCTGAATCAAAACCTTTATCATCTACTTGTCTTTGAATCATATATAATCCACGATTCACTTTATTAGAGTTAATGTATATATATACTTACATAACAAATCGATATCCTTTATAGATTGGACAACTCAAACTTTAACTTTACAACTCAACATAAAGTATACACCATAAAACATTGAGTACATCTCATGAACCTTAATCATGGTTTAAAGGAATAACAACTTTGGCTAAATTAATAGTCTTCGTTTATTACATTTGATTCATATCTTTCAAGTACCACATAGTGTTACCTTCAATCCTTAACCTGCAAAAATGGTTATTTGCAAGGTTGAGCTCGAAACCAAAGAAAATCTAACTGCTTTTTCATGCGCATCACGAAGTACATATAATGACATGCTCGACATATATCTCATAAACATTAGACTAACGTAACATACATGTTACAGTTCATATAATCAAGTATAAAGATTTAGTTCCTTACTCAATCAGCATGATTTACTCAATCAATGTAGTCATAAGTTGACTTTAACATTTCATACATTCAACATATATATAACACATCATGCTCTTTGAAATAAAGATTTAAAACAGATAATCACCAAGTTAACATAACAAATAGGAACTGAAAGATTTGCCTGGTTCGTAGATTACCAATTACCGAAAAACAGCTTAAATGATTTGCGTACATCCTACAACAGTTCAAAGGTTCATATTCACAAGCATTAGTTACACATATAACGAAACCATAATGACTCTTAGTCTTAATCTTTTATAACTTGCGTCTCTTTGAAACTTAACACATATCTTCAGGTGTTTACTCCTCTTCGTATAACACTAATCATTACATAAACCCATTTTGTGTTCCTTTATACTTCTTTCAAAACTGACACTTAACGTTCATTAAAGTCGTCATAGATTCCATTACCACATATTAGATGCATTACACTTGTTAGCAACAACTAGGTTATATAACCTCCGCCTTATGTCTCGTTACACTTATCTTACAATTGACAATTAAGTCTTCTAACGCGTATTTACATCCTTTTAAACATATATTAGATTAACCAATCAAGTTAACATTCAAATCGTTCTTTCAACTTATATCTCACTATAAACCAACATAAACCTTATCATTTATCTTCATCTTTTAAAAACATCACATTTAGTTTCATTTCATAACTTATTTAAATAATTACTTAAAATCTTCCCATTTTATATTACATCTCATTACAATCATATTATAGTCCAAAATATGTCTTAACATCATTAACATGCTTGCCAAACTAGATTAAGTCCATTAGTCACGACATATATAAATAAAGTGACTTCTTCGCCTGAAATTTGAGGATTACCTGTTGCAATTGCTACTTGTCCCAAGCCTTGGCACGCCAAGCTTGCTAACGTTGGTGCTCGATCATAGAAAAAACCATAGAGTGCAACATTGCCTGCTTTTTTTTTTACTGTGGTGACGGCAAAATGCGCTAATACCTGCATGTAAACTGCAAAGAAGAACTCTCATATTTGGTAGCCACCCATCTCAACCCAATTCCTACAGAAATCATGACTTAGCAACCAAAACTTTTGTAATAGCATAGTTACACATGTCATACACCATTCTAACTACATAAACATCATATTTACAGAAATTTGAGGAATCAAAACCCCTAATTTCAAAATTTTCTTCATTTTTACATATTCAGCGAATTCAATTGCCACGAATTCGTTACTTAACCGATTGACATGATTTAAAATACACCGCTTTCATTTCTTAACATACTAACATAATCCAACATCAATTTACAGATTATAGCAAAGACTGAACATAAAATTTTGGACTTACTAAGCCATCTTCATATACAAAACACCGTTATCTTAATTTTCTTCTACAAACCACTTTTCCATGAATTTAATTACTCAATACAACTTCTATATAACAATTATCGGAGAACTACATTATGAAGAACATAAAAAAATAATTAAAATAAGGAATTTAGATTATAACCTTATTAGTATGAATTTAAGAGAGAGATGGAGATGATGATGATGGAGCTTGTTTTGTCTTCTTAAAGCTTTCCCTTCTTCTTCTTTTTCTTCTTCTTCTTCTTTTTCTCTGACAACTCTCTCTAACTCTCTTCTTCTTTCTTTCTTTGGTTTGTTTTCTAAATTAACGTACTTACTTGTAGTATATACATATAATATATAATACCAGTAATATATAATACATGTAACTCCTAGTAATTATTATATATACTAATTACTAGTTAATACATAAGTTATGTGACGCCCCCAAAATTAGGTATACATCACCCATCATGGGTCGCCAGATACATGGTACAGAATTCAAATACAACTTACTAATACAACTGTCGTGTACAATACGACAAAACATAAACTGTGAGTTTGAATACAAATATTATCTACTAGAGATTATACAAACTCAAAAGGAGTCCTCATTACAATTATTATCACACTATTTCACAGAATAGTGAGGACTACTAATGATATCCTCTGGACCAACACTCCATTCCCCGACTCGTCCTCGCTATATTCTCATTTCCTTAAGAGAACAGTGAAAGAAAGGGTGAGCTCAACTAGCCCAGTAAGAAATATTATGACTAAGATAATGCTGAATAAATTATCATTAGTCTCCAACAATGTTAAACTGATAAAATATAATAGACATCAAGTTTAACTGTAGCGGATCAAGCAATCCATTAAAAGAGTCAAGTAGAGAATAGAATCTACTATCTTTTATGATTTAAAAAGTTTTTCATCACTTTTATCGCTGAGACTCAGCTTAATAAATAATCCACATCATCCCTGCACTACGACCAAGGATATTCATTAGGGTCACGACCACAAATTCCATGCACTACGGGCCAAGGATATTTATGTATTCATCAATGGTCATGATCATGCCAACAACTGTCCATCAATGCACTACGGGCCAATGAGGACTTTTACCACATCATTTGTAACATTACGGTCATGATTACACCGAATAATCCCTGGTCATAATCATACCAAGTCCATCCATGCTTTACAGGCCACAGATGACTTTCAAAAAAATATAAACATGAGGATGATGACAATGATATAAAAATTCAATAAAACAAGTTCAAGAATTAAGTTATTCAGGAACTAATAACGTCCAAATTGTCAACATGATACTGCTTTGTAGAGTAAAATTCAAGATTTCTCAGAAGAATATTTCCATGAAAAATACTGGATGAAGCAAAAATATCAAGGATATTCCACTAATTTCATGGAGTATAGAAGTCAAAATTTTAACCAACTGAGAATAATAAGGAATGGAATAAAATGAAATTACCATGCATGCGACTTGATAAGATAGGCGAGTTATTCAACAGAATAATAATAATGGAACTAGGTCAGGTGAAAATCACACCGACAGGATGTTCCAACAGAATAATAAAGACAGAATAATAAAAACAGAACCAGGCCCGACGTATAGCACAGACAGGATGTTCCAACGGAATAATAAAGACAAAATAATAGAAACGGAACTAGGTCCCAGCAGATAGTATGACGAGGATGTTCCAACGGAATAATAAAGACGTAATAATAGAAGAATGTCACCACGTATAGGGTATTCAGCGATATCTGAGTTATTCCAATGTAATAATAAAGAAATGGAATAACAAAAGTTCTCTTCTCAAATACAAAAGAATAATATCCCTTACCATAAAAGAACTGGATGTAAGAGTAGGGAAGTAGCAGTATAATTTTCTATAGCTTTTCTATAATTTCTCTCTCTAGAGTTTCAGTGAATTCGTAAGCTAATAATGAAGGAATGAGCTTCTATTTATAGAAAAATGGAATGCATAGTAACTAACTTATGAACGGTCCAGATCGATTTACTTTAATCTTACGGTCCATATTTAAAGCAAAATCTTTTAAATAAAATATAATATATTATATATAATATATCCATAATAATACTCCTTCCGTCCCTTTTTTCAACTTATATATATATATATAATAATCATAATAATAATACACCTTCCATCCATTTTTTTCAACTTATATATATATATATATATATATAATAATCATAATAATACACCCTCCATCCAGCCACAATTATAATAATACTCGCACTCAAAACCTTATTCCCCCACCAAAACCCACTACCTTACACACATTCCTACACATACGTAAATACACACACACAAGTCATTATTCTTCCAACATGTGGGCCTCCACCATTATAAAATAATTTTCACCGATTATTTTGAAAATGGGTAAAATAGGATCCATAAAATAAGCGGACTTCATAAAAATCACCTTAATAATTTTAACAACATTTATCACCTTTATTACAATTCACAATATTAATCGACTGTGTCGTTCCCGTGAAAGAGGGGCTTTCAATAAGGATTTCTCCCCTATGGCGCCGCAATTAGGTAACAAAACCTCTCCTTGACAGAACTTCTAGACATCGTTAATATTGAAAATAATAATATTAATAACTTTGTCGTCTCAATTGTTGATTTTAACATTATATAAAATATCGACAATAATTGAATCAAATAACGTGAGATATTATGCAACAATTACTATAGCAATAATTGAACAAAACTGAATGACTTCTCACGTAAGCATCAATAATCAATACCGTATGCTACTATGCAACCACGCGTATTACTGTACTTTTACTACCGAGTAGTTCAACAGTATCAACGGTAAAACTTCCGCCGTTATTTCAATAAAATATTTTTGTCGTTTTCTCAATCCGATAATAATTCTGTTGTGGGGTCCACCAATGATTGCTCCATTGTACGAATATTCCCTGCTAAAATGAATATTCCCCGACCAATCGAATATAATATAACAACTTGCAAACTTTGCAAAATTTATAAATACTACCCACAACTATAACATTATATCAAATTTATTCCATAATATTCAAAAATGATAATTATAGAAAATTCATTTTTATTCAAAAAAGTTGGGGTCTTACAGGTTACACCAACTTGAACTTGAAAAGCCTAAGACCATGTTTGGTAAATACTCATTATTTTAATTAATCAATAGTTTAACATCAATCAATCTCATTAAATTGTCACATAATTATATTTACTTGTTAATTATAATTTCGTGTAACAATCATCACATAACTCATCTAATTTAATTATCTCAATTAAATTAGAACTATAACATAAAATTATTATATTAATTAAATTAAATACTAAATATTCATTTAATTAATCTACTACACTTAATTACATTACTCTATAATCAAAACAAAATTTATTTATTTAACTCAATAAATAATTCAATTAAATATTTATATATATTAAAATTAATATATAACATTCTCTTCACATCAATTCACATATTCTACAATATATGACATACATATACTCACACCCAACATATCTCACAAATAATACTTTTATTTATAAAATTCTCATTTATAAATTCTAAAAATCTGGGATGTCACATCCTTCCCTCCTTATAAGGATTCTGTCCTCGGAATCACTGAAACCCTACCTTACTCATGTTTTCCTCAAATCTATTCATTGAATAACTTCAACACATTACCTTAATATAGGTTTTATATTTTCTACTCTCACCATTCTTGATAATAAATTCTTATAAGTTTTATTTCATAACATTTACTTAGACTCAATTATATTTGAGTATTACATATTCTTTGACCCGTTCATTATCTTTCTCTAAGGATCATTATCATATACTATATGATCAAACCCTCGGGACATTACATTCACCCCTTCTTCTAAGAATTTCGTCCTCGAAATTTTTGACTTACTAATTTTCATTCATTCCCTTTATCAAAATAGATTTTATGTTACTATCTATTTAGTCATTAGGTTCTGCAACCTAATTCTTTCTCTAAAGATCTTTCTAAGACAATCATATTCCTCACCTCATCCTCTTCTAAGAGTTTCACATTTCTCTTCTTTCTGGAATTTCATTTTTTTCTTAAAAATATTATGTTTTGCTTAATTATTTTTTTTTTCATTCTTTCCAGTTTCACCTTTCAGAATAATAAGAATCTTCCACAATTGCTCAATAATTGGGAAGCGATATGAATAACAGGAATTCAAAAGATTCCAAATCATGCTGACGGGTCATAAGACCTTGAACTACATCCCTAGGTTATCAAGTATCTCAACTTGAACCTTTAACAGTCATAGAACTATACGGACCTTGAACTCTTCCCGTGTTTAACGGTGCATCACCATCAGAAACCGTCATTAATGTAATGTTTAGTAATCACACAGGTGAAAAAACTCTGCAAGTACTCTAGGTGATCTACCGATCGCATCCTCTATGTCGCAAGTACAACGATTACATCTTAACATCGTAACGGCTATATGCGTTACTTTCGGAACCATTGTCTCCGATAACATGTCCCCTTTTTATAGGGTTGTTCACCTCAGCTTTTTAACATCTGAATCCGAACCAAAACAATTTGGTTTGGCATAACTTCTCAAGAAACGCTTGAATTTCATGAACATCTTTCAATATTCGTCTAGTTGAATCAAATAGCATAGACTTCTACAACAATTCAGACATCAATCAAAATATACATATACATATATATACATATATATATATATTCTCATATCTTAAAGAAATCTCAAAAATCTTTTTATGATGTCATGATACCGCACTGTATTTACAGTCCATTTGAGGATTCCGTCATTTTGTGACTTTGTCATACTACATCATACCATAGTGGGCTGACGATCCTTAGATCACATCCAATACTAAGAAATTCTGCATTAATAACTCCATCGTTTTTATTATCTTTACACCAGGTTCCATGATGCATTAATGATATAAAATATATTTTGATATTTTCAAATCATTTTCGTCTAGCCGAAACAATTAGCATAGACTATTCTTTAAACTTTTCAAAAATCTTTGAAAATCGGTTTTAGTGATATAATATCTCAACAGGTAACGATGTGTCAGTGTCCCGAAGTCCACATATACACATTTGTCACCATGCGTTGAGAGTAAAAATTCATTTTAAAGAGGCACATAGTGCAAATTTAGCTTGATGTCAAAAATTTTGAAGTCTAGCATAGCTAGAAGATTTGGAAAAACTTATGTCTCCACTTTCTATACTGATCCATTGCTTAATAATTCTATCTATTCACATAATCCTCAATTCTTCATTCATAACTTAATTATATCCCAGTTCATCAAACTTATCGCACATTGGAAGTTCAGGACTTGCCCCAATAATATTAGTTTAAGAACTTATCTAAGTCAGACCATATGCGTCCATTCGCTGAGGGGTTCAAAACATACCATATTATTATGAGTCACGAACTTACCATATGCATTAGTTTAAGAACCACGCCTAATCCAAATAATATCTGACTAATCTTAATAGTTCCTAACTATCAAATATACACATGAGAAAAGAATCACATTTTCACCACATATACATAGATAGCGCGACACCGACATTCCAAGGATTATCAATGTAATAAACTGAGTGCCAGCACAAAACCCTCGCCCATACAAAGGTTTGTATAACTCAGCCATCACATGAGTCCTCATTGAAATCCCACCTAACTCTATCTTACTCTTAACTTGCTATTTGCTTGATACCAATTCCTCGTATCATATTATCTATAATTCCTCATGAGTTTATCTTGTACTATTTTATAGTACATTACCTTCATAGCATCAAGCTATAATTATTCAAACATTACAGACCATCTTTCTTCTATAACTTAAACAGATCACGTTGTGATCTTATTCTATAATCATCTCCCTTAAAATTCTTTTGTTAACTCCTGATCGTTTTGTTTTACGATTGCCTATCTTTTCTTTCATTTACGACATTATTCGTTATTTTGGTTATTGGAGTTAGGTAACTCCCATTTCTTATCTTTATATCTCTTCAAGATTCTTCTTTTAATCTTCTTGTTTATATAACAATTCTTGCTTTAAGAATTTCCAACTTCATTTATATCGTTCAACATTTCATTCAAGTTCTAGACTTGGTACACATCGAGTCTCTACCAGTTTCAATATGGTACACTGAGTGGTTTCCCACAAACAACCAACAAACTAGGTTCCGAGTTGCTAGTTCGTATATACCTTCCCTCTATGAAGGAATCGTTTAGCCCAGATACCATACATCAACTACTAAAGAGTACAACTGTACCATACTTAACTATAACTTTTTGATTCTTAAGTTCTATACCATTCTCTTCTTATATACATTGTCTATCACCTTACATCCTTATTATTGGAGTTGGGTAACCCCACATTCATATTCCTTATAACTCTGCGAGATTCTTCTTTGAATCCTCTTACGCATGTTTTAATCCCTTATTTATAAATTTCTTAACTTACTTCTTATTGTTCAAACTCTATCTGAGCTTATTCTCTCATTATCTTCATCTTCCTTCTCTAAGGTTATAGCCTACGGTACACCTACCTAAGGTTTATAATCTACGGCTTTGATACCAACTGTATCGACCCCAAAATTCATACAATTTAAATCTCAATTTTGGTCGTTAATAACACATCTACCTTCTGATTTTACATCATTACTCAATGTTAAGGTTTATAAAATGCGGAATAATTTAAACTTTTATGTCTTCTTACTTCAATTCCCTGAATCAAAACCTTTATCATCTACTTTGTCTTTAAATCATATATAATCCATGATTCACTTTATCAGAGTTAATGTATATATATACTTACATAACAAATCGATATCCTTTATAGATTGGATAACTCAAACTTTAACTTTACAACTCAACATAAAGTATACACCATAAAACATTGAGTACATCTCATGAACCTTAATCATGGTTTAAAGGAATAACAACTTTGGCTAAAATAATTGTCTTCGTGTATTACATTTGATTCATATCCTTCAAGTACCACATAATGTTACCTTCAATCCTTAACCAGCAAAAATGGTTATTTGCAAGGTTGAGCTCGACAGCCCAACAAAATCTAACAGTTTTCATGCATCATGTAGCACATAATGACATGCTCAGTGTTAGGTTTGTAATATTCATGAACGCAATCAAATTGCATAAATTAAGCGGAAGCGAGATAAATCAGAGTTTAAAATTTTTTTACAAACCATATACCCGGATCACCCTTTATGCACAATTATTAATTAAACGAAAAGATAAAGAATAAAATCATACCCTTGAAGATCGAGCTTCCTCGTGTACAAGTTCACCTCCAAATCCTTTTTCGCTCAACTTGAATCCACCGGGTTTGGTTCCTTCCTTTGATCAACGTTAGCCATCCAAGTGTTTGGCCTCTAGAGGTGATCCACCAAGGAAAAATAAAGATTCAAGAAGATGGTGTATTGGCTCAAACCCTAGTTTTTCCTATCTGTATAGAAAAAGGGCGTACTCTCCAACAAATTGGAATTATGTCGTATGTTGTAAAAGTCAACAACCACATCACCCATAATAAGACTCCTCTTATTTATAGATGTGGGCAACCCACCTTAACAATTAAGGAATTGGAATTTATTTAATTAATTAAATTCTTTTAATTAATTAAGCTCCCTAATCTTATTAGGGATAATTAATTAAACTCCTTTAACTAATTTTCCTTCCTAATCCAATTAGGAATAAATGAGAGTGCTTATATTAAATTAATTTCTAAACTCTTTTAGAAATTAAAATAATAATAATAATTGTAATAATATTAATAAGACTCCTCTTATTAATTTATATTTAATATTTCTAAAATATTAAATAATAAATATTAAGCTATTTAATTTATTTTATCACCATAGATTAAATTAAATATACATAACATATTATTACGATTATGCCATTAACTTCTTAAATAATTATTCTTCCTTTTATGGTGTGTGACCTTTAGGTTCTCCATATTAAACCTAGGTTGTGAATAAATCAATTAGAACAATTCTAATCTTATTTAAATAAATAAATTAAAAAATTAATTTATTTAAATAAATAATATTTATTCTACAATAGGGATAAGCCTCCCTAGCGATCAACGACTTTCCAGATAATATAGATTTCAACATTAATCATTAAAGAACCTTTGAGTAAATAGTTACCGTACAATTCAATCCTTCCACCATACAATGTCCCAATTAAATAGAAGACATGGAATTACTGTCAAGTCTTATTTTATTTAATTATATGTATTTCGATCCTTAAATGCACAACTCCAAATAATGCAAATTAGAAACTCCTTTCTAATTTCATTCTGCCTTGGCCAAGGACTACTGGGTTGTCATTTATCGAATCACATAGGACATTTCTCTTCTTTTATTAGAAGTGGTAGATTCTTTATTGATCATACATTATCTTCATGTACTACTTATTATACCCAAGCATACCCTTTGATATACCCTAAGGGTCTTAAGGAATAAGTCAAAGTATAACTCATCATACACAAGATACTATGATGATCTCAAGTCCAAGGATCACTTGTACTACTATCACTATAGGAATTTCTATTGACAGGCAAGTAAAACTCCATTATGTATTCCTTAGCGAGCCACGTTCAGTGAACTTATTCTCTAATAAGCACCTACATACTTGCTTTAGTGTCTCCACGTAAATGATCATGAGATCAATCATCCTCATCCAATGAGCAAGCAACGTATGTACCAATCTATCCGGATTCACTAATCCCCAATTTAGTAATCCAACGATTGGGAACTATTTTAGTTTTAAGCTTTCTAAGAATTTAGATCTCATTAGAATGATCATCATCATTATTCTAAAAGCATTGCTTAAAACTATGGGTTTATCACATATTATAAAATAGCATCATGTAGATAATTTAAAAGCCTTTAATAAATTAATATTTTTTTTATTAATAAATGAATAAGATTGTTACAAAGTATATGCTTTATCATCAAACATGATTGGCTTGTGTGCATACTACTTTCAATCTCCCACTTGCACTAAAGCCAATCGCCATTGTATCTTATACTCTTCTTCTCTAAGTGACGATTATCCTGCTGTTGGATAAGCTTTAGTTAATGGATATGTAATGGTGTTCATGAGAGTCCACTATCTCTATAGTGATTTCCCATCTTTCAATGATTCTAATAATCAAATGAAAGTGCCATAACACATGTTTAGATCCAAGATGAGACTTAGGAACTATTCGTAATTCTATAATAAACTTTTAATCCAAACAATCAACTTGAAGCTTCATTTATAGCTATATACTTTGTCTTTATCACTAAACCAGTAACTCTTTGCTGTTTGGAACCTTTCCAATTCATCGCACTAATCGCTCAAGATAACGCTTTACCTTAAAGTGGATTTTTCGTCATCTTGGTGCGTCTCGAAAAACTTGAGTCTGCTAAGCCCTCTAGTTTTAATTTAGACCCACCATGAATATGATCACATCCTTAGTGCCGGTTAAGAACTTTAAGATGTTTTTCACTGACTCATAGTGAACTTCTCCAGAATATGACCGATCAACATTAGGTCTCGTACATTTCATTGCATACATGATTGTCACTCATGCGATCTCTCTTCTTATAATAGTTTGTGGGGACTATTAAGAGAGATACACTCCATAGCTCATCAACATGAGACATCTCTTGGAGCTTGCCATGCTAAACGACTTTAGCATCAAATGAATATACGTTCCTTGGGTTAAGTCGAGTATCCTCTTAAATCTATCTATATAGATTTATATCCCCAATTAAGATACTCTTCCAAATCATTCATGGAGGAATGTTTAGACAACTTTATCTTTACTGATTGTAGCATTGGTATGTAATTCCTCATCCGTAGTATATCAACATATAATACTAGAAATTTCACGACGCCCCAATCGACCCTTTTGTACACACTAGAAAGTCTTACCTCATCGAATGTAACTCTGGATCATCATCTTCTATGATGTGTACCTCATCATCATCATCCATGATGAATCCATACCTCCTAGGTATCTTTGGTACTATTCCAGATTTACGATTCGGTTGTTGTACAATAGGTTTATCTACAGGTTCCTCTTATTTGACTTATAGTGTTTTGTGGTTCTTGAACTCTTCAAGATCTATTATCCTCCCACTAGCCTCTTCAATGATAAACACATTTGTCTTAGAAGGCAGCGTGTTTCGCAATAAACACCTTTTGCTAAGCAGGATTATAGAACATATACCCTAAACTTACTTTAGGATATCCCACAAATCGACACTTGTCAAATCTTGTCCCAAGCTTATCCTATTGAAACCGTTTCACATAAGTTGGACAACCGCTTATCTTAACATACTTAAGATTAGGAATCCTCCCTGTCCATAACTTTTATGGAGTCTTGAAATGGATTTAGAGATTACCTTTTTCGTAGATATGCGTACCATTTCTAGGACATGATCCTAGAAGGATACTTTGGAATGTCGTGTAAAATCATTATGGACCGTACTATGTTCAACAAGGTATGATTTTTCCTTTCAGATACATCAATCAATTATTACGTATTATGAGGTGTCCATTATGAGAAAAACCATTTGAGATGATCTAGAAACTTATTGCACAAGTATTTATTCCTTGATCTAATCAAAGAATCTTAATACATTGCCAATTTGTTTCACTTCTGAATTCTTTGAACCTTTCAAATAATTCACACTTGTATTTCAACAAATACATACATTCAACTCTTTGAATGATCATCTCCTTTTCTTATACTAGTTTGTTCAATTTACAAAATAATTTTTCACGTAAGTCAAGTATATAAAATTCATTAAGTAATATTCCAGTTCTATACAAAACATTATTATTATAAATAGAACAACAATTGTTCTTAATTATAATACCAAAAATTTTATTGTCCAAGAATAAAATAGAAATAATATTTCTAACAAGAACTAGAATACAATAACAACTTATTGACTTAATAGATTTTCCCGTAGGCAATGCTAAACTATAAGTTTGTATGGCTAATGTGGCAACCTTTGCTACATTTCTCGCACATAGGATTACTTATATTTGTTTAGCTTTCTACTTCTGCTTGGTCCCTTCATAAATCTATATTTATGATAACCAAAGTCGGTATCCAATACCTAAGTAGAACCTTGACTTAAAGAAAAATTTATTTCAATCATGAACAAAATCGTATTATGCCAAACTTCACTAAGCTTCTTTGGTTAGCCTCTGCAAGATGCTTCTCGCAGTTTCATTTAGTGTCCAGGCTTATTGCAGTGGAAGCAAACTCCTTTGCTATCCGTATCAGTTTTGTTCTTATTATCCTTTGTTTATACCTTTCTATATACCTTCTTTGAATCGTTCTTCTTTTCAGAAGATCCTTTGGCCCCTACCAGTAAGACTTGGTCTTTCTTGGTTGGAAAGTGACTCTCATCATTTTTCAACATGTTAAGCAAATCAATGAGGTCGATATCTAGCTTGTTCATATGAAAAATTCACAACAATTGTGAAAGGAGTCCGGAGTGAGTGCAAGATCAAATCTTGGCTCAACTCTCCATCCATGACAAAACCGGTTGTCCTAATTGATCAATCAAATTGATTATGTTAAGAACTTTTTGTCTGCATTTTATAGTGCCATTGGCCATTCTAGATCGGAAGAGCTCCTTAGATATCTCGATATCTATCGGTCCTACTTTCCTCACCATCAACTACTTGATGTGCGGGAATATAGTAGAAGCATCCATAGTTTCGTCGACGTCAAGCTCGTTACTCATGGATGCGAGTATGATGCATTGAGCTAATGTGCATCATCTTGCCACTTTCTAAAAGTAGCAATCTCTTCCTCGAGAGGCATTGTCTCGCAACCATTGCAGGATAGGCGTAAGGACATAAGATAGCTTTTTCAACTATGAGAACTATTCTCAAATTCCTTAACCAATCCGAGTAATTACATTCGATTAATTTAGCATCTAATATGCTTCGCAGCAGTGATAGTAATTTTAGACATTGTAAAAATTCAGTAAATGAATTTGTAATTAACAACATTTTAACATACATTCTTTTATTAATTACCAAAAATAAATTAGGTCTTGTTTTAAATTGGTATCTCCCACTATTTTCTTCAAACTATATTATCCTCACTTATATAGTTCGGCAAAATCTAATTAAAGATTTGCTAGTGAGAATAAGGATCCCATTTCAAATGTATATATATAGCCTTGTGATGACACAACAAACTATATATAAATAAATAGGTAGACAACTTTTGTCAATTCCATCAACTATGCAACTCCTTTTCTTTTTGCCTCTTAGATTATTTTGATCAAGTGGTGGCACATCCGAATCAAAATTATCCAAGTTAAGTCCTAACCTAGCACTCCATATATTCAAAAAAGAAAATATCATCCTTGTGGTGACACAACAAAACAATATTGTTCAATTTTCTTTATAAGCATCAAATGTGATAAATTAACATCTTAAATACTTAATACTTGCCTTGTGGTGACACAACAAACTCATATTAAATATTTAATACTCTATTAATTTTATCATGCTAGAAGGCGACGTTCGATATTCCAAATATCTTTGAACGCTTAGGACTTAATATAAAAATTTGAGGGGTTTGTTATTAATTTGTCTCATCTTGTTTAGCGTATGCATTACATATATATATAAAATACGCTATTATATTAATGAACATGCCAAGCATGTTTTCATAATATATATATATATATAGTATAAGCATGCACATATAGAATACTATATTCTACCCAGATTGATTATGGACTTTTATTCTAGTTTGGTTCACTAGAGCCACCAAGTGAACCAAAAGGTCAAACCCTAGGGGTGCAAGAAATAATATTTAAATATAACTATTACATTTAAACCCGGGCTCCATTACAAACGGGTCTTCAAGCGCTCCTTGCTTCCTTGATCTCCAATTTTTCAAAATTAATTCTAACTATTCCTATTACAAAAATATTTAAAATAAATAGAAACCTTGATCGTAAATCGAGGGAAGTACATAGGAGGAGATAGAATTTACATTCGTAAAAATTTAGAGAAGGCGAAGTCGCAGAAGACCCCATTTAATAAAACCCATACATTCATGCATCCAACTAAAATAAAATCCAATCATATTGGTCAATAGTCCATAATCAATCCCATTTATTATCATACACATCACCATATGCATCAATAAATAACATTCATATCATGAATAATAAACATTTAATATATATATTGATATCATTTAATGGGCAAATTTAGTTAGTATAAAATCTAATTTTGAATCAAAATAAACTCCTTTATTTTAATCCAAATTTAAATCAAAATAAAACTATTTTATTTTAATTTATCCAATTTTGAATAAAATAAACTATTTTATTTTAATCAAAATTTTAATCAAAATAAACTCCTTTATTTTAATTAATTATGGAATCCAATTCCATATATATATATAAAAAATTATTAAAGGAAACACTTAATTTTTTTCCTATTCACAAATAAACTCCTTTATTTTGAATAATATGAAATCTTATTTCATATTTAAATAAACTCCTTTATTTAAGGAAATTAGGATTCTCTTTCTTATTCACAAATAAACTCTTTTATTTTGAATAATATGAAATCTTATTTCATATCTAAATAAACTCCTTTATTTAAGGAAAAATAGAATCCAATTTCAACTCCAATTAGTTATCATGGAATCCAATTCCAACTCTAATTAGTTAGCATGAAATTTAATTTTAAAATTAAAATAAACTTTTTATTTTAATTATAAAATTATTAAAATTATTATATATATAATAATTATATATCGTAAGATTAACATGTTAACATGTTATCCTGCATAATATAGTGCACGTAAATTTCCTTTTGAAATAATATGTTAACCGTGAGTCTCCTGATAACATTAGCATAACAAGTTAATATACTTGCACCTTGAATTTTGTGATTTCCTTGTTGCCCTTGATTTTTTTTTTTTATATAAGAGGCATGGTTACTTGATTTCCGTGCCTTGCTTCAAAATAAAATAAAATAAGTTCTGCCGATTTTCTTGTTTCATTGGTTGGATTGGTATAATATATATATATATAGTATATATTGATATATTATATATATATATATATATATTACATATGGTTAACAAGAATCCTGCTAACTTGGACCGAGTCAGCAACTTATTCCCCTTGTAAAACCGAAGCTACATGATGATTACTCCAAGCACGTGACTTACATATCAGGTCGATTTCGCTATTTTTTTTTTATTATTTAAATTTTATACAATAAAATTATGCCCAATTAAATTGTTCTAAACACATATCAATATAGATATTAAATTAAAATAATTAATAATTTACATAAAGGTTTGGCTCTGATGCCACTGTTAGGTTTGTAATATTCATGAACGCAATCAAATTGCATAAATTAAGCGGAAGCGAGATAAATCAGAGTTTAAAAAATTTTTACAAACCATATACCCGGATCACCCTTTATGCACAATTATTAATTAAACGAAAAGATAAAGAATAAAATCATACCCTTGAAGATCGAGCTTCCTATATATACAAGTTCACCTCCAAATCCTTTTCGCGCTCAACTTGAATCCACCGGGTTTGGTTCCTTCCTTTGATCAACGTTAGCCACCCAAGTGTTTGGCCTCTAGAGGTGATCCACCAAGGAAAAATAAAGATTCAAGAAGATGGTGTATTGGCTCAAACCCTAGTTTTTCCTATCTGTATAGAAAAAGGGCGTACTCTCCAACAAATTGGAATTATGTCGTATGTTGTAAAAGTCAACAACCACATCACCCATAATAAGACTCCTCTTATTTATAGATGTGGGCAACCCACCTTAACAATTAAGGAATTGGGATTTATTTAATTAATTAAATTCTTTTAATTAATTAAGCTCCCTAATCTTATTAGGGATAATTAATTAAACTCCTTTAACTAATTTTCCTTCCTAATCCAATTAGGAATAAATGAGAGTACTTATATTAAATTAATTTCTAAAATCTTTTAGAAATTAAAATAATAATAATAATTGTAATAATATTAATAAGACTCCTCTTATTAATTTATATTTAATATTTCTAAAATATTAAATAATAATATTAAGCTATTTAATTTATTCTATCACCATAGATTAAATTAAATATACATAATATATTATTACGATTATGCCATTAACTTCTTAAATAATTATTCTTCCTTTTATGGTGTGACCCTTTAGGTTCTCCATATTAAACAGGTTGTGAATAAATCAATTAGAACAATTCTAATCTTATTTAAATAAATAAATTAAACAATTAATTTATTTAAATAAATAATATTTATTCTACAATAGGGATAAGCCTCCTAGCGATCAACGACTTTCTAGATAATATAGATTTCAACATTAATCATTAAAGAACCTTTGAGTAAATAGTTACCGTATAATTCAATCCTTCCACCATACAATGTCCCAATTAAATATAAGACATGGAATTACTTTGTCAAGCCTTATTTTATTTAATTATATGTATTTCGATCCTTAAATGCACAACTCAAATAATGCAAATTAGAAACTCCTTTCTAATTTCATTCGCCTTGCCAAGGACTACTTTGGGTTGTCATTTATCGAATCACATAGGACATTTTCTTCTTTTATTAGAAGTGGTAGATTCTTTATTGATCATACATTATCTTCATGTACTACTTATTATACCCAAGCATACCCCTTTGATATACCCTAAGGGTCTTAAGGAATAAGTCAAAGTATAACTCATCATACACAAGATACTATGATGATCTCAAGTCCAAGGATCACTTGTACTACTATCACTACAGAATTCCTATTGACAGCAAGTAAAACTCCATTAGGTATTCCTTAGCTTAACCCATGCTCAAATGAACTTATTCTCTAATAAGCACCTACATACTTGCTTTAGTGTCTCCACACAAATGATCATGAGATAAATCATCCTCATCCAATGAGCAAGCAACGTATGTACCAATCTATCAGGATTCACTAATCCCCAATTTAGTAATCCAACGATTGGGAACTATTTTAGTTTTAAGCTTTCTAAGAATTTAGATCTCATTAGAATGATCATCATCATTATTCTAAAAGCATTGCTTAAAACTATGGGTTTATCACATATTATAAAATAGCATCATGTAGATAATTTAAAAGCCTTTAATAAATTAATATTTTTTTATTAATAAATGAATAAGATTGTTACAAAGTATATGCTTTATCATCAAACATGATTGGCTTGTGTGCATACTACTTTCACTCGGCATATATCTCATAAACATTAGACTAATGTAACATACATGTTACAGTTCATATAATCAAGTATAAAGATTGAGTTCCTTACTCAATCAGCATGATTTACTCAATCAATGTAGTCATAAGTTGACTTTAACATTTCATACATTCAACATATATATAACACATCATGCTCTTTGAAATAAAGATTTAAAACAGATAATAACTAAGTTAACATAGCAAATACGAACTGAAAGATTTGCCTGGTTCGTAGATTACCAATTACCGAAAAATAGCTTAAATGCTTTGCGTACATCCTACAATAGTTCAAAGGTTCATATTCACATGCATTAGTTACACATATAACGAAACCATAATGACTCTTAGTCTTAATCTTTTATAACTCGCGTCTCTTTGAAACTTAACACATATCTTTAGGTGTTTATTCCTCTTCGTATAACACTAATCATTATATAATCCCATTTTATGTTCCTTTATACTTCTTTCAAAACTAACACTTAACGTTCATTAAAGTCGTCATAGATTCCATTACCACATATTAGATGCATTACACTTGTTAGCAACAACTAGGTTATATAACCTTCGCCTTATATCTCGTTAAACTTATCTTACAGTTGACAATTAAGATTTCTAACGCGTATTTACATCCTTTTAAACATATATTAGATTAACCAATCAAGTTAACATTCAAATCATTCTTTCAACTTATATCTCACTATAAACCAACATAAACCTTATCATTTATCTTCAACTTTTAAAAACATCACATTTAGTTTCATTTCATAACTTATTTAAATAATTACTTAAAATCTTCCCATTTTATATTACATCTCATTACAATCTGTTATTATAGTTCACAATATGTCTTAACATCATTAACATGCTTGCCAAACTAGATTAAGTCCATTAGTTATGACATATAAATAGGCAGAGACTTCCGCTTAGCTTGAGATTTTGAGGAATAGTAGCAATTGCATTATCTCAAGCCTTAACTTTAAATAGCTTTGCGTTGGTTGGTGCTCAAAAGAAAACCATACTGATCTTGGTACTTGTGTTTTTTTGCTGTGGTGATGACAGTGCATTGCGCCACAGAGCGTAAGCTGCAAAGAAGAACTCACATTACTAAGCAATCACCCATCTCAACCCAATTCCTACAGAAATCATGACCTAGCAACCAAAACTTTTGTAATAGCATAGTTACACATGTCATACACCATTCTAACTACATAAACATCATATTTACACAAATTTGAGGAATCAAAACCCCTAATTTCAAAATTTTCTTCATTTTTACATATTTAGCGAATTCAATTGCCACGAATTCGATTAACATGATTTAAACTACACCGCTTTCGTTTCTTAACATACTAACATAATCCAACATCAATTTACAGATTATAGCAAAGACTAAACATAAAATTTTGGACTTACTAAGCCATCTTCATATACAAAACACCGTTATCTTAATTTTCTTCTACAAACCACTTTTCCATGAATTTAATTACTCAATACAACTTCTATATAACAATTATCAGAGAACTACATTATGAAGAACATAAAAATATAATTAAAATAAGGAATTTAGATTATAACCTTATTAGTATGAATTTAAGAGAGATTGAGATGATGATGATGAGGCTTGTTTTGTCTTCTCAAAGCTTTCCCTTCTTCTTCTTTTTCTTCCTCTTCTTCTTCTTCTCTGACAACTCTCTCTAACTCTCTTCTTCTTTCTTTCTTTGGTTTGTTTTCTAAAACTAACGTACTAACTTGTAGTATATACATATAATATATAATACCAGTAATATATAATATATGTAACTCTAATAATTATTATATATACTAATTACTTGTTAATACATAGGTTACACCAACTTGAACTTGAAAAGCCTAAGATCATGTTTGGCAAATACTCATTATTTTAATTAATCAATAGTTTAACATCAATCAATCTCATCAAATTGTCACATAATTATATTTACTTGTTAATTATAATTTCGTGTAACAATCATCACATAACTCATCTAATTTAATTATCTCAATTAAATTAGAACTATAACATAAAATTATTATATTAATTAAATTAAATACTAAATATTCATTTAATTAATCTACTACACTTAATTACATTACTCTATAATCAAAAAAAATTTATTTATTTAACTCAATAAATAATTTAATTAAATATATATATATATATATATATTAAAATTAATATATAACATTCTATTCACATCAATTCACGTATTCTACAATATATGACATACACATACTCACACCCAACATATCTCATAAATAATACTTTTATTTATAAAATTCTCATTCATAAATTCTAAAAATCTGGGATGTCACAATAGCACCTTCTTGCACTTTTTTCCTCATACGCATCAGCTCCAGGTCTGTAGTTTGAGCAGCTTTAACTTTATCGATTAAAGTCTGTTCTACTCGTATATTCGCCATCATCACATGGGTCCCTGGAGTCATTAACTCTATCTCCATCCTTTGTAAGTCATACAAAATGGGCCTTTGCGTTGACAATATTGCACTCGTACCCACATATGATATTCTACTCAGTGTGTCACCTACTATGTTCGCTTTTCAAGGATGGTATTGAATGGTATGATCGTAATCTTTCAATAGCTCAAGCTATCGTCGTTGCCGCATGTTGAGTTCCTTTTGAGTGAAGCAATATTTGAGGCTTTTATGATCCGTATAGATCTCCACCTTCTCTCCATACAGGTAATGCCTCCAAATCTTAAGCGCAAAAACGACAACTGCCAACTCTAGATCATGAGTAGGATAATTCTTCTTATATTCTTTGAGTTGTCATGAGGCATAGGCTATGACTTTCCCATGTTACATGAGAACACACCCTAAACCTTTGCCTGAAGCATCGCTGTATATGACAAATCCCTCCGAACCAGCTGGTATTGTCAAAACAGGTGCTGAAATGAGCCTCCTCTCGAGTTCTTGAAAACTCTTCTCACATTCCTCGCTCCAATCGAATTTTGTATCTTTTCAAGTCAACTGAGTTAATTGAGTAGCGATTCGAGAAAATCCTTCCACGAACCTCTGATAATAACCAGCTAAGCCGAGAAAGCTACGTACTTCGGTCACTAACTTAGGTTACCCCCAGCTTTGAATTGCTTCAATCTTTGTCGGGTCAACAGATATTCCATGATTTAATATTACGTGTAAGACCCCGAATTTTATGAAATATGAGTATTCAATTTATCTTATAATTACTATTCAGTAAATGGTTAAATTGATAAAAAGTTAAAGTTAAGGGTGATATATGAATTTTTTTTCAAAATAAGCAAGTGGTTATAAAATACTCATTGTTGTCGGGGAATATTCGTTTGGTCGTGAAATATTCTTACTGTTGGAGAATATTATTAAATGACGGTATTAAACCATTTATGGGCCCCATAATGTAATAAATCATCGGATGAAGAAAACGACAAGTATGAATTTTTTTATAAATAACGGCGTAGTTGTTACCGTTAACAATATTGGAATACCTAGTGATTAAAATACAGTTGTAAGACCCCAAATTATTAATAAATAAAATTTAATTTCCTTTATTTATTATTTTGAAATAGTAAGGGTTGAATTGATTAATGTGGTTAGTTATGAGTAAAATGCGCAAATATTTTAAATAGGCAGGTGGTTATAAAATATTCATTGTTGTCGGGGAATATTCGTTTGGTCGTGGAATATTCTTCTTTGTCGGGGAATATTAAATGCAACGGCCGCGATCTTTAATGGGCCCCATAATGGAAAGCGATTGGATAAAGAAAGCGACAAGTATAAGTTGTTTATAAAAATAACGGCGTAGTTGTTTCAAGTATTAACGTTGTTGGAATACGGTGGTTAAAAACACGAATACATGTTGTCAGCACAAAGAGCATTACACTGCAGTATTGCACCAATTATTGATTCTTATATAAGAAGGCACTACTCAATAATTGTTACAGTAATTACTGTTCAGTATTTTATTGATTCAATAATTGTTGCGTTGATATTTTATATTACTGTTGTTTCAATAATTGTCACTACACAGTATTTTCCATTATCGGAGAAATAATTCATATTATCTGAATAATATTATTAGATAACATTATTGGCAATGTCTAAAAAGTTCTATCTAAGGAGAGGTTTGGTCACCTAATTGCGCGCCAGTAAGGAGAAATCCTTATTGGAAAGCCCCTCTTTCTGAGGCGCACGGTTGTCAATAATGCGATTTTATAATATTATTTATGAATAATTAATTATTGATTTATATGATAAGAAAAATATTCATTTTATGTGGATATAGATGGAGAAAATTTTTTAAAGTGACAATTGTTGAAAAATGATATTTTATCTTTTTTGATAAAATAATTTATTATTATATTTTAATAATATAATAATGGTGATAGTTTTACAATGAATGTGGTATATATGAGTAAATGAGGAGGAGGAGTATTTTTGTTGAAATAAATACTAAAAACATGTTAAACATGTTGGTGGACCCATTTCTTGACTGAAATTTGATTATAGCCTGTAAAATCGCCCATTTATAGATTTGGAAAAACTTTCTTCTGTAAAGTTGTAGAGAATTGAATTTCCTATAAAAAGTCGCGAGATTCGAATTTTCTGATAAAAGGGCTATTTATTATGAATTATTGAAGTTCCGAAGTTCCGAAATAATTGATTTTTGAAAGTTTTAAATATTTTAATTTACAAAAACATTTTTTTTGAGATGTAGGCTACTTAAGTGGCTGACCTTTGATTGAAATATTGGGCGTAGAAAATTTTTATATATATATATATATATATATATTATATTAAATTTTCTGCTTTGGTGTTCTAAGCATTTTCCTATAAATAGGGTGCCTAGGTTAGAATTAAAAATCACATCAGAAACTACAGATTTCTCTCTCTTTCTCTCTCTATAATATCGAGCGTATTTTGTGAGTATTTTTATACTTTGAGTGTTGCTATACGGTGAAAGTTCCTTCAGCACTATATCTGATATTCCAACCAGAAGTACTATTCTTGCTGAGGTAAAGGATGTTATTTTATTCGAAAATGATATTATTTCTTCAATATGATTATGCCGAAATATTGGTTGGAAATTTTTATCAAATTTGAAACTTTTAATATCGGGGTTACTATTCACGAGTTACTATTCAGGAGTTACTATTCACGAGTTACTATTCATGAGTTACTATTCACGAGTACTATTCACGAAGCATGATGATGTTTTTTGTGAAATTTCTATCTTTTGGTGTCGGAGTTACTATTCACGTATACGGCACTATTCACGAATACGACACTATTCATAGAAAAATTAAATTTTTTTTCTATGTGCAAGATTGTCTGTTATAGTTCCTATCTTTGATTGGATCTATGTTTTGGTCTTTATTCTTGAATTTTACTCCGCTCTGGTTATTTATGAAGTATTTTCGAACTTGGGTTATTTAAAGTATGAATCCTTAATACTAGTTCTTTTATTTCACTAGATTCATTTTCTTTTAAAATATTTTTCATCATCCTCAGTCCTAAATGATGATATTACTGAATATCTTTGGCCTGTAGTGCAAAGATGAATGATTTCTGATGAATATCATTGTGCCGTAGTGCAAAGATGAACAGGTGTTTAGATAAACATGACCAACTAATGAATATCTTTGGCCTGTAGTACAAAGATGAATATTTAATTCCAGATATACATTGATTGATGTTATAGGGATAAAATATCGATGATGAACTTTTAAATTCATATATAGAAGATAGTAGCTTGCATTCTCTACTTAACTCTTCTAATGAATTATTATTTCCGTTGCGAAGATTGATTTAAAACTGGTTGTCTATTGTATTCTATTAGATTTTTCCCTGTTGAAAACTAACGATAATTTGTTCTGTATTATCTTAGTCATAATGTTCTTCACTGGGCTAGTTGAGCTCACCCTTTTCCTTTTTGTTCCATTTTCTTCTCAGGAGGCGAGAATGTAGCGAGTACTAGTCGGCGTATGGAATGATGGTTCTAAAAGTTATTTTAGTAGTCCTCACCATTTTTGTAAAATAATGTATCAATAATTGAAATGAGGACTTATTTGAGTGTGGATATTGTCTAGATGACAATATTTGTATTTAAACTCACAGTTTTTATGTTGTATTAATAAAGTTATAGTTGTTTCTGTACCATGTATTTTGACGACTCAGAATGGGTGTTGTATACCTATTTTGGGGGTGTCACAGTTGGAATCAGAGCTATAAGTAAAGAGCCCCGAGCCTCTTGCTGGTGACTTCCTGTTGATGGGGGATGCACCGAAGCCAGACTCTCTATAGGGGATGCCGTTCTGCGGTGGCAAACTGATAGGTACCACTGTGAGGTGCTTTCCATGGTTGGGACATGAGTCACAGTTGGTATCAGAGCTTAGGGATATGGTCTCTGGCGGAGATCGGGGAATAGTACTAGGAGGGGAGAGACAAGTAATCCTTCGCTAGTGTGTCATACCTAAGCTTAATTGTTGGTCAGTTGAAGTATATGGTTGATATGTGATATGTTAATTTGTTTAATTAACCCTTGTTTTATAGAAGTATTTAAGAATGGCAGCTGAGAATATTAACGGTGGAGTTAATGAGACCGTGGAAAC
The DNA here is from genome assembly GCA_020205615.1 of Panax quinquefolius. NCBI lineage: Eukaryota > Viridiplantae > Streptophyta > Magnoliopsida > Apiales > Araliaceae > Panax > Panax quinquefolius. The sequence goes on from CM035162.1 coordinate 87,694,963, forward strand.
ACCTTTAATCACTAACCAGGGGAATGTCCAACAAGAAGGAAATATTCCTCCTGTAAACAACACCACTGAGCAGACGATGAACGACGGGATGTTTAGGAGCTTTTTGCAGTTCATTGAAAACCAGATGAGGGAGACTCGTGCACAAAATACGGGTGGAAATGCTATCAATGCGCAGCTTGTCACAGCCAAGCAGTTCAAAGAGTGGGGACCACCAGAATTTAAGGGAAAGTCAGATCCGATCATGGCGGAAATGTGGGTCAAGCAAATTACCAAGATATTCGATGTTTTGGGATTCTCGGAGGAACAGAAGGTTGCATTCGCCACCTTTATGTTCTGTGGTGAGGCAGACTACTGGTGGGATTCTGTGAAACGAACCCAGCCTGCCGCACTCAGCATTTCTTGGGAAACATTTCAGAAACTTTTCAATGAAAAATACTTTCCTGAAAGTATTCGCCATATGAAGGAGGTAGAGTTTATTAGACTAGAACAAAACAACATGACGGTGTCCCAATACGAGGTGAAGTTCGCAAAGTTATCCAGGTTTGCACCTCATTTGGAAGAGAATGAGAAACGAATGACGAGGATGTTCCTGAGAGGTTTAAAACTCGAGATTCGGCAATATTTTATCTCTCATAAATTTTCTTTATATTCAGATGTTGTCAACAGGTCTCAATTATTAGAGCGAGATAGCGAGTACGTTCAACCAAGGGACCGCAACCAGGGTCATACCGGTGGCAGCAGTCATCGGAGAAATGAAAACCAGCAAGGAGGAAAACATTTAGACAAAAGCGGTAACCACTTTGGTGGTACTCGTGGCCATGAAAATAGAAGAAGCGAGTCGGGGGGAGATTTGAAAAAGAGTAGATTCAACAACGACACTGTGAAGACGTCAACACCAGCAGCAACTGGTTTTAAGGGACGAGAACGACCACCGGTCGTATGCTATAAATGTGGAAAAGAGGGACATATCAGCCCAAACTGTCCACAACAGTTCAAGGTATGCTATAATTGTGGAAAGGAAGGACATATCGCTCGAGATTGTACTGTAGCGAAACCAAGTCCAGCGGGGATGGTGACTCAAAAGGCTGTCCTAGAAAAGTCAAAGTCAACGGTTCCTGGAAGAGCGTTTGTCGTGACGGGTCAAAAGGCGAGGAACCCGAACGAGGTGATCACGGGAGTTAAAGGTCCAACTACAGGAGTTGTTGGACATCGGTTTCATTCGTCCTAGTACATCTCCTTGGGGTGCTCCTGTTTTATTTGTAAAGAAGAAAGACGGGAGTATGCGACTTTGTATTGACTATCGGGAATTGAACCATGTCACTATCAAGAATAGGTATCCGCTACCTCGTATTGATGACATGTTTGACCAGTTACAAGGAGCGCAATTCTTTTCAAAGATCGATCTTCATTCTGGATATCATCAGCTGAAGGTTAGAACTGAGGATATTTCAAAGATTGCTTTCAGAACTCGGTACGGGCATTATGAATTCTTAGTTATGTCTTTTGGATTGACTAATGCTCCTGCTGCTTTCATGGATATGATGAACCGAGTATTCAAGGAATATTTGGATCAGTTTGTTATTATCTTTATTTATGACATCCTCATCTATTCCAAAAGACGTGAAGATCATGAACACCATTTGAAGCTGGTACTGCAAAGGCTTCGTGATAATAAGCTATATGCCAAGTTGAAGAAATGCGAGTTCTGGCTTGAGGAAGTAGCATTCCTTGGGCACATGGTGTCAAAACATGGAGTGTCTGTTGACCCGGCGAAGATTGAAGCAATACAAAGTTGGGAACAACCGAAGACGGTGACCGAAGTACGTAGTTTTCTGGGCTTAGCTGGTTATTATCGAAGATTCGTGGAAGGATTTTCTCGAATCACTACTCCGTTAACTCAGCTGACTCGTAAAGATACAAAATTCGTATGGAGCAAGGAATGCGAGAAGAGTTTCCAAGATCTCAAGAGGAGACTCATTTCGGCACCTGTTTTGACAATACCATCTAGTTCGGAAGGATTTTTTTATCTACAGCGATGCTTCAGGCAAAGGGTTAGGGTGTGTTCTCATGCAACGTGGGAAAGTCATAGCCTATGCCTCGCGATAACTTAAAGAATATGAGAGGAATTATCCTACTCATGATCTAGAGTTGGCAGCAGTCATTTTCACGCTAAAGATCTGGAGGCACTATCTATTTGGGGAGAAAGTGGAGATATATTCAGACCATAAAAGCCTCAAATATTTTTTCACTCAAAAAGAACTCAACATGCGGCAACGACGTTGGCTCGAGCTGTTGAAAGATTACGACCACACTATGCAATACCATCCTGGAAAAGCAAATGTGGTAGTTGACGCGTTGAGTAGAAGATCATATGCAGGAATGAGTGCGATGATGTCAAGTATACACATAGAACCAACTTTAATAGATAAAGTTAAAGTTGCTCAAGCCACAGACCCTGAGTTGATGCGTATGAAGAAGAAAGTGCAAGAAGGTGTTATTCCAGAAGCAAGAATCGATGATGAAGGAATTTTTCGAGTCCACTCTAGACTTTGTGTTCCTAACGATTCTGACTTGAAGCATAGAATCATGTTGGAGGCACACAACACAACGTTTGCATTCCATCCTGGGAGTACCAAAATGTATCATGATCTTCGACATACATTTTGGTGGAACAATATGAAGAGAGAGATCGCGAAGTTTATCTCGAGGTGTTTAACTTGTCAACGTGTAAAGGCGGAGAATCAAGTACCAAAGGGTCCATTGCAATCACTTGAGATTCTGAAATGGAAGTGGGAACACATTACTATAGATTTCGTTACGGGTCTTCTCAAGGTTTCTCAAGGCATAAATGTTATTTGGGTTATTGTTGATAGATTAACCAAGTCTGCTCATTTCTTGCCGATACGAGAGACTTTTTCCCTTGAACGTCTTGCTAGTATGTACGTAAATGAGATTATGAGATTGCATGGCATGCCAGTATCCATAGTTTCCGATCGTGATCCAAGATTCACTTCAAGATTGTGGGTTAGTTTGCAAAAAGCTATGGGCACGGATTTACGATTCAGTTCGGCATACCATCCTCAAACGGACGGACAATCAGAGAGGACTATTCAAACCCTTAAAGATCTATTAAGACTCTGTGTCCTAGACTTCAAAGGGAGTTGGGATAAGTATTTACCATTGGTGGAATTCTCCTACAACAACAGTTATCAGGCAAGTATAGGAGTGGCTCCATTTGAAGCATTGTATGGACGGAAGTGTCGCTCTCCAATATGCTGGGATAAGGTGGGAGAAGCAACATTGTTGGGACCAGAGTTGGTACGAATGACTACAGAGAAGATCCAAACGATTCGACAACGTATACAAATGACACAGGATCAACAAAAGAGTTATGCGGATCTTCATTGAAAGGACGTGGAATTTGACATTGGGGATCATGTATTATTACGTATTGCTCCATGAAAGGGAGTTATAAGATTCGGGAAGAAAGGAAAGCTCAATCAACAATTTATTGGTCCATTTTAGATTCTTGAACGAGTAGGAAAGGTGGCCTATAGACTCGCGTTACCTCCAAGCATGTCTCGTGTTCATAACGTTTTTCACATATCTGTACTTCGTAAATATGTGAATTACCTGAACCACATTATTGAGTTAGAACCAGATGAGATAGACGAAGATTTAACGTACGAGGAGATACCTGTCAAGATCTTGGATAGGAAAGAGCATGTCCTACGCACTAAGGTTCTACCACAAGTTAAGGTTTTGTGGAGGAACCATGCTATTGAGGAAATGACCTGGGAGTTGGAAACGGAAATGAAAGCGAGGTATCCTAATCTTTTCGAAACATTAGGTACGTACGTCAATTCCGTGGACGAAATTTCATAAGGAGTGGAGGTTGTAAGACCCCAAATTATTAATAAATGAAATTTAATTTCCTCTATTTATTATTTTGAAATAGTAAGGGTTGAATTGATTAATGTGGTTAGTTATGGGTAAAATGCGCAAATATTTTAAATAAGCAGGTGGTTATAAAATATTCATTGTTGTCGAGGAATATTCGTTTGGTCGTGGAATATTCTTCTTTAGGGGAATATTAAATGCGACGGCCTTGCGATCTTTTAATGGGCCCATAACTGAAAGCGATTGGATGAAGAAAGCGAAAAAGTATAAGTTGTTTATAAATATGGCGTAGTTATTACAATTAACACTTTGTTGGAATACCCGTGGTTAAAACACACGAATACGTGTTGTTTGCAAGATAGCATTGCAGTATTGCACCAATTATTGATTCTTACATTTGAAGGCACTACTCAATAATTGTTACAGTAATTATTCGCTATTTTATTGATTCAATAATTGTTGCGTTGATATTTTATATTCTTTGTTGTTTCAATAATTGTCACTACAAGATTTTCCATTATCAGAGCAATAATTCATATTATCCGAATAATATTATTAGATTACATTATTGGCAATGTCTAGAAAGTTCTGTCTAAGGAGAGGTTTGGTCACCTAATTGCGCGCCAGTAAGGAGAAATCCTTATTGGAAAGCCCCATCTTTCCTAGGAACTGCTTGGTTGTCAATATTGTGATTTTATAATATTATTTGTGAATAATTAATTATTGATTTATATGATAAGAAAAATATTCATTTTATGTGGATATAGATGGAGAAAATTTTTAAAGTGACAATTATTGAAAATGATAGTTTATCTTTTTGATAAAATAATTTATTATTATATTTTAATAATATAATAATGGTGATAGTTTTACAATGAATGTGGTATATATGAGTAAATGAGGAGGAGGAGTATTTTTGTTGAAATAAATACTAAAAACATGTTAAACATGTTGGTGGACCCATTTCTTACCGAAATTTGATTATAATAGGTAAAATAGCTTGGTTTATGGATTTTTTTACCAATTTACATTTGGAATTTGGAAAAACTTTCTTCTAAAAAGTTGTAGAGAATTGAATTTCCTATAAAAATTCGCGAGATTCAAATTTTCTGATAAAAGGGCTATTTATTCTAAATTATTGAAGTTCTGAAGTTCCGAAATAATTGATTTTTGAAAGTTTTAAATATTTTAATTTACAAAAACATTTTTTGTGTGATGTAGGCTACTTGAGTGGCTGATCTATGACTGAAATATTGGGCGTAGAAAATTTATATATATTTATATATTATTATTATATTAAATTTTCTGCTTTGGTGTTCTAAGCATTTTCCTATAAATAGGGTGCTTAGGTTAGAATTAAAAATCACACCAGAAACTACAGATTTCTCTCTCTTTCTCTCTCTATAATATCGAGCGTATTTTGTGAGTATTTTTATACTTTGAGTGTTGCTATACGGTGCAAGTTCCTTCAACAATATATCTGATATTCCAACCAGAAGTATTATTCTAGCTGAGGTAAGGGATGTTATTTTATTCGAAAATGATATTATTTCTTCAATATCATTATGCCGAAATATTGGTTGAAAATTTTTATCAAATTTGGAACTTTTAATGTCGGGGTTACTATTCATGAGTTACTATTCACGAGTACTATTCACGAAGCATGATGATGTTTTTTTTGTGAAATTTCTATCTTTTGGTGTCGGAGTTACTATTCACGTATACGACACTATTCACGAATACGACACTATTCACAGAAAAATTAAATTTTCTTTTCTATGTCCAAGATTGTCTGTTATAATTCCTATCTTTGATTGGATCTATGTTTTGGTCTTCATTCTTGAATTTTACTCCACTCTGGTTATTTATGAAGTATTTTCGAACTTAGGTTATTTAAAGTATGAATCCTTAATACTTGTTCTTTTGTTTCACTAGATTCATTTTCTTTTAAAATATTTTTCATCATCCTCAGTCCTAAATGATGATATTACTGAATATCTTTGGCCTGTAGTGCAAAGATGAATGATTTCTAATGAATATCTTTGGCCCGTAGTGCAAAGATGAACAGGTGTTTAGATGAACATGACCAACTGATGAATATCTTTGGCCTGTAGTGCAAAGATGAATATTTAATTCCAGATATACATTGATTGATGTTACAGGGATAAAATATCAACGATGAACTTTTAAATTCATATATAGAAGATAATAGCTTGCATTCTCTACTTAACTCTTCTAATGAATTAATATTTCCGCTGCGAAGATTGATTTAAAACTGGTTGTCTATTGTATTCTATTAGATTTTTCCCTGTTGAAAACTAACGATAATTTGTTTTGTATTATCTTAGTCATAATGTTCTTCACTGGGCTAGTTGAGCTCACCCTTTTCCTTTTTGTTCCATTTTCTTCTCAGGAGGCGAGAATGTAGCGAGTACTAGTCGGGGTATGGAATGATGGTTTTGGAAGTTATTTTAGTAGTCCTCACCATTTTTGTAAAATAATGTATCAATAATTGAAATGAGGACTTATTTGAGTGTGGATATTGTCTAGATGACAATATTTGTATTTAAACTCACAGTTTTTATGTTGTATTAATAAAGTTGTAGTTGTTTCTGTACCATGTATTTTGACGACTCAAATGGGTGTTGTATACCTGTTTTGGGGCGCCACAACGATATCTGGCGTGGTTGCTTAAAGTAGTTATTACCGGTATTGCATGCGATAATTTTGAATTATTTATTCTTACGTAAGAAGACACTACTCAATAATTGTTATAGTAATTACTGTTTAATATTTTATTTTAATGATTCAATAATTGCTACGTTGATATTTTATATTATTGTTGTTTCAATAATTATCACTGCACAGTATCTCCATTATCAGATCAATAATTCATATTATTTGAATAATATTGTTAGATAACATTATTGGCAATGTCTAAGGAAGTCATGTCTAGGAAAGGGGTTTGATCACCTAATTGCACGCCAATAAGGAGAAATCCTTATCGGAAAGCCCCTCTTTCCTGGGAACAACCTGGTTGTCATAATTGTGATTCTGTAATATTATTTGTGAATAATTAATTATTGATTTATATGATAAGAAAATATTTATTTTATGTGGATATAAATGATTGATAGGGAAATATTTATTTTGTGTGGATATAAATGATGGAATTAATGCTGAGGTATTTTATTAGTATTTTGTCGAAAAGAAGAACAAAATATGGGATTTTTAGAAAAATTAGTTTATTACTTAATTTTGTAAAATCCATAACTCTTTGTGTATAATGAGTTAGGAGATGAGCCATATATCAAAAGAAAGCCCGGGAAGTAAGCTAAGCGCTGAAATTTGAGTCACCCAAATATTCTTTGTAGTTTTTTCGTGATGATTGTTTGAGTGAAACTGGTACGAGGGATTTATAGTCCGAAAATTAAATCATTGTTCTTAAGCACTATTGCATGAGTTATAATTTTTAATCTGACCGTTGGATCGTTGTGATTTTTGGATATGTTATACATATATAAGTTGAGTATATGTCCACAAATTTTGAACCGTTAAAGATTTACGTATGATTTGTTATGAATTTTAAGAAGTGTTGAAAATCGTCCGTATGTGGATTTTGGTCATTTTTCGTTTGGAATTTAGAAAAACTTAAAGCTACAAAGTTGTAGAGAATTTAATTTACTATGGAATGGACATAAAATTCATATTTTTATGATAAAAGGGCTATTTGTTATGAATTATTAAAGTTACGAAAATTAAATATTTTTTTCGAAATTATGGGTGGGACCCACTTTTGGTTGGTGAGAAATGAAATGTGCTGAAATTTATTTTCAAAAGTGGTGGGTGGGAATAGTAGCAGGTAAAGCCATCAGGTTGTAGGTCAGGTCTGCTTTGGCGTTCTAGCATTTTCCTATAAATAGGGTGCTGAGTTAGAATTGAAAATCACACCAGAATCATAAGCATTTTCTCTCTATATTATCGAGCGTATTTTGTGAGTAATTAGATACTTTGTGAGTTGCTATTCAGTGCAAGTTCCTTCAGCGTCATATCCGATATTCTAGTCAGAAGTACTACTCTTTTGAGGTATGGGATTGTAAGGGATAGTAAGGGATGTTATTTTCTTCATAATGATGTTATTCTTTCAATATCATTATACCAAAATATTGGTATATATTTTATTGTGGAATTTCTACATTTTTCATGTCAGGGTTACTATTCACGTATACGACACTATTCACGTATATGACACTGTTCATGTATATGGCACTATTTACGTATACGACATTATTTACGTATACGGTACTGTGTACGAATATGAGTTACTATTCACGAGTTACTATTCACGGGGTACTATTCACGACAAACTTGGTTTCTTTTTCTGACCAAATTATCATTGATTTATGAATCTTACTCTTAAAATTAAGTGCAGTTGTTGATCATATTATTTTTATTATCATATATAACATTTTTTTAATCCTTGTGATGAAATTTCTCTTTGACTTGAGTGTAAATATGGGTAAATTATTGGTATGATCGTGACTATGGGTTCTCTTTGGCCAGTAGTGCAAAGTTGAATTGTTGACTGGTATGATCATGACCATTGAATTTATAATTGAATATCTTTAGCTTAAGTGAAAAGGTAAATTGATTAACATGGTTATAATTATTGTTTATATAAATTCTGAAATGATTTTATATTTCTTTGGGATATTAATATCTTTGGCCTGTAGTGCAAAGTTGATCTGTTGTTAAATATCTTTGGCCTGTAGTGCAAAGATGATCCGTTGTTGAATATTTATGGCCTGTAGTGCAAAGATGAACTGTTGTTGAATATCTTTGGCCTGTAGTGCAAAGATGACATGTTGTTGAATATCTTTGGCCAGTAGTGCAAAGATGAACTGTTGACGAATATCTTTGGCCGTAGTGCAAAGATGAAGTTATTAGTATGATTATAAACAGGAACTGTGATTTGGTATAACCATGATCTTTGATGTTTCAGGTAAAGACAGGTGATGAAAATTATCATCGTCCTGGATGAGAAGAGGAATTTAAAACCACAATTATGATTATGAGTTATTCATATAATTGTGTACCGTAATTGTTGATTGATGTTACAGGGATAAAACATTTTTGGTGAACTTTTAACATAGAGTAGATAATAGACTTTATGGTCTATTTGACTCTTCTAATGGATTGCTCGTTCCGCTGCAACTATGGTTGAAAAGTTTTATCATCTACCATATATTCTAAATCTCTGATTCATTACTGACGAAGGCTATGGATAATTTAATTATCTTTATTCATAATATTCTTTACTGAGCTAGTTGTGTTCACCCTTTTGCTAGTTTCGCAATAGGTGAAGTCTGTTGGTTGACATTTTGGTATCATTGTGTAATCTTTTGGTTTCTGATAAGTGGATTTTATATACACGAATCAATATTCATTTCAAGTTTAAATTCGTAGTTATCTTCATGTTTTGTGTTCGTTTTTACTCGTTTCATGATATTTTATGTGTAGGGTGGTCATGGATGCAATTGGTGAGGAAAAGCGGTCTTTTTGGAGCAAAAGTGGAAAAAAGTTGGAGCTTGAAAAATTTGAAGTCAGTGGCTATGCCCGTAGGAAGTGGATTGTTTTAGATCAGACACCCGTAGGGGTGGGGGTCCCGTTTCCTGAACTGTCCTATTCTGTTTTAAAGTCTGCTAGAGCTCGATTTGTGGGATTGGGCTGATGCGTTTAGACTCTAATAAAAGAAGAATTCGGCCAGAAGAGAGGAGAGCTTACTACTACATAGAAAAACAACAATCATACAACACAAAAGGCAAGAATTCAAGAGCGATTTCAAGGATTGAAGAGCGAACATTGGAGGAGTAATTTTCAGAGATTATCACGACGGTTGCGAATCAAGGCGACGTGAAGGGGTTTTCTTTATTATTCTTCTCCTTAGTCTTATTTGTATTTGAGATGATGTTTTCAACAAATTATTCAGTTTTTAATTCGTTCGTTATGATCTAATTTACTTATTAGACTTGTGATGGATCTTTGGGTGAAACGATGATTCTATAACTTTGATTTCCAATTCAATAAGATATTTTCAGTTTATCTATATTAATTTGAGTGCAAATTTATGAATTGCCTGATCAACAGTTCTTTGTGGATTTGAAAGGAATCGAGAGAGGAGATTCGAATCTAGACCAAGTTAATATAGCATGTGTCATGAATTTTGTTGATAGCAGATTTATGATTATTGTTAAGGTAGAGATACGCTTGACATCGCATGTAATCGTATATAGATCTTAAACTTCAACCTTCTTTGATTGCAGTTCACATAGAGATATAGTGAGTTGGTTAATTTAGGTGTTTAACGGATTTCTATCTTAATTGTGGATTGATGTTAATATGGTATTAGTGCATCGAGAGGTGGCTTTTACTATGTTCGTGTTCTTGATTAATAAACTGGAATATTGAATTGAATTGGAATAAAGGTTTGAAAATCAGAGTGAAGCTCAGGGTGAAATAATAAGTCTAATTCTCCATAAACTGTTTGAAATTTTGGATTTTGTTATTGGTGACAGTTTTGTGATAGTTAATTTCTTTATTAATTTAGTTTTTTTTTATAATTTAAAACCATTGAATTGATTAGTTTAATAAAATTAGGGTTAATACAAAATTGATAATTGTGAAGTTAAGATTCTTGATATTTTGTCCTCGTGGGAACGATACTTTATTCACTACTATATTACTTGTTGGCCACGTGCACGTGCGTGTTTTTAAGCGTATTGATTTTCACCAACAAGTTTTTGGCACCATTGCCGGGGATAATTTAGTTGAGATTTTAATATTTGTTTTTACAATATCAGTTTAATTAGTCCAGTTTTACTTAAACATTTTTATTTTTGTTTTCTCTATTTTAGGTTTTCGACATTGGTTTATGCAAACACGATCTAAACATCCAGACTTGCTTCCTTTTGAGGACGACATTGACAGACGATTTCAAAAGTTGAGTAAGTGGATTGAGGAAACGAGGAACGAATTCAAAAATTCTGATAAGGGAGAAACGATGGCTGCCGAAGACCAGAAAGCGTTGAGGGATTTTGACACACCTAGGGTGACTGATTTGTAGTCGAGCATTACTAGGCCTGCAATTGCTGCGAACACTTTTAAAATAAAGCCTGGGACCATTCAGATTTTGCAGAACTCATGTCAGTTTGGGGGAATGGCAAACGACGATCCGAATGAGCATTTGATCAGTTTTCTGGAAATGTGCAACACGTTCAAGTACAATGGGGTGTCGGATGAGGCAGTGAGACTTCGCTTGTTCCCATTCACTTTACGGGACAAGGCAAAGAGTTGGTTACATTCTTTACCGCCGGGTTCGATCACTACGTGGGAGGATTTGGCTCAAAAATTTCTTGCCAAATTTTTCCCACCGGCGAAGACTGCAAAAATGAGGAATAACATCACAATGTTTGAGCAGCATAATGGAGAGTCACTATATGAGGCATGGGAGAGATTCAAGGAATTACTCTGAAAGTTCCCACATCATGGATTGCCCAAGTGGTTACAAATGAACACATTCTATAACAGGCTACATGGAAATGTCAGAACTAGCATTTGTGCGACATCGGGCGGTGCATTCATGGCTAAGAGTTATGAGGAAGCCTACAATTTGATAGAAACAATGTCGTGAATAACTACCAAGTGGCCACAAAGAAGAACACGAGCAAAGGTGGCTGGGATCTTGGAATTAGATGGAGTAACAGCTATACAAGCACAACTTTCTACATTATCCATGAAGTTTGATACGATGAATGAGATGGTAAATACGATGGCAGGGGCTCAAGTTCAACAACAAGTTTAGCAGGTTATGGTAGTATGTGAATTATGTGCGGGTGATCATCCGATAGAGCAGTGTGCAATAAATCCAGCATCCGTTCAGTTCATAGGAAACTACAATAGAATTCCGCAAAATACTTACCAAAACACCTATAACCAGGGGAATAGGAACCACCCAAACCTTTCATGGAGCAATAATCAGCAAACTCAAGCTCCACGACCATCATATCCCCCTGGTTTTCATAGTCATCCACAACAAATTCAACAGCAGGACAAGAAATCGATGGGGAGGAATCATGGGCAAGGTACATGACTAGCAACGATTTGGCTATGAAGAATCAAGCTATTGCTATAAAAAATATAGAGAATCAGATAGGTCAAATTGCATTGGCATTGAATAATAGACCACAAGGAACATTACCTAGCAACACCGAAAGAAATCTGAAGGGTAATCATGAGCAATGTCAAGCAGTTATGTTGAGAAGTGGAAAACACCTCGGTGGGAATAGTGCAGAAAATTCAAGAACAAGGAGGAAAAGTTGATAACAAATAATAACGGTGGAGGGTAACAAAAATGAGGAAACAAAGTTAAACAGCGAGCCGATTGTTTATCCTCCACCGCCATTTCAGTAGAGGGTCCAAAAACAGAAATCAGATAAGCAGTTCGCAAAGTTTTAGATGTGTTCAAGAAACTCCATATTAATATCCCATTCGCAGAGGCCCTAGAACAAATGCCGAGTTATGCGAAGTTTATGAAGGGAATTCTGTCAAGGAAGAAGAAATGGGAAGACTTAGAAACAGTGGCACTAATAGAGGAGTGTAGTGCAGTGTTACAGAAAAAGCTTCCACCAAAACTCAAAGACCCTAGAAGCTTTACTATCCCGTGCACGATCGGGAAGATGTCGTTTAACAAGTGCTTATGTGATTTGGGGGCGAGTATAAACCTGATGCCATTATCAATATATTCAGAATTGGGTTTGCCCGTGCTAAAGCCTACGAATATTTCATTACAATTGGCGGATAGGTCAGTCACATATCCGAGAGGCATTGTAGAGGACATTTTGGTAAAAGTGGATAAGTTCTTATTCCTTGCGGACTTTATCATACTGGATTTTGATGAAGATAAGAACATCCCGATCATCCTAGGGAGACCTTTCTTGGCCACGGGACGGACACTCATAGACGTGCAAAAAGGAGAACTGACAATGAGGGTCCAAGATCGAGAAATAAAATTCAATGTGTTCAAGGCCATGAAATATCCTACGGACGAGGAAGAGTGTTATCGAATGGATTTAATTAAGCAAATTACCAGCGAAGATATTAACAAGAGTTTGATCAATGATCCGTTAGAAACAATCTTATTGGGGGATGAAGAAAAAGACGACCCATAATTTGTGGACTTATTACAGATTCTAGACTCTTTGCCACGAGTTAGCCGATTCAGAGCACCGGTTGAACCTCTGCACACCGAGGAGACAGCTGCAGAAAAATTGAAACCATCATTGGAGGAGCCACCGACATTGGAACTTAAGCCACTCCCTAAACATCTCAGGTATGCGTATTTAGGCGATTTAAAATCTTTACCTGTAATTATTTCTACTGCACTTAACGAATTACAGGAAGAAAAGTTGTTGAGGGTGCTTAGGGATCATAAATCAGCAATTGGATGGACGATTGCGGATATAAAAGGCATTAGCCCATCATTTTGCATGTACAAGATTCTGATGGAGGTTGATGCAAGACCATCGGTGGAGCATCAACGTCGACTTAACGCAATCATGAAGGAAGTGGTCAAGAAGGAAATTCTGAAATTATTGGATGTCAGTGTCATATATCCAATTTTTGACAGTAAATGGGTAAGTCCGATTCATTGTGTGCCTAAGAAAGGGGGAATGACGGTAATTCAGAATGAGGATAACGAGTTAATTCCAACAAGGACGGTGTGAGTTGGAGGTGTGCATCGATTATAGGAGATTGAATAAGGCAACCCGAAAGGATCATTTCCTGCTACCTTTTATCGATCAAATGTTAGACAGGTTAGCGGGACATGAGTGTTACTGCTTATTGGATGGATATTCGGGATATAATCAGATTTCTATCACTCCTGAGGATCAAGAAAAGACAACATTGCCGTTACGGCACCTTTGCATTCAGGAGAATGTCATTCGGACTATGCAATGCACCTGCAACTTTCCAGTGGTGTGTGATGGCTATTTTCTCGGATATGGTGGAGAAGAACGTTGAAGTCTTCATGGACGATTTCTCGGTCTATGGGGACAATTTTGACACTTGCTTAGAGAATCTGGTCATGGTATTGCAGTGGTGTAAGGATACACACCTCATACTGAATTGGGAAAAATGCCACTTCATGGTTGAAGAGGGCATATTTTTGGGACATAAGGTGTCGGCTCAAGGATTGGAGGTGGACAACGCAAAGTTGGACACGATCGAGAAACTACCTCCACCGAGCTCAGTTAAGGGCATTAGAAGTTTTCTGGGGCATGCTGGGTTCTACCGGAGGTTTATAAAAGACTTCTCTAAGATTGCAAAACCTCTATACAGTCTTTTAGAGAAGGATGCCACTTTCAGTTTTACTGCAGAATGTAAGTCCGTGTTTGACCTATTGAAGAAGAAATTAACTACAGCCCCCGTGATAGTCGCACCGGACTGGAAAATGCCATTCGAACTTATGTGTGATGCGAGCGACTATGCGGTTGGGACTGTTTTGGGTCAAAGATGAGACAAGGTGTTTCACGCCATACACTATGCAAGCAAAACACTCACAGAGACTCAAATGAACTACACTACTACGGAAATGGAATTGCTTGCAGTGGTATACGCGTTCGACAAATTTCGAGCATACTTGATCGGGACTAAGGTAATAGTCTACACGGACCATTCGGCGATTTGGTACTTAATAGCAAAGAAAGATGCTAAGCCACGCCTTATCCAATGGATTCTCCTACTTCAAGAGTTTGATTTAGAAATTAAAGATAGAAAGGGGACAGAGAATCAAGTTTAGATCATTTATCAATTTGGAAAATCTGGAGAAAAAGGATGAAGATAGATGCGTGATCAACGAGACATTCCCGGATGAGCAGTTATTTGGGTTGAATGCAGAATTTCCGTGGTATGCAGACTTAGCGAATTATGTGGTAAACAAGATGCTTCCACCGGATCTTACACGACAACAAAAAAAGAAGTTTCTACATGACGTCAAGTGGTACATGTGGGATGAACCGTACTTATTCAAACAATGTGCCGAAAAGATTATTTGACGATGTATCCCATACAGTGAAGTCCACAACATATTACAAGAATGCAATTCATCGGCATATAGTGGACATTAAGGGATTGAGCGCACCGCGGTGAAAGTTCTTCAATCTGGGTTTTATTGGCCTACGGTGTTCAAAGACGCCCACCAATTTGTGAAAACATGTGATAGATGCCAAAGGGTGGGAAACATATCAAAACAGAATGAGATGCCCCTACAAACAATTCTTGAAGTAGAAATCTTTGATGTATGGGGCATCGATTTCATGGGACCATTCCCGTCGTGTTTGAGCAATCAGTATATTACGCTTCATGCGGTGGATTACGATCGAAATGGGTTGAAGGCTGCGGCGTTACCATCTAATGATGCCAAGGTGGTCCTCAAGTTTCTACTGGAAAAACATTTTCACGAGGTTTGGCACGCCAAGAGCAATAATTAGTGATGAAGGCAGTCACTTCTGTAATAAGTCATTTACAACTCTTTTGGCTAAGTATGGGGTCAATCACAAGGTGGCTACAACGTATCACCCTCAAACTAATGGGCAACCCGAGGTATCGAATAGAGAAGTTAAGAAGATATTGGAGAAAGTTGTAAATCCGAAGTCGAAAGATTGGTCACTTGATTGGTGAAGCATTATGGGGCATCTTGACCGCGCATACAAAACGCCAATCAAGATGTCACCTTATTAACTCTTGTACGGAAAGGCATGTCACTTAAGGGGTGGAGTTACTGACACAAAGGCTTCTTGGGCCATCTGAAATTGAATTTTGATCAACCCGCGGTAGGAGAAAAGAGGCTACTTCAACTAAATGAGCTTGACGAATTCTGACTCCAAGCTTACGAGAATGCCAAGCTATACAAAGAAAAGGTTAAAAGATGGCACGACCAGAAAATTGTGCAACGAACATTCGAGCTGTGACGCCCCCAAAATTCGGACACCCATATCTCGAATTCGGTGCATCACGTGCAACTACGAATATCTTACTAAATCATCAACAACGAAAATAATAGAATAATTTACATTGATATAATATAAATATTCGCGTCCCAAGGTACCGTAACCATTACTACGACAATTCAGTGATTAACTTAAACATAACTTAGTCATTCTTGAATACATCATAACCAGCATAACAATAATAATCCTTCTAGTCTTAAGGACTAAGTTATTCTGTCGCCTTGCCCTTTCCCTTGTCCTGTCCTTAAGTACCGTCTTGCTCTGCCTTAACTGTAATGTTTTAGGAAGCAAGAATGAGCAACAAGTTTTCCCAGCAAGTAATATAGCCAGAAGAACAAGCAGTTATAGCATTTAAATCTTTCAAGGTATAATCATAATTGGTAGTTTAAGGATATCAAGCAATATCAAGGGTATTCAATAGGTGTCGTTATAGACTGAAGGATATCAAAAAAAATTCAGAATTTATTCATTTTGAGGTTCAACATGAATGAGTACTGAGAAGTCACTAAGGACTAAGAACTCTTACTAGAATTAACAGTATTACACTGTAATCCAATATAAACGAGTACAACAGGTGATCAGCCTAAAGTACCCTACGTTATGCATAACATTTAATCATACTTGTGTGTGTGCGTCGGTTTTCCGACAATATATAATTTCCTCCAATGAGGGTTGTTCATCTCAAGAGATTTACGATAGTCACTTTCAAGTCAATTGATTTGGATAGCTTTTAACACATAATAATAGTCTAGTCGAATCAAAGGCTTAGACAAATTTTTATAATGCATTTAAGAATGATAAGTCCAATGCTTTTGCAACAATGTCAAGGTATATAAATGATTTTTGAATAAAAGCAGATAATTGCTTGAGACAACAATTGAAGGTATATAGTGTAAGAAGTAGGAACTTGCCTCGTTCGTCGATTATGTTTACCTTTGACACCTTTGTCGATATAACGCCTATGATATAATAATATAACCGCATAAATTAGTGATTGTTGCAACCCGACTCACTTTAGCTATTAATCGCACGTCATCCTAGTTTAAGGTACAAGTCTCTCAAAAATAAAAATACTACATTTCTTACTTGCTACACATTTATGCTCACAAATAAGAAAACTATGCACATAACATTATTTATTAAACTGTTGCTCAAATTAGTTATCTGAACTAACTTTTATTAATTAGAGTTTAAATGACATTACACAAATAATACATAACATCCCAGTTTATGGAAACGCTTTTCTTATAGTATTTAAATATTACTCTATTTACCCTCCATGACCATTATGGAATAACAAGTTATTTTCTTTTAATTTTTATTATTATTATTATTATTATTATTATTATTATTATTATTATTTATCAAGTCCTATGCTTGGTCTTGCCGGAGGTACTAAAATATAATATGATTTAGATATAAAGTCTTTTAAATTTTCACATTGCCCACATTTTTTACTATCCAAGTATACTTAATAATATAAGGCTAAAAGGATTTTTTTTTTTTTTTTGCATTGCACACCAGCCGAATTTAGCCTTACAAAAATTATATCAGCACCCTTATTGCATAAAAATAAGATTACATGTAGCAACATGTCTTACACTCTAGCTTCCGAATTCAGCCTAAAAGTATAGCACTACCTTTATTGCATAAAAAGAGATTAACATGTCTTGACAATATAGCAGCACCTTTTTATTGCACAAAACTAAAATAAATTAACATGTAGTAACATTCATGCACACTAGCAGCCGAACCAAAAATATAAAATAAAATCTAGTAGCACATCTATACACAAAATAACCTCACAAAATCACTCTTTTATTTGATACACCAACCGGCCCCACCATCACTTCATTACATACTTGTTGCTTGTTTCTTTTTTTTTTATACATGCTTAGCAGTGCATCTATACACAAGTAACAAATCACATATATCTTCCATGCATAGCAATAACCTCATAGCAAAACAAAATGAAGCACCCAAAAATGACACACGCAGCCCCATACTTTGGGTTTTTTTTTTTTCTACGAAAATAATTATGCATTCATGCAATATAATTTATTTATTTCGAAACACCTGGTAAATATTAATTTAGCATGCACACATCTAATTTAGCATACTAATTTACAAGTAACACAATATACCCATATTACTACAAAAAGAAGAAAAAGGGTGTACTAGAATTTAAATAGAAAGAATTTTATTTAACTAATTAATCTCTATACCTTAGCTTGAAGAAAAAAGAATTGGTTGCCAAGAAACAAACTGCATCGCCGACCACCTCTTTCTCTCTTTGGGTTCTTGTTTCTTCTTCTTTTTTGTAAAGGAATAACTAGAGCATGGGGTTATATATATACCAAAAGTGCAAAATTAATTAAGCATGCATGGCCATCCCCTACTATACTTTATAGCAACCTAGTACTCTATTATATCCCATCACATATGTCAAGTACTACCAACCACCAACCACAAGACACACACCATGACCTCTTCTTCATGAGATACAAGGTTCTAGTATTACACCCCAAGCTAATTCATTTACAATGCTACTAGTACTTGGCTGCCCAAAAAGTGAGTGACTAAGACATTAAAAAGCTGCCGAAATGAGTGAGTGGTAAGACTTTATATGGCTTACAAAAATCAATTGGGTGGTAAAGTTTTCTTGAGGCTGCCGAAATTAACATAAAATGGGTGGGTAATGATTTCTTTCATGGCTTGCAAAAAAAAATTAAATGGGTAAGTAACACACATAGTTGCCGAAATATCATGGAGAATGAAGATAAAATAAAAACTTTCATAAGGCTGCCGAAAATTAAATGGGTGGATAAAATAATTCACATGGCTAGGTTCTATTATTTGGACTATAATCATGTAAATACCTAATTATTATGGTAGCAGATTAATTAATTTAATTTACCCCAATAACACTAAATTATACACCACCTTAAAAATTATTAATAAGTTGGGTTATTTCACATAATTTAAGTTACTCACTTAAATAATAATAAAAAAAGATTTAGTCCATCCGCATGCTTTCAAACCAATTCAATGATTTATCATTACTCTGGTATATTTAAATAATTTAATTCAATTGAGTTACTCACCTCATGCCATGTAAGTATTTAAAAAATAAAATCGCAGGCTCTATTTATATAAATATTAATATTAAATCATAAAATTTACGGTTATTACACGAGCTGGGCCAATCAGTTCTCTTGTTCAACTCACGGTTGCGATTATTTCCAGGAAAGCTTAAGTCGAGATGGTCGGGACCATTTACTATAAAACGAGTATTTCTTCATGGTGCCGTTGAACTCTACAGTCGTAATCCGTTAGAAACGTTCAAGGTCAATGGCTAACGGATAAAGCATTACTGGGGTGGCGAGTCGAACTAGGACGCCGACAACATTACCCTCGCCGATACACAGTAAAACAGGGAGTAGTCAGGCCGAACGACTTAAAATCAAGCGCTAATTGGGAGGCAACCTAACCTTTCTTTATTTTTCATAGTTCATGTTTAATTTGTTAGGACATAGTTTATGAAGCAGTAGTTAGGACTTGTCAATTATAAGTTTTACTAAAAATATCTGAAAAGTACTAAAAATCTCATTGAAACTACAAGTCGTCATTAATCTAACGTATTGCATGTTTTTAGTTTTAGGAGAGGTCCAACGTGAGTCAGAGCAACAACGACTACGAAATGAAGGAAAATCAGAGAATTTTGCATCTCCAAAATTTTTTGCCAAAAAAATTTAACAGTGGGCAAGCCCGCCGAGGCGGGCCTTTTTGGCCTAGCACCCTCCGCCGAGGCGGTGGTCCTAAATCCTGGGCAGACTTGCTAATTTAAACCGCACGCCTTAGCCATATCTCGCTCACTCAAAACCTGGTGCCATATTTGTTTTCTCTCCTAAACATAACCCATGATACCAAACAACTACTACCACCACTACAACTACCTAAATCAATTAAACCCATTTTCTACCCCACGATTTCCACACGACTTCAATCCCGTCCACCACTTCATCTCCCCCACATCACTCTATATAAACCCTACCTCATACTTCCCATATTCAACACCATTAAACTCGAATTCTTCAAGAAATTAGGATACACACACTTGAGGGTAAGTTGCTATAGTGTCAAGTCTTCATCTTTTCTCAACTCCATAGCACCAACCTAAGTTTGGGGGATTCGAACGAGCTGTGCATGCCAAGTGTTTGACAGATTGATTGAACCAAGTTTTCGGGAGAGGAAGTGGTTACTAGCAAGAGTTCACTGCTGAAACTTAATGACATCTCAACCAACACCCAAACGCCAACGGGGGGCGAGTTCAAGCGCCGCTCCACCGCCAACCACCTATGACCGCCGAACATTTGTGAGTGTCGCCGACCGTTATGAGTACATGCAATCTAAGGCACTTACGCCAGAGCGTGGTTTGGCCCCCGAGGGGAACGACGGGGAGATAATGTCCCAAATTCACCAAAAGTGGTGGATCAAATTCACTGAACATCTGACACCCACCGTGGTTAATATTGTCAAGGAATTCTATGCAAATGCCGAAGACAAAGCTCCTTTTAAAGCGTTTATGCGGGGTCAAATGGTTCCGTTCAGTTATGATGCAATCAACGCTTACTATCAGTTGCGGGTGCCTTGGATAACACATGAAATGAAGGTTTCTCCTAACGGAGTTTCAACCGATAAGTCAAAGTCTAATTTCGTCGGAGTTCAAATTTAAACGTTGAGCGTAGGTAGTAGAAATAAAAGAGTGGGTAGAACCAGTATCTAATAAGGTATAGACTTCGCAAGAATTTATAATTAACTAACCCGTGCTAACTTCGTTTGGGTTACTCGCTTTTTGAGAAGTCATGAAAAACGCTCTTCCTAAAACCAATGACTTTGTTTTATCCGTATCCGCCTTTGGTGCCACCGTCCCAGCTGGACATGATTTCGCTACAGGACAAAATCGAGCTATGTGATCGTCTTTTCCACAACTAAAACATACCTTGGAAGGCTGTGAACAGTTTGGACTTATGTGTCCCTCCTCTTCGCATTTGAAGCATATGATAGGTGGTCGTTCTCCTTCCTTAACAACGCGTGTTGGTGCTGACGTCTTTCCATCATTGTTGAATCTCCTCTTCTTGAAATGTCCACTTTTATTGTCTTGGCCATGATTACCACCGAAGTGGTTACCATTTCTGGCATGTTGATTCCTTACACGTTTGTTGTCACAGCTTCGATGACTGTTACCACTGGTATTTTCATTTTGTCGGCTGCTTTCTCTTGGTTGCATTGACTCGTTATCGCACTCCAATAACTGAGCTCTGTTTATAATATCTGAATACAAACACAGTTTATGAGAAATAAGATATTGACGTATCTCTGATTTCAAACCTCTTAAAAACATCTGCGTCATTCTCTCCTCATTATCAACCAAGTGGGACGCAAACCAGGACAACTCGGTAAACTTAGCTTCGTACTGTGACACGACCATAGTATTCTGCTCCAACGTGATGAACTCTACCTCTTTCATGTGAGGAATACTTTCAGGAAAGTATTTTTGTTGAATAGTTCTTGGAACTTCTCCCAAGACATCTTCAGTGCGGCAGGTTGAGTACGCTTTACCGATTCCCACCAATAATCTGCCTATCCTCGCAACATAAAGGTGGCAAAGGGAACCTTTTGCTCCTCGACGCATCCCATGACATCAAATATCTTGGTGATCTGCTTTATCCACGTTTCCGCCTTAAGTGGTTTTTGCTCTCCAATAAACTCTGGTGGTCCCAGCTTCTTGAACTGTTTAGCGGTGACTGTTTGAGAGTTTCCAGTGTTTCCACCTACATTTTTGATAGGAGCCGTTCTCGCCTGATGTTGCATGAATTGCATAAAGCCTCTGAACATTCCATCGTTCATCATTTGATCGTTGTTGTTTACTTGAGGATTATTGTTTTCCTGTTGCACATTATTCTGGGTATTGATCTGTGGTGACTCAACAGTCTCCTATGCTCCATTGCTATTCTCAATATTCTCGGATGTCATTTTCAAATACTGTCACAAAACAAGGGTTTATTGTCATACAACATTTTATCCATATACTCTGAACGACCAATTAAATACCAAATAACTTAGGTAGGTCATACTAGTGAAGGAATTCCCCGTCTCTCCCCACCTAGTCCTAGTCTCACATCTTAGCCAAAGATCATATCCCTAAGCTTTGATACCAACTGTGACGCCCCCAAAATAGGTATACATCACCCATCTTGAGTCGCCAAATACATGGTACAAAATTCAAATACAACTTAATTATACAACAGTCGTGTAAAATACAACAAAACATAATCTAAAAGTTTTAATAAGAATATTGTCATCTAGAATATATCCACACTCAATGGAGTCCTCATTACATTTATTGTCACACTATTTTATAGAACAATGAGGACTACTAAAACAACCATCTAGACCGTCAATCCGTTCCCCGACTCGTCCCAACTATATTCTCATTTCCTGAAGAGACAGTGAAAGAAAGGGTGAGCTCAACTAGCCCAGTAAGAAATATTATGACTAAGATAATGAATAATAATTTATCATTAGTCTTCAACAGTGTTAAACTGATAAAATATAACAAACATCAAATTTAACTACAGCGGAACAAGCAATTCATTATAAGAGTCAAGTAGAGAATAAAATCTACTATTTTCTATGATTTAAAAGGTTTTTCATCACTTTTATCGCTGAGACTCAGCTAAATAAATAAACCACATCATCCCTGCACTACGGCCAAGGATATTCATTAGTATCACGACCACAAATTATCCATGCTCTACGGGCCAAGGATATTCGTGTATTCATCAATGGTCATGATCATGCCAACAACTGTCCATCAATGCACTACGGCTAATGAGGACTTTTACCACATCATTTGTAACATTACGGTCATGATTACACCGAATAATCCCTGGTCATAATCATACCAAGTCCATCTATGCATTACAGGCCACAAATAACTTTCAACATATTATAAACATGAGGATGATGAAAATGATATAAGAATTCAATAAAACAAGTTCAAGGATAAACTTTTAAAGATTTATAATTTAATTTATCCAGAAATCAATAACGTCCAAATTGTCAACATGATACTGTTTTGTGGAGTAAAATTCAAGAATGCTCAGAAAAATATTTCCATGAAAAGATACTGCATGAAGCGCAAATATCCAGGATATTCTACTAATTTCATGGAGTATAGAAGCCAAAACTTTTACCAACTGAGTATAATAGAATATATGAAACTACAAATGGATTTTTACCCGCTATGCGGTAATCCGCGTAGACAGATCATTTCCATAATTTAATAAGGAATGAATACGAAGGATCATTCACCATGCATGCGGTAGTCCACATAGACAGGTTATTCTAACAGAATAATAAAGAATGAAATAACAGAAGAATTCACCATGCATGCGATAGACCGCATAGATAGGTTATTCCAAAAGAATAATAAAGAATGGAATAACAACCCTTACGAGTATTGAAAGAAAATAACTATCTTCATGAATACGAAAGAAATAATACCCCTTACGACTTTTGAACGAAAATAATGTTCCTTATGAATATTAGACGAAAATAATATTCCTTACGAATATTAAACGAATATAATGAATATTGAACGATAATAATATTCATATGAATACGAAAAAAATATCTCTTCAGAATATGAAATAAATAATACCCCTTACCTTAGAAGAAAACTGGATACTGGAATAGTGAGGTAGCAGACTTCTCTTCTTCTTTCTCTCTATAATAATTGCTCTTGTGAGACTTAGTGAATTTGTGAGAAATAAAGGAAGAATGAGCTTCTATTTATAGGAAAATATAGTTTCAATAATTACACGTTTTGGAGCTCAAAATATTATAGTATAATACCTTCCTCTTTTTCTTAATTTTTAATTTAGTCCTGCAAGTATTATTAAACTTGCACCACCTCCCCTAATAGTAAATCATGTGAATTAATAGTTCATTCATGTGACTCAATAGTATAATCATGTGAAAAAAACTAATTACAGTATAGTACCATCAATTGTACCTCTATTTTTAATTTAGTCATGCAAGTATTATCAATCTTGCACCAACTCCCCTAATAGTAAATCATGTGAATCAATAGTACACACATGTGAACACATAGTTATAAGCATGTGAATTAATAGTAATTAATTGCTCATTTATCCGGTGAATTACTCGATTGGTCCATATAACCTCCAGACATTAATTATTATCTAAATAAATGTCGATTTCCACTTACACTAATAATTCCCACACAATGGAACTATCAATTTCATCTTTAATCAACACGAACTTATTCATCATCAATATTATAATTCACAATATTTAACAACCAGGTCGTTCCGAGAAAAGGGGCTTCAGATAAGGATTTATCCTTATTGGCGCGTAATTAGGTGACCAAACCTCTCATTGACAGAACTTCTAGACATTATCAATATTGCAAATAATAATATGAATAACTTTGTCGTCTCAATTATTGATTTAATAATATAAAATATTGATTCTGTGAGAATAATTGAATCAATAATATTAGAGATATGATGCAACAACTACTTAGCAATAATTGAGTATAACTGAGTGACTTCTTACGTAAGCATCAATAATCAATATCGTGTGCTACTATGCAACCACGCGTATTACTGTACTTTTACTACCGGGTAGTTCAACAGTTTTAACGGTAACACTTCCGCCATTATTTTTATAAAAAGATAATTCCGTCATTTTCTAACTACGACAATACTTCCATTTTGGGGTCCACCAATGATTATGTCATCGTACAAATATTCCCTGTTAAAACTAATATTCCCCGACCAATCGAATATTCCCTAACACAACGAATATTTTATATCAACTTGCTTACTTTGCAAATTTTGTAAATATTACCCACAACTATAACATTATCTCAAATTCACACCATAATATAAAAAAAATATTTCGAAAAAATTAAATCTTTATTCATAAAATTTGGTGTCTTACAAATACCCCAACTTTTATGAATAAAGATTAATTTTTCTCGAAATATATTTTTGAATATTATGGTGTGGATTTGATATAATTTTATAGTTGTAGGTATAATTTACAAATTTTGCAAAGTAAGCAAGAGGTTATATAATATTCGATTGGTCGAGAAATATTCGTTTTAACAGGTAATATTCGTACGATGGCACAATCATTGGTGGACCCCACAACGGAAGTATTGTTGTAGTTAGAAAAACGACAGAATTATCTTTTTATAAAATAACGACAAAAGTATTACCGTTAAAACTGTTGAACTACCCGGTAGTAAAAGAAACAAAGAATCTGCGTGGTTGCATCAGAGCAACACCAGTATTGATTATTGATGCTTACGTGAGAAGCCACTTAGTTATACTCAATTATTGCTACAGTAATTGTTGCATCATATCACTCATATTATTGATTCAATTATTGTCACAGTATCATCTGCATAATATCTTATATTATTAAATCAATAATTGAGACGACGAAGTTATTCATATTATTATTTGCAATATTGACAATGTCTAGAAAGTTCTATCAAGGAGAGGTTTGGTCACCTAATTGCGCGCCAATAGGAAGAAATCCTTATTGGAAAGCCCCCTCTTTCTTGGGAACGATCTGGTTGTTAAATATTGTGAGTTATAATATTAATGATGAATAATTTCATGTTGATTAAAGATGAAATTGATAGTTCCATTGTGTGCGAATTATTAGTGTTAGTGGAAATCGACATTTATTTAGATAATAATTATTGTCTTGAGGTTATATGGACCAATCGGGTAATTCACCGGATAAATGAGCAATTAATTGCTATTAATTCACATGCTTATAACTATGTGTTCACATGTGTGTACTATTAATTCACATGATTTACTATTAGGGGAGTTGGTGCAAGATTGATAATAGTTGCATGACTGAATTAAAAATGGAGGTATAGATGAATGTACTATACTCTAATTAGTTTTTTCACATGATTATACTATTAAGTCATATGAATGAACTATTAATTCACATTATTTACTATTAAGGGCGGTGGTGCAAGTTTGATAATACTTGCAGGACTAAATTAAAAATGAAGAAAAAGAGGAAGGTATTATACTGTAATATTTCGAACCCTAAAACGTGCAATTATCAAAACTATATATTCCTATAAATAAAATCTCATTCTTCTTTCATTATCACCAATTCACTAAGTCTCACAAGAGCAATTATTATAAAGAGAAATTATAGAGAGAAAGAAGAAGAGAAGTCTTCTACCTCACAATTCCAGTATCCAGTTTCTTCTAAGGTAAGGGATATTATTTCTTTCGTATTCATGAATAGAGTTATTTTCTTTCCATACTCGTAAGGGTTGTTATTCTATTCTTTATTATTCTATTGGAATAACCTATCTGTGCGGTCTATCGCATGCCTGGTGAATTCTTTTGTTATTCCATTCTTTATTATTCTGTTGGAATAACCTGCCGTGCGTAAGGGCTCATCGCATGCACGGTGAATTCTTTTATTATTCCATTCTTTATTATTCTATTGGAATAACTTTGTCATGCGTGCTCATCTATCACATGTCCGGTGAATTCTTTTGTTATTCCATTCTTTATTATTCATTGGAATAACCTCGTGCATGCGGCGGTCTATCGCATGCCTGGTGAATTCTTTTATTATTCCATTTTTTATTATTCTATTGGAATAACCTGTTTGTGCGGTCTATCGCATACCTGGTGAATTCTTTTATTATTCCATTCTTTATTATTCTGTTAGAATAACCTATCTGTGTGGTCTATCGCATGCATGGTGAATTCTTTTGTTATTCCAGTCTTTATTATTCTGTTGGAATAACCTGTCTATGTGGACTACCACATGCATGGTGAATTCTTCTGTTATTCCATTCTTTAATATTCTGTTGGAATAACCTGTCTATGTTGACTACCGCAAGCATGGTGAATGATCCTTCGTATTTATTCCTTATTAAATTGTGGAAATGATATGTCTACGTGGATTACCACATGGCGGGCAAAACTTTATTTGCAGTTTCATATATTCTATTATACTCAATTGGTTAAAGTTTTGGCTTCTATATTCCATGAAATAGTAGAATATCCTGTATATTTGCGCTTCATGCAGTATCTTTTCATGGAAATATTCTTCTGAACATTCTTGAATTTTACTCCACAAAACAGTAGCATGTTGACAATTTGGACGTTATTGATTTTTGGATAAATTAAATTATAAATCTTTAAAAATTTATCCTTGAACTTGTTTTATTGAATTCTTATATCATTGTCATCATCCTCATATTTATAATATGTTGAAAGTCATATGTGGCCTGTAGTGAATAAATGGACTTGGTATGATTATGACCAGGGATTATTCGGTATAATCATGACCGTAATGCTACAACTGATGTGGTAAAAGTCCTCATTGGCCGTAGTGCATTGGTGGACAGTTATTGGCATGATGATGACCATTGATGAGTACACGAATATCCTTGGCCCGTAGTGCATGGATAATTTGTGGTCGTGATACTAATGATTATCAGTGGCTGTAGTGCAGGGATAATATGGTTTATTTATTAAGCTGAGTCTCAGCGATAAAAGTGATGAAAAACCTTTTAAATCATAGAAGATAGTAGATTTTATTCTCTACTTGACTCTTCTAATGGATTGCTTGTTCACCGCAGCTTAAACTTGATGCTTGTTATATTTTATCAGTTTAACACTGTTGAAGGCTAACGATAAATTATTCTGCATTATCTTAGTCATAATATTTCTTACTGGGCTAGTTGATCTCACCCTTTCTTCCACTGTTCTCTTCAGGAAATGAGAATATAGCTGGGAGGAGTTGGGGAACGGATTGACGGTCCAGATGGTTTTTTTAGTAGTCCTCACTATTCTATAAAATAATGTGACAATAAATGTAATGAGGACTCCATTGAGTGTGGATATTGTCTAGATGACAATATTCTTATTAAAACTCTTAGATTATGTTTTGTTGTATTTTACACGACTGTTGTATAATTAAGTTGTATTTGAATTTTGTACCATGTATTTGGCAACTCAAGATGGGTGATGTATTCCTATTTTGGGGACGTCACAGTTGGTATCAAAGCTTAGGGATATGATCCCTGGCTAGGATGTGAGACTAGGACTAGGAGGGGAGAGACATGGAATTCCTGAAAGTAATATGCACACAAGCCAATCATGTTTGATGATAAAGCATATACTTTGTAACAATCTTATTCATTTATTAATAAAAAGTATTTATTTATTAAAGGCTTTTAATTATCTACATGATGCTATTTTATAATATGTGATAAACCCATAGTTTTAAGCAATGCTTTTAGAATAATGATGATGATCATTCTAATGAGATCAAAATTCTAAGAAATCTTAAAACTAAAATAGTTCCCAATCATTGGATTACTAAATTGGGGATTAGTGAATCCGGATAGATTGATACATACGTTGCTTGCTCATTGGATGAGGATGATTGATCTCATGATCATTTGTGTGGAGACACTAAAGCAAGTATGTAGGTGCTTATTAGAGAATAAGTTCACTGAACGTGGCTCGCTAAGGAATACCTAATGGAGTTTTACTTGCCTGTCAATAGGAATTCTCAGAGTGATAGTAGACAAGTGATCCTTGGACTTGAGATCATCATAGTATCTTGTGTATGATGAGTTATACTTTGACTTATTCCTTAAGACCCTTATGGTATATCAAAGGGTATGCTTAGGTATAATAAGTTGTACATGGAGATAATGTATGATCAATAAAGAATCTACCACTTCTATTAAAAGAAGAGAAATGTCCTATGTGATTCGATAAATGACAACCCAAAGTAGTCCTTGGTTATAAGCGTAATGAAATTAGAAAGAAGTTTCTAATTTGCATTATTTGGAGTTATGCATTTAAGGATCGAAATACATATAATTAAATAAAATAAGACTTGACAAAGAATTCCATGTCTTATATTTAATTGGGACATTGTATGGTGGAAGGATTGAATTGTACGGTAACTATTTACTCAAAGGTTCTTTAATGATTAATGTTAAAATCTATATTATCTGGAAAGTCGTTGATCGCTAGGGAGGCTTATCCCTATTGTAGAATAAATATTATTTATTTAAATAAATTAATTGTTTAATTTATTTATTTAAATAAGATTATAATTGTTCTAATTGATTTATTCACAAGGTTTAATATGGAGAACCTAAAGGGTCACACCATAAAAGGAAGAATAATTATTTAAGAAGTTAATGGCATAATCGTAATAATATGTTATGTATATTTAATTTAATCTATGGTGATAGAATAAATTAAATAGCTTAATATTTATTATTTAATATTTTAGAAATATTAAATATAAATTAATAAGAGGAGTCTTATTAATATTATTACAATTATTATTATTATTTTAATTTCTAAAAGAGTTTAGGAATTAATTTAATATAAGTACTCTCATTTATTCCTAATTGGATTAGGAAGGAAAATTAGTTAAAAGAGTTTAATTAATTATCCCTAATAAGATTAGGGAGCTTAATTAATTAAAAGAATTTAATTAATTAAATAAATCCCAATTCCTTAATTGTTAAGGTGGGTTGCCCACATCTATAAATAAGAGGAGTCTTATTATGGGTGTTGGTGGTTGTTGACTTTTACAACATACGTAATTCCAATAGTTGGAGAGTACGCCCCCTTTTTCTATACAGATAGGAAAAACTAGGGTTTTGAGCCAATACACCATCTTCTTGAATCTTTATTTTTCCTTGGTGGATCACCTTTAGAGGCCAAACATTTGGGTGGCTAATGTTGATCAAAAGAAGGAACCAAACCCGGTAGATTCAAGTTGAACGCGAAAAGGATTGGAGGTGAACTTGTACCTGAGGAAGCTCGGATCTTCAAGGGTATGATTCTTGTCCTTCATTTTTCGTTTAATTAATAATTGTGCATAAAGGGTGATCCGGGTATATGGTTTGTAAATTTTTTAAACTCTGATTTTTACACGTTTCCGCACATTTTTGCAATTTGATTGCGTTCTAATATATTACAAACCTAACAATTCCTTCGCTAGTATGACCTACCTAAGTTTATTTGGTATTTAATTGGTCGGTCAGAGTTTAGGGATAATATGTTGCATGTCAATTAACCCTTGTTTTGTGGCAGTATTTGAAAATAACATCCGAGAATATTGAGAATAGCAATGGAGCACAGGAGACCGTTGAGTCACCACAGATCAATACCCACGATAATGTGCAACAGGAAGACAATAATCCTCAGGTAAACATCAACGATCAAATGATGAACGATAGAATGTTCAGAGGCTTTATGCAATTCATGCAACATCAGGCGAGAGGGGCTCCTGTCCAAAATGTAGGTGGAAACACTAGAAACTCTCGGACGGTCACCGCTAAACAGTTCAAGGAGCTGGGACCACCAGAGTTTATTGGAGAGCCAAAACCACTTAAGGCGGAAATGTGGATAAAGCAGATCACCAAGATATTTGATATCTTGGGATGCGCCGAGGAGCAAAAAGTTCCCTTTGCCACCTTTATGTTGCGAGGAGAGGCAGATTACTGGTGGGAATTAGTAAAGCGTACTCAACCTGCCGCATCGAGGATGTCTTGGGAGAAGTTCCAAGAATTATTCAACGACAAGTACTTTCCCGAAAGTATTCGTCACATGAAAGAGGTAGAGTTCATCAAGTTGGAGCAGAATAATATGACCGTGTCGCAGTACGAAGCTAAGTTTGTCGAGTTGTCCCGATTTGCGTCCCACTTGGTTGATAATGAAGAGAGAATGACGCGGATGTTTTTAAGAGGTTTGAAACCGGAGATACATCAATATCTTATATCTCATAAACTGTGTTTGTATTCAGATGTTGTAAATAGGGCTCAGTTATTGGAGCGTGATAACGAGTCAATGCGACTAAGAGAAAGAAGCCGGCAGAATGAAAATATCGGTGGTAACAGTAATCGAAGCGGTGACTACAAACGTGGAGGGAATCAACATGCCAGAAATGGTAACCACTTCGGTGATAATCATGGCCAAGACAATAAAAGTGGACATTTCAAGAATAGGAGATTCAACAATGATGGAAAGACATCAGCATCAGCACCCGTTGTTAAGGAAGGAGAACGACCACCTATCATATGCTTCAAATGCGGAGGGGAGGGACATATCAGTCCAAACTGTGCGTAACAATCCAAAATGTGTTACAATTGTGGAAGAGAAGGTCACCTAGCTCGATTTTGTCGTTCAGGGAAGGCAAGTCCAGTTGGGATGGAGGCACCAAAGGCCGTCCCAGAAAAGTCAAAATCAGTAGTTCAAGGGAGAGTGTTTGTTGTGACCTCCCAGAAAACAAGGAACCAGAATGAGGTCATCACAGGTAAGCTTATCATAAACTTTAGAGAAGTCTATACCTTATTTGATAGCGGTTCTACCCATTCTTTTATTTCTCCTATTTGCGCTCAACATTTAAATTTGACTATGGAGAAATTAGACTTTGACTTATCTGTGGAAACTTTGTTGGGAGAAACTATCATTACATCCACTGTTTATAAGTCTTGTTTGGTTCAAATCGGTACGCTCACATTACCTGTCGATCTTATTTCATTGAAAATACTTGCATTTAACGTAATTCTAGGGATTGATTGGTTAACTACTCATCATGCAAAAATTGATTATTTTCGTAAGGTTGTTAGCTTTCATATTCCTAACTAACCTATTATGCGAATTCAAACAACCAAACCATTAAAATCAATCACTGTCATCTCAAGCTATAAAGCTATTCGTTTATTGAAAAACGGATGTCAAGCTTTCTTAACTCATGTCACAGATTTAAACAAAAATACGTCAGTTTTGAATGATATTTCTATTGTTAATAAATTTCCTGACGTATTCCCTGAAGAACTTCCTGGCCTACCCCTAGAGCGTGAAATTGAATTTTGTATCGACCTTAAACCCGGTACAAAACTCATTTCCAAAGCCCATATCGAATGTCTCCTATTGAACATCAGGAGTTAAAGACCCAACTGCATGAATTGTTAGACATCGGTTTTATTCGACCTAGTACGTCTCCTTGGGGTGCTCCTATTTTATTCGTGAAGAAGAAAGATGGAAGTATGCGAATTTGTATTGATTATCGAGAGTTGAACCATGTCACCATCAAGAATAGGTGTCCGTTACCTCGCATTGATGACTTATTTGACCAGCTGCAAGGACCACAATGCTTTTCAAAGATCGATCTTCGTTCTGGATATCATCAGCTGAAGGTTAAAACTGAGGATATTCCAAAGGCAGCCTTCAGAACTCGGTACGGGCATTATGAATTCTTAATCATGTCTTTTGGATTGACTAATGCCCCTGCTGTTTTCATGGACATGATGAACCGGGTATTCAAGGAATATTTGGATCATTTTGTGGTCGTCTTTATTGATGACATTCTCATATACTCCAAAAGTCATGAAGATCATGAACAACACTTGGGGCTAATACTCCAAAAGCTTCGTGAAAACAAGATTTATGCCAAGTTGAAGAAATGCCAGTTCTGGCTTGAGGAAGTAGCATTCTTTGGGCACGTAGTATCAAGTCATGGAATATCTGTTGACCTGGCAAAGATTGAAGCTATTCAAAGCTGGGAGCAACCTAAATCTAACCAAAGTACGTAGCTTTCTCGGCTTAGCTGGTTATTATCGGAGATTCGTAGAAGGGTTTTCTCGAATCGTTACTCCATTAACTCAGCTGACTCGGAATGATATAAAATTTGGTTGGAGCATGGAATGTGAGAAGAGTTTTCAAGAACTCAAGAGGAGACTAATTTCAAGAAATTTGCTCGACAATACCATCCGCTCAAGGGATTTGTCATCTACATGTGATGCTTCGTGCAAAAGGGTTAGGATGTGTTCTCATGCAATATGGGAAAGTCATAGCCTATGCCTCACGACATAACTCAAAGAATATGAGAGGAATTATCCTACTCATGATCTAGAGTTAGCATTTATCGCTTTTTGGCGCTTAAGATTTGGAGGCATTACCGTGATGGAGAGAAGGTGGAGATCTATACGGATCATAAAAGCCTCAAATATTTCTTCACTCAAAAGGAACTCAACATGCCAAGAAGCAGCGATGGCTTGAGCTATTGAAATATTATGATCATACCATTCAATACCATCCTGGAAAAGCGAACGTAGTAGCTGATGCATTGAGTAGAAGATCATATGCGGGTACGAGTGCGATATTGTCAACGTAAAGGCCCATTTTGTATGACTTACAAAGGATGGAGATAGAGTTAAAGACTCCAGGGACCAACGTGATGATGGCAAATATAAGAGTTGAGCCGACTTTAATCGATAAAGTTAAAGTTGCTCAAGATACAGACCTGGAGCTGATGCGTATGAAGAAGAAAGTGCAAGAAGGTGCTATGCCGGAAGCAAGAATCGATGAAGATGGAATACTTTGAGTCAACTCGAGACTTTGTGCTCCTAACGACCTTGATTTAAAGTATTAAATCATGATGGAGGCGCACAACACACCGTTTGCAATCCATCCTGGGAGTACCAAAATGTATTATGATCTTCGACATACATTTTGGTGGAGCAATATGAAGAGAGAGATAGCGAAGTTTATCTTAAGGTGTTTAACTTGTCAACGAGACAAGGCGTAGCATCAAGTACCAAAAGGTCCATTGCAACCACTTGAAATTCTAGAATGGAAGTGGGAGCACATTACTATGGATTTCAATACTGGTCTTCCCAAGGTTTCTCAAGGCATAGATGCAATTTGGGTCATTGTTGATAGATTGACCAAGTCTGCTCACTTCTTACCTATATGAGAAACTTATACACTTGAACGTCTTGCTCGTATTTACATAAATGAGATTGTAAGACTGCATGGTATGCCAGTATCCATAGTTTCTGATCGTGACCCAAGATTCACTTCACGATTTTGTGTTAGCTTGCAGAAAGTTATGGGCACGGATTTACGATTTAGCTCGGCATATCATCCTCCGGACGGACAGTCGGAGAGGACTATTCAAACTCTTGAAGATCTATTAAGACTCTGTGTCCTTGACTTCAAGGGAAGTTGGGACAAGTTCTTACCATTGGTGGAGTTTTCCTACAACAACAGTTATCAAGCAAGTATTGGCATGTCTCCATTTGAGGCATTGTATGGGAGAAAGTGTCATTCTCCAGTATGCTGGGATGAGGTGGGTGAAGCGACGTTGTTGGGACCGAAGTTGGTACGTATGACTATGAAAAAGATTCAAACGATCCGACAACGTATAAAAACCTCACAAGATCGAAAAAAGAATTATGTTGATCTTCATCGAAAGGACGTAGAATTCGATATTGGAGATCATGTGTTGCTACGTGTTGCTCTATGGAAAGGAGTTACGAGATTTGGAAAGAGAGGAAAGCTCAATCCTCGATTCATTGGCCCAGTTTTAATCCTTGGTCAAGTAGGACTGTGGCCTATAGACTTGCCTTACCGCCAAGTATGTTTCGTGTTCATAACGTTTTTCATATATTCATGTTACGTAAATATGTGAAAGACCCAAACCAAATTATTGAGTTAGAACCGGACAAAATAGCATAAGATTTAACGTATGAAGAGGTTCCTGTTAAAATCTTAGATAAGAAGGAACATATTCTACGCTCCAAGGTTATACCTCAATTCAAAGTTTTGTGGAGAAACCATGATGTTGAGGAAATGACCTGGGAGTTAGAATCTGAAATGAAGTCAAGGTATCCTCACCTCTTCGACATACCAGGTACGCACCCTAATTTTGAGGACGAAATTTCATAAGAAGGGGAGGTTGTAAGATCCCAACTTTTATGAATAAAGATTAATTTTTCTCAAAATATATTTTTGAATATTATGGTGTGGATTTGATAAAATGTTATAGTTGTGGGTATTATTTACAAATTTTGCAAAGTAAGCAAGTGGTTATATAAAATTCGATTGGTCGGGGAATATTCGTACGACGACACAATCATTGGTGGACCCCACAACGGAAGTATTGTCGTAGTTAGAAAAATGACATAATTATCTTTTTATAAAAATAACGGCAAATGTGTTACCGTTAAAACTGTTGAACTACGCGGTAGTAAAAGTACAGTAATACACGTGGTTGCATGGTAGCACATAATATTGATTATTATCACAGTATCATCTGCATAATATCTTATATTATTAAATCAATAATTGAGACGACAAAGTTATTCATATTATTATTTGCAATATTGACAATGTCTAGAAAGTTATGTCAAGGAGAGGTTTGGTCACCTAATTGCGCACCAATAGGGAGAAATCCTTATCGGAAAGCTCCTTCTTTCCTGGGAACGATCTGGTTGTTAAATATTGTGAGTTATAATATTAATGATGAATAATTTCGTGTTGATTAAAGATGAAATTGATAGTTCCATTGTGTGGGAATTATTAGTGTTAGTGAAAATTGACATTTATTTAGATAATAATTAATGTCTGGAGGTTATATAGACCAATCGGGTAATTCACCGGATAAATGAGAAATTAATTGTTATTAATTCACATGCTTATAACTATGTGTTCACATGTGTGTACTATGGATTCACATGATTTACTATTAGGGGAGTTGGTGCAAGATTGATAATACTTGCATGACTGAATTAAAAATGGAGGTATAGATGAAGGTACTATACTGTAATTAGTTTATTCACATGATTATACTATTACGTCACATGAATGAACTATTAATTCACATTATTTACTATTAGGGGAGATGGTACAAGTTTGATAATACTTTCAGGACTAAATTAAAAATGAAAAATAAGAGGAAGGTATTATACTGTAATATTTCGAGCCCCAAAACGTGCAATTATCAAAACTATATTTTCCTATAAATAGAAGCTCATTCTTCTTTCATTCTAACCAATTCACTAAGTCTCACAAGAGCAATTATTATAGAGAGAAATTATAGAGAGAAAGAAGAAGAGAAGTCTGCTACCTCACTATTCCAGTATCCAGTTTCTTCTAAGGTAAGGGGTATTATTTCTTTCGTATTCATGAAGAGAGTTATTTTCTTTTAATACTCGTAAGGGTTGTTATTCCATTCTTTATTATTCTGTTGGAATAACATGTTTGTGTGGTCTATTGCATGCCTGATGAATTCTTTTGTTATTCCATTCTTTATTATTCTGTTGGAATAACCTGTCTGTGCGGTCTATCACACGCCTGGTGAATTCTTTTGTTATTCCATTCTATATTATTCTGTTGGAATAACCTATCTATGTGGACTATCGCATGCATGGTGAATGATCCTTCGTATTCATTCCTTATTAAATTGTGAAAATGATCTGTCTACGTGGATTACCGCATGGCGGGAAAATATCCATTTGCAGTTTCATGTATTCTATTATACTCAGTTGGTTAAAGTTTTGGCTTCTATACTCCATGAAATTAGTAGAATATCCTGGATATTTGCACTTCATCTAGTATCTTTTCATGGAAATATTCTTCTGAGCATTCTTGAATTTTACTCCACAAAACAGTTGTCGACGTCGGGATTTTTGGATGTCCCTTTCCGTTACTATTTCTTTGGTGTTCTCATTTTAGGTTAGATTTGTTTGAAAAAATAAGTGAAAAAGGTCCGGCATGTATAATGTCGACGATGGACTGTTAAGAGTCGCCAGTTGTTTTTTAAATGGTTGTACCATCACAAGCGAGAAAAGGTTTGCACATTGACCCAGTGATATGACACTGCTATACGTGTCGGTGAAACCGAGATTCATTAGGGTCCGGGGACGTGGTTATGCGTGGGGGGGGGGGGAGGTGTTAGGCACCCCCCGACATCCGTGTTACCACGGTGACCGCCTCTTTTCAAGAAACTATTATCTGAATGTGTGTGTGTGTGGGTCAATGTGCTGTTATTTGGAAGTAGTGCGTGGCCTCGTTCGAACCTATATACACATGGTTTGAATTTATGTTAAAATTCAATTTTTAGCAAGATATGGAAGTGATGTTTTATAAAAGAGGTTTTTCAAACCCTGATGCTTAATAGTAATTGAGACCTTTTACACTCCCACTTTATTAAGTGCACGGCTTGATTGAATTTATTTTACAAATGCGAGGCATCCGTATGAAAATAATGTACATAATAATGCCGACCTCCTCATGGGTATGGAAACCATCTGAGGAAATTCAGACACCGCAAAATAATTTACAAGCTGCTTACAGCTGAAAATGTCCATCACGGGAACCGAATCTAGATCCAATGGGATGAATCTGTGATCACATGATTCCTAAAGCACGTAATCATCGCAATTTGTATGAAAGCAAAGAAGGCGGTATATACATAAAAGATGTAAATATATATATACAGACAGGATCACCAACCATGAAGCACCTCCATGGGGGATCAGAAATGTAAATAAAGCTGTAGAAAGCTATCAACCGCCACAGAGGAAACTCCAGGCGGGACAAAACGTAAATAAAGTTGTAAATACGGTCAACCGCCACGAAGGAAACTCCAAAGGGACAAAATGTAAATAAAGTTGTAAAGCGATCAATCGCCATAAGTAAACTCTCAAAAAGATTTAAACGTAAAGAAAGTTGTAAAAGCGATCAACCACCATGAAGTAAACTCCAAGTGAGACAAAATGTATATATAAGCAATAAATGCACGGATGTAAAATTTGTGCTCATCGTAATGCGAGTTCGACCACGCTTTTATATATATATATATATATATATATATATATATATATATATATATATATATATATATATATATATATATATATATATAAAGTTTAATAAAAGCATAGGATATAAAATCTGTGCTCATCGTAATGTAGTCCACACACAGTTAATATATATAAATGTATATATATATATATATATATATATATATATTAAAGTAAACGCACTGCAGCATCAAGTCTCAGGCTCATGCAAGTTCTTGGTTTTACACAGCCTCGTGGGAACTGGTTCGACATTCACTCCATGTACCAGGCGCTTCATCCTGACTATAGAGCAGTAGTGCATGAGTGGGGATTCGGGGAATTCTTCTCCATCCTTCCCCGTCATTGTCCCTGAGGTTACCTCAGGGCATTGTCTGAGCGATGGTTCCATCAGACTCAGTCACTCCTTCTGCTGGATTGCGAGGTGATGATGACGCCTATGGATTGGCGATTTATCACAGGTATGGAGTTTGGAGGGGAGCTAGTGCCTTGCATGGAGAACATTACCCCTACTACCGTTAGATCCTTATTAGGTATTCCGGCAGAGGCGCTTAAAGGTAGGACTATCCGTTCAGGTTCTTTGAGCGTAGATGCTATGAGTGGGCTTTTGAGTGAGCCCATGCCGGATGATGTCAGGATCAGGGATTGCGTTCTGCGGCGATTGTTCCTGATGATCATTCGAGGCTGCTTCATAGCAGATAACTCTTCCACGGTATCTTTCACTTTGGTCAGCGCCACACGCGATGTGGACCATATAGGAGAGTATGACTGGGGCACCTATACCTTTACCTATTTCCTCTGGGGCATACGTATGCGCTCACAGGGTTTGACCGAGGCTTGGCTAGGGTTTTACCCATTTCTGCTGGTGAGTATTTCTCTTGTTTTTTCCCATTCATAGGTGAAGAGTGTTTACTGATAGCAGATGTTTTGCCATTGTGTTGGCAGTTTTGGGCATATGAGAGTCTCCCATGCTTGCGTCCTATGAGTGTGTCAGGTTTAGATACCTATCCACGAGGACGACGATGGCACCATTCTATTTTGCTGGAGGTCCCTGTAGCTGAGGGCTTCACTCACCGTCAGTGCAAATTGAGTTCGACGGTTGACGCCATCACATGGATTCCCTACTCAGGGGAACATTTGACCATCGACTTTGAGGATGGACACCCGACTGGAGTCGAGTATTTGATTTCCACCAGGAGAGTTCCTCTCTTCATGGATGGAGGCTGGGAGCTCTATTTAGGAGAGCGTGCTATTAGGAGCACCATAGGGGAGATCCGTTTATCGATCTTGCCTCCTGCTAGGCGTCATTGGCCCGTATCACAGTCACCCATCACTGATAACCCATTGTTGGGGGTTGACGGTTTTGCATTATCAGAGGGTCCATGTACTCAGGAGACGTTTCAGCGGTGGTGGTCCCCTCGCACTATTGGAGCCCAGTCCCGCGCCACACAGCTTATGGGGGATATGGTTCCAGGATCCTTGATGATGACGGATTGGGTAGCCTGTGTCCGAGCATCGACTCATATGACCCAAATTGATAGTTTAACCCGACAGTTGGACCAGGCACATATATTTATCCGGCATTTGGGTAGAGATCTAGCAGAGGCGGAGTCATTTGTTCCTTCCAGCTTAGGCTGGCCCCTCAGACGACCCACTTAGTTTTGCCAGCGCAGATCCTCTTCTTTATAGGCCTGACATCCCTATTGATAGTTACTCAGGAGGAGTTACATCAGGTGGACCGGATTGATGACGTGGACATCGAGACCTTAGTCTTCTTCTGATGTATATTCTCGTTATATCTTTTGATAGGCCTCTGTTAGATATTGGGTGGCTGTTCCCCATTCTCGCTATATCTTTTGATTGGCCTCTGTTAGTAGTAGGGCATCTATGGCCCATTTCCCTGTATTTGAATCTGTACAGAGATGATGTATTAGATGATGATATACTTAGGAATGTATGCCTCATTTTTCACTCCCTATATCATATTGCCATCTATTATCTGTTATGCATGTATCATGATATGCATATGTATGTATGTCTAGAGATATTCAGCATTGACCCCTGGATGGTCTTATGACACGGCCCGTACAGATATCTTCATCGACCGTTAGCCGTATAGATCATACCCCACCGTCAGTGGTGGTATTGTGTATGCGATCGTGGTATGATAGCATGTCACCACCAGACAGGGTGAATGTAGATCAGCTGTTGCAGCATACCATGACTTTATTGATGTTTCAGGTTCCCGTAGGGTTTGTAGATGGGATGCTAGAGCATTGGCTACCGGATAGGCAGGTATTTCGATTTGGTACCCATGAGTTGACTCCTACTGTGGAGGAGTATGCACGTTTAACGATGCTACCTTTAGACAGACCTTGCATACAGATGGCTTTGGGAGACATGAGTAGATCTAGACTCTCTCACAGAGTTGCGTAAGTAGAGTAGGCAGACGAAATGACATCTAGCCACGTGATATCCCAAAGATTTTCTCTAGATGATGATTTGGCTTGGAGGATAGCTACTCACAAAATTCCGGGGATTTCACCGCACCGGAGGATTATTGGCGTTTGGCCAGAGTGGATGTACTGATGCTATGCGTACTGTCATATGTCTATATGCCACCATATATGGACGAGATAGACATTGGTGTTATCATGGTCGTGAGAGATCTTAGAGAGGGTCGCACCATTGTACCTATGACTGTAGTAGAGACCCCGCACAAAGATCCTACCATCAGATTTAATCGTCCGGGAGTGTTCTTTGGGAGTTCTGGCCATCTTCGTATGTGTGGTTTATGTCACACTTGAGACCGGTTGGTACCCTTAGACGACATTGGTAATGGTTCACCCATGATGTAGCCATGTCATACTCCTTTCAGCCGTCGGAGTGTACAGATGCTCTGTCTTGGTCCACATTTTTGGCAGATATCAGAGATCCATTCAGCATATTGCCATGCTCAGGGCATTGCTCACCATACAGCTTTATTACTCACGCTCCGGGCATGGACTATCTCCCTCTGGCTGGTTTAAGAGGTGTGACTACTTATCACCCACTAGCCGTGATGTCGCAGTCGATTCGGCCTGTTGATTTTCATCCTTTCGAGGGGGCGATAGTCGTCACTTCTTAATATCTCTCAAAGATAGGACCGATCTCGTGTACGCTTGCTAGGATCGCTGAGATAGCCGCTTTTTCGTGAGCCGCCCAGTTATTCTCTGCAGTAGTATTCCGCATGGATGGAGACAGAGGTTTTATCTACCGCAGCAGATTCTGCAGACGGATAGCGATACGCAGATGATGTAGAGCCCATGGAGGACATCGATACCTACGATATAGCCATATCGCCCGAGACGCAGTTGATAGTTGAGCGGGATAGTGCTATATCCACAGCGGGATGTAGCCATCACAGATCGCAAAGGAGGATTACCACCGGTATATTGATGATCATATATTGATGATCATATGGTCACGATGTAGATGGCTACAGATCTGTTGGGTCGTGTGGATATTCTCGTACAGGAGACCACAGCTTCACCTCCATCTTCTGAGAGGGACGCCATGTTGGGCTTGTTAGCTCGCATATACCCTGACTTGTAGATGAGCTTGTATTTACCTGCACAGACTAGCTTAGCCATTTTGTCATATCTGATTTTATATTGTATATATATCAAACAATATTATATATGACAGAGAAATATATTTTTGGATCACTTCCCTTTTAGATATGCCTTGCTATTTGCTTGATATTTTGCCTGCTGCTTCAGGGCTTGTGGTCTTGATGTATTCTGAATTCCTCCTAGGTGGATGGACATTGAGTTGTCTCTGGATAGTTCAGAATGGATCATCGATCTATATGTATCCCTACCATCTTTGGTGTCTTGGGACTGGTTTCTGGATGGAAATATGTGGAGAGGAGTGTGGCTTTTCTCTCTGAGATTGACCGCACCACAGATGGTCGCCAGTACTTCTATTTAGGAGAAGCCTAGTTAATTCCATCTCTTATGGATTGGTGTTGCTCTTCAAGGTATGACCACAGCTTAGATGGTCGCTGAATCTCCTATTTGGGAGGAGTTTAGGTAATTCCATCCCTTTGGTCCAAGCCAAATGAAATGTAGTGGTATTGAAGGATGATCCCAAGATCAGATTAACAAGGGTTTGTGTTTTGGTAGGGGTGAGACCGCACCATTAATGGCTACCACGTACTCTATTGATGAGGAGATCAGTTTATGTAGTTCAAACACGGTGTAAGGGTTCAACGTCAGATACGGGTCGACATAGTGTAGGAATGTTTTTGGTTGTTTTTGTTTTTGTAAGGGTAGAAATGTTTTGTTGTTTTTGTTTTATACGATCGGGCCATGTGAAATGGTTGCCTCACGTACTCTAATGAAGAGGAGATCGGTCGACGTAGTTCACCCCTCAGGGCGAGAAGAAAATCATAATCCCATGTGCAGGTCAGAGTGCGGGGAGGAGAAAGTTTAATCCTAGGTTGAGGATAAACTGCAGGTATGAGGAGTTTGATCCCAGATATGGGTAGCCAAACTGCAAACGCAAGAGGTTCAATCCGCGGTGGGATGACCTAAGTTGTAGGAACGTAGAGGAGAAAGCCAGGCTGCTGGCTTGAAATGTATGTTTCCCTGAGGGGCAAAGTGTAGGAAAGTTGTAGGTAGTAAAGGGTTAAAGAACCGGAATGACTGGTGACGATGATTATGCACTGGTGTTTTAAATTACTTCAGACATAAGTACTGCTTTCACGGGTCTCGAGTTGATGAGTTGTGGAAATTCATCGCCGTCCATTTCTTGCAATCTGAGAGCGCCTCCTGTCAATACTTCTTTGACAAAAAACGGGCCTTCCCAGTTAGGAGCGAATTTTCCTTTAGCTTGATCTTGGTTGTCAAGAATTTTCTTCAAAACCAAGTCATGTTGTTTAAACTGCCGTAGCCAGACTTTTTTGTTGTAGGATCTGGCGATCCTTTGTTGGTATAACTGACCATGGAAGATAGCCGTGGTTCGCCTTTCGTCTATTAGAGATAATTGGTGATACCTGTCTTGTACCCATTGGTCTTCATCCAGCTGAGCATCTATCAACACTCTGAGGGATTCCATTTCAACTTTAATGGGGAACACTGCTTCCATCCCATAGGTTAAAGCGTAGGGGTTGCCCGATGAAGAATCACGCATTGAGGTTCAGAGGCTAACAGAGTCGAGGCAATAGTCGAGCCAATCTTTGTGGTTGGCGAACATCTTTTGCATAATCTTCTTAATGTTTTTGTTAGCCGCTTAACGGCACCATTCATCTTCGGATGATAGATGACTGAGTTGAGATGTTTGATGTGGAATTTACTGCATAATTCCTCCATCATTATGTTGTTGAGGTTCTTAGCATTGTCTGACACAATCACCTCTGGTTGTCCATATCGACAAACGACATTGTTTCGATGAAAGCAATGATGACTTCTTTGGTAACCTCCGGGAAGGAGGTCGCTTCCACCCACTTGGTAAAGTAGTCGATCATGGTGAAGATAAACCGGATGACCATTATCGGCTTTAGGCTCAATGGGCCCAATAACATCTATTCCCCACATTGAGAAGGGCCAAGGTGAACTCATATTATGGAGTTCTGTGGAGGGGGCATGTATAGCATTCCCATGAACTGCATCGATAGCATCTCCCGACGTGGTCATTGCAATCAGCTTTGAGAGATAGCCAGTAATGTCCAGTCCTTAGGACTTTCTTGACAAGGAGGGGGGCACTCATGTGGGGGCCACAGACTCCGCCATGGATTTCATCCATAAGCCTTTGGGCTTGATCTTTGTCTAAACATCTGAGGAGACCTAGTCCTGCATCTCTTTTGTAGAGCGCACCTCCACTCAGGTAGAACTTCATAGCAAGT
The DNA here is from genome assembly GCA_020205615.1 of Panax quinquefolius. NCBI lineage: Eukaryota > Viridiplantae > Streptophyta > Magnoliopsida > Apiales > Araliaceae > Panax > Panax quinquefolius. The sequence goes on from CM035162.1 coordinate 87,738,593, forward strand.
CGATGGATCCGCCTTTTCTCAGTCGGGCTCGCCTCAGCGGGTGTAGATCCATCTCGCAGATATTCCTTGATATGTTGATACCAAAGATGTTGGATGGGAGGTAGCTCATCCGACACTTCTCCAATGTAGTTCCCATAGGCTGGGGCCTTGTGCAGGGAAACATGACGCTCGACAAGTGTTCCTTGTCTGATATGCGAATCAAGGAGGCCAAAGTTGCTAATTCGTGCGCAAAGTCATTCCTATTGCGAGGAATGTGGAGGAAGGAAATTTTCTCGAACTCCAAAGCCATCTTCAAAACCTGCCGATGGTAAGGCAGCAAATGTAGTTCCTTGGTTTGATAGATTCGGTGGATCGTCGATTACCACGACTAAATCTCCAAGGACGATTAATCACTTCGATGCCCATTGAACGGAAAGTTTTAGCCCCATGACGAGACAACCTTCATATTCACCGTATTGTTGGTCTTCGACAAACTGTAATTTTACTAAGAACGGATATCGCTTGCTCCGAATCAAATACTAGAACTGCTCCAGCTCCAGAACCTTCCATATTAACAGCTTCATCGAAATACATCTTCCATGATTGGCTTGTATCGTACTGAAGGTGTTGCTGTACTATCATTACTCCTTCATCAGGGAAATATGTTTCCAAGGGTTTGAAATCATTGAAGGTCGGTGACCGGTTGATCCGCAATTCCTTGACCTTTGATGGACTTTTTGAGTCACATATACGATGTCAAATTATTGTAGGATCAACCGCCATCCGGACAGTCGGCAATTTAACATAGGTTTGTTGAACACGCATTCTTGAGAGGATCCACGGGATATGAGATGGGTTGTGTGACCATGGAGATAATGTTGTAACCTCATGGAAGCCTATGCTAAAAACACAACACGTCTTTTTTCGATCGAAGAGCGTATTTTATGTTCCTCTTCCTTAACCTTTCTTTGAGATAATAGATAGCTCGTTCTTGGCCTCTATCGTCCTTCTATCCCAAAGACGCAAATTTATGGCATTGTCACTTATGGACGGTATATAAATAGGGTAACATCATCCCGGGTGGCACCAAAATGGGAGCTTTGACTAATTGTTTCTTGATTGTAAGGAAGGCCTTACGACACTCGTCATTCCATTTCATGGAGGAGTTCTTCCTTAATAGCTTGAAGATTGGCTCACAAAGTCACGTGAGTTGGGAGATAAACCCGCTAATGAAATTGATTCTTCCAAAAATCCCCAAATTTCCTTTTTTGTATGAGGAATGGGCATTTGTTGATGGCTTGGATTTTGGCGGGATCCATCTCAATCCCCTTGTGGCTGACTAGAAATCCTTGTAACTTGCCTGATTTAACGCCAAAGGCGCACTTGGCTGGATTCAACTTCAAGTTGTACTTACGCAACCTGTTGAACAACTTTCTGAGATGGCCTATATGGTCGTCCTCCTTCCGGGACTTGACAATGATGTCATCCACGTAGATCTCGATTTCATTGTGCATTAAGTCGTGGAAAAGAGCCATCATAGCTTGTTGATAGGTGGCTCCAGCATTGATGAGGCCGAATGACAACCGTCTATAGCAAAAGGTTCCCCAAGGTGTGATGAAAGAAGTTTTCTCACGATCTTCCTCAGCAACCATGATCTGATGATACCCCGCAAAGTAATCAGCAAAGGAGTACATGTCGTATTGCGCAGTATTGTCAATGAGAATGTGGATAAATGGCATGGGAAAGCTATCTTTTAAGAAAGCATTGTTCAAGTTTTGGTAATCCACGCAAACTCACACCTTCCCTCCAGGTTTAGGCACGGACACAATGTTGGATATCCACTCAGGATATGTAGACACCATTATGATGCCAGCTTGAAATTGTTTCACAATTTCTTCTTTCACCTTTAAACTCCATTCAGGTTTCAATCGCCTGAGTTTCTGCTTGACTGGCTTAAATCCCTCTTTAATGGGAAGGCGATGAAGGACAATGTTAGTGGACAAACCCACCATGTCTTCACGAGACCATGCAAACACATCCTGGAATTGGGTTGATAGCGTAACCATGTCATTCCGTTGGTTTGGGGTAAGGTCTTAACCAATCTGGATTAACTTAGGGCTTTCTAAGGTTCCGAGATTGAAAGAAGTGGTTTGATCAAGGTTGGGTTTGGGATTGTCTTTAATCCATTCTTGAATTTCTGGAGGCACCTCAATGTCATCCTGTATATCCATCAAGGCTGAATTCATCTCTACATCAAAGGTACAATCCTTGTGGAGAAGAGGCACCGTATCTGTAACATTCCAGATTTTTTAAATATAAATTATAAATATTTATTGATTTATATAAATATTTATTGGATGTGGTTAATATTGGATAAATAATTGTTCAATTAGATTGATTTGATTTAGTTAATTATTTAGTTGTTAAATAATTAATATATGGATTGAGTTATGTGATTAAGTGAATTATTTAATAAATTGTTATTAAATAAAGTATGACAAATAACTATGTGATAAAGAGTTATTAAAATAAATTAAAGTAAATTTTAATTTAGTTTTGCCAAACAAGGTTTAAGTATTAATCCTTTAATTTTAAATGGTTTGCCAAACAAAGCCTTATGACTTTTGGATTTCTTTTGAATTTAAATTATTAATTAATTAAATAAAATATATATAATATATATTATTTTGGGTAACTGCTAAATTAATACGATCATTAGTTGAGCGTCAGTTTTATACGTTTTAGTTTTAAAGGTAAGTGTTGGTTTTTAGTTAATATTACGTATAGGCTTTTTTGGCTTAAGTCTAATCAAAATTTGAAGTTTGTCTGAGATAGTTGAGAGAGAGACAGAGAGAGTAAAGCTCTGAGATTATCATTATCAGTGAACAACAAAGTTTTTTTTTAAAATTAACAAAAAGGTAGGTGCTTATAACCTTAATTTATGTGTATGTAATCATATATGTTTCACGCTATATACTTACAAATGAATTTGATAGTCTGTGTTCTTCAACTTTCATGTATAAGTTTTTTACAAAATTCTTCTAAACTATGTGTTGGTAATTGTTATACTAACATTTATATATTTGTATATAATTGTATGCTTAATATATAAATATGATGGTATGCTAAATTACGTATTTAAGAATTTTTTTTTTACAATGGAAACATGTGAGTACGAACTTCAATTGTAGAATTTATCAAAGGTTATATATATATATATATATATATATATATTGTATAACTAACTTTAAATGGGACTATACATGTTAATTGGGATATATATTGGTATACTTGTATGTCAAAGGAAAGGTGTTTTCAAAGAATTAGTCTACGATATTGTTAATTAGTGGTTGGTGATTGGTATATGGATGATTGTTAGCAATTATGTGTAATTTATATTAGTTATACATGTTGTTTTGGGTGAATCATTGTTAAGATTTAAGACAGTAGCTTTGGCTCTGTTCTTCGCTCTGGTTTCTGTGAGTTTTGCTACTTAAACGTCAAAAATTCACGCCCGTCATAAGTTTCAAGTTTATATAGCGCCAAACTCAAATACCTAGTCAAATCTGCTGCACCACAAGTCGGCCCTTGAGTTCAGCCACGGCATGTGAAGTCCCTCAGATAAGTCTCGCAAGCAGAGCGCTATATCGTCACGCCACAATATGCACATATTATAGTTCAAACCGTGGGTATGCGACGCCACTTAGCGTAGAATCTTTCGAAGCGACTTTTCTCTTGCACAAAAGTCTGATATTTTAATGAAATGTTATATGATAAATATTAAGTATGTATTTCTAGTATTATAGTATATTAATACTATAAGTGAACATAAAATTACTAATTAACAAATATTGTTATTAGTTTTAATGGATAGAATTTGATAATGCAATTTATAATCAAGGCATACGTGATGTGGAGATATAGTATGTTGTTATTCTTGATCGATTATGTTATGTTAACACATGTATATCGGATAATTGTGATTTGGATTATAACGGTTTAATCTACGCCAAGGAAAGTTTCTAAACCTATCTTTTACATTAAACAAGTTCTCTAACTCCATACTCTCGTTGAGTTAGTTGTGTTTATACAAGTTTTCTAATCCTAAAGCTTCGTTATGCAAATTTTACATGCTATACTTTATTGAGTAAAGTATTTCCATTAAGCAAACTTAATTGTATCCGATTATTCACGATGATACAAGCTTCCCATCTCCACACTTTCGTTGAGATAGTTATTATGATTATGCAAGTTTTTCCTAACTCTAAACTTGTTATATTAGCATTCAAGTATCGTTATTCTGTTGTATCAGTTTATTGTTCAAGTTATTATTTATTGTGCATGCTTGATATTAAATTCTAAGATGTAACCTTTGTTTAATGTTGTTCAAAGTAAGGTATGATGTGTTATTCAATAGTTATGCTATTAGATTATCCCTAAAGCATGAACTTAAAATGAAATGTTTATTCGATTATGATTATTCAATAACATAGTGTTATTATCTTTATTCAACTAATCCTTAGTTGATGTCCGTTGAACTCTAAATTACCTTGAAGTGTATCCAAACCAAACTATCTTTTGGGGCGGACTTGTACTCAAAATATCGAGATGAACAACCCTATTTATAGGGGTTACACTTAGTTTTGTACTTCTCATTTGAAATGTTTGTATACAATACATGTAACGAAGGGTTGATCCCCTAAGTACCTTAAAGTCATTATGGTCGTATTGACGTGTAAAAGTTTAAGTTGAAAGATTACTTATAAGCTGTGGACAAGGTTCGTGGTCATTAGACCCTTAGTGAATGTTTAAAATGATAATAGAACTCATTGTTCGGGCTTCTATTGAGCCTCGAATGGGCAAGGGATGTTAAGATGTTAATAGGACTTATTATTTAGTTCTATTGAGCCCTTGAATGGGCAAGGAATGTTTAAGATGTTAATAGAATCTATTGTTCGGGCTTCTATTGAGCCCTGAATGGGCAAGAGAATGTAAAAGTTATTCATTGTTATTTCAAGTGAGCCTTGTTTGCTCACTCTTGCTGTAAAATCCTTACGCCTAAAGATGGAAAGGGTGACGTACCTAGCACTAGTAAAGGAAAGGGAAAGATGAACAAGTACTGAAGACTTTTAATAGTTTTGATAGTTTTATTATCAGACTTTGGTTTAAAGGTTGTAATGAAGTTTATTTAAATTTTCCGCATGAATGATTGTTTGTGAAGGTTAGATAACCTGGGAGATATTATTTTATGTAATTCCTGTATGGGCAGGTTTATTATTCAATTTTATTTATAATTGGGTAGTTTTAAATGAATGTTTTGATTACGTGAACACCAAATTTTGAGGTAATGAAGTACCGAGATTTGGGGGTGTCACAGTATCAGCAAGTACAGGCACATCTAAATTCAGAGTCCTGAAACAAAATATACTTTCACTTAGTATATATGAAATGCGTTGATCATACACAGTGTTAGCATATACTGGAAAAATAAACTGCTAATACTGTACAGAAAAGTAAGCAGTTATTATATCTACAGGGCAGAAAGAGTTTTGCCCGCTTTACCCTTGACGACCAATGCAAGGAATGCTGTTCCAATTGGCAAGAGCAAAGTTTGGGTGGACCGCAGTGATGGAGGGATTGTCATCATTCTCCCTATCCCAAATGATGGCCATTACGTCTGGGAAATCATCTTCTGGGGTGTATATGTTGGTATGTTCATCATGAACGATGATGCGTATACCGGACATCATTCGGATGACGTCTTGCTTGATTCTTCGTTCCTCTTCTTCCACTGCGGGATTTGGAACAAAGATTTCTTTTCCTTTCACCGGTACCGGCTTGGGACATAACATAGCCATTACATTGGCTGGCACCTTTACAGGAGGTTATGCGGACTCAGAGTTTGAAGGCGAAGATAAACGCCACATGGTTGAAGCTGAAGGAATCTGCTGATGTTTATGAGGATTCCTGTGGTTAGAACTGGCATGATAGCCTAGCCCAGCTATTCCAGCTTTCCTGGTTAAGTGAATTGGGTACTTGATACCCTGGAAATCTTTACCTAACCCTTGTCCCGGCTTATGACCCAACGACATCATTTCTTGAGTGGCCGACATTACCTCGACAAAAATCTTGGGTTCGGGCAATGGCGCTCTAATAGCATGGTATTGGGTATTGCTTATTTCCAAAGCATGAAAACTGACCGGTTCCACATCTGCATTGGCATTGATGAATGGCATGTCTCCGTGCTTAGGAATCTCCGGTTCAGCGTTGACTGTGACCAGGTTATTGTTGATAATGTATTTCAACTGTTGGTGAAGAGTGGAGGGGACTGCCCCAGCCATATGAATCCATGGTCATCCCAAGAGCAGATTGTATCCCGACTCTGTCTTGAGCACATGGAAAGATACGCAGAATGTGTGAGGACCAAATTTCTCTGACCGAATTTTGCCGGGCTCCATCAAAAGATTTGATAATAGTATGGCTACTCCAAATTCGGTTGAGATTGATGTTCATCTTCATCAAGGTAGCATATGGGCAGATATTCAGAGAGGAACCTCCATCTATTAATACTCCCGCTACCATATATCCGGAGGACAAGACCAATGAAATGCAATGGCTTAACGACCGGCCGGTCGGCTCATGTATGTCATCATCATGAAGGATATCACATTGTTGTTGAAAATGTGATCAACCGAGATGTTGAAACTTTTCAAAGATCCATCGATGTCCAGAATAGGCTTCTTCTAAAACCCTTAACAAGACCTTCCGGTGATTCTCGGAGGTTAAGACCAAGTCCAAAATTGATATTTGTTGTGGAGCTTCTTTCAAGCTTAAAACCACCGTAGCTTCATTATGACCCACAGCGCGGAGAAATTCTTCAATCTTCTCCATGGGTATTTTCCCCTTTGATTTGGTGGTAGGCTTCATCACCCATTGGGGAAGATACAGTGGATTTTCCTTCAACACTGTAGCAGTTGTATGTGAGGTGGATCCTTCACCTTCGCCATAATTCCACGGAATTGTGTGCAAGCTAACAATAGGATATTGTGCTCTGCACGGCAGGTTGATTGGCTCGGGAGCGGCCACTTTCAAAGGATTGTTGATTCCCTTGAGTTGAATTATTGGCATTGTGAGTGATTTGCTAATCCCATCGGGTTTCAACGATATGATCGCTACCACACTCTTCCACTTAGTAGGGCCTCAGATCTTCACTTGCACGTAACACAAGATCGCCGTTCGCTAGGCGCAGGACACCACCGTCGATTAGATTTTGAATAAAGGTATGAGTGCCCAAAGATTCTTTCGTGGCTTGTGACCACGAGACCGGGAGTGATATTGACATACTCCATCGAGTCAGACGCCTCGAACGAGGGTTAATTGGAGGTAGAAGGAACCGATCCTTCCTTCATTGATTAACATATGAAGGATTTCCTCCATAGGTTGGCCCCAGATAGGTGAATTCCCTTTTGTTGGCGAAATCCCGATGGGCTTTGGCATTTTCTCTCTTCGTCACTTTGTCTTCCAGCATTTCATTTTCTGAAAGTGACGAGGGAATATTCATGATAAGAGGTAGGAGACTGGCATGCTCCTGGCTGATTAATTGACGTGTCATTTGATGCAGATAAGTCACCAGTTCCGCCAATTATTCAATTTGTTTGCAGAGAGCTTTTATCTTTCATTCCATTGTGAACTGGAACTTAGCATAATCCCATCTGTCATCACCGTCTTTGATGGTCTGGGAAGAATCACAGCTGAAGTTGTAACTTTGTCCACTGCTCCAATTAATCATGTTAACTCTTCTTCTTTGTGTTGAGGAAGAGGGTTGTCTTAGACGTGAGGTTGATCGGTTTGGTGACCACGATCTCTTCGTTGTCTATCGTGTCCCCGGATCTTGTGTTTCAAGGCCCAACAATCCTCGAGTATCATATTCAAAGTGCCCGGCATGATAAGCACATTTCTAGCAAAGATTGAAACCCCGGCCCATTAGGGCCGGTGGTGGAAGAAGATGTGTGATTTTTTTTCGTGTTGTCGGAAGATTTAAGATGTTCTCGAGGGTATCCCCTAAGGGTGTAAACACCGAGGGCGTTTACTTTCTCCACCTTTTGGTATTGGAGGGTTTACAAACTATGCTGGAAAGGGAGTGTAGTTTCTCCTTTGAATAGGCATGTTCTGATTGCCTTTTTGCCCCTGTAGTATTAGGGAAACATCTTCTTCTTTCTTTTTATGGACCCTTCGGGGGTTGTTCCCATAATTTCCAGATTGGATGTGATCAGCAACAACTTTGAGTGCAGTTAGGTCTTGAATCTTTCCTGACTTCAATCCCAGCTCAGCCATCTCCCCATGTTTGACCATTTCAAAAAATGGTTTGCCGATGCCGGATAAAACTCTCTAATAGAAGGGAGCTTCTTACATGTCTATGAAAGTCATGACCATTTCTGATTCTGTCATGGAAGGACTAACTTAGGCAGCCAGGCGTCTCCACCTCTGAGCATACTCTCTGAAAGACTCGTTAGACTGCTTTCTTGATCTTGGTAATTTGATACCGATCAGAGCCATCCGAGTTTGAAAGTTTGATTGAGTGAGGAAGGCATGTGCTAACTCTTCCCGCCTATGGATTTTGGAGTTGTCTAATCTTGTGTACCACTTGACGGCGGGCTTCCAGTTAGACTCTTTTGGAATAATTGCATTACGAACTTTTCGTCCTCCGCATAAGATCCAAGTTCTCCAATAAACACCTTTTAAATGTGTGTAAGGATCTCCTAACCCGTCATATGAACACCGGAAAAATACACAGATCAAGATATGAAACACTCCGTGTGTTCCAATTCCTTTGATAAGACGAAGGGTCTCTTCCATTTGGAGGACTTTTTGATGTCACCGGTATCGGATCTCCATTGGGATGGGCAAAGATCAAGAGTTTTGTTGGTCGATCCAACTGTGGTTCGTGTATGGCAATAACCGGATTTGCCCTTATGTGAAGGATTCAAGATGTATGCGGTATTTTCCGACCTGTGCAGATCGGTGTAATTTTTTTGAGTAAACAGCCCAAATCAGAATCTGCTTGCTTAATCCGTCGAATTTTTTCATGAGAAACCGGATTAAGTTTAGTCCGGTGGGATGACGACATGATTGATTGTAGGTTCTGTTGCATTTTGGACTTTGAGCGGGTAGTAGGTCCGATTGATTCCTCGTGAAAGACTTGCATAGTTTAGTCTTTATGGGATGTATATAATAACATGCTATGTGATGTGTCCATTTTAGGAATTTTATCCCGCAAAACGGATGTCAGCTGTTTGTAGCATGTTAATTAAAATATGTATGTGTACACACTTCTTCATATTTCTCATTACATAGAGATAGATATGGAATGAAATTACAAGTAATTGTGTTTACCAGTATTTGAAATGAGAGCATGAAGAGACTTTCCTCCGCTTTGGGTTTATCAGAGGTTGACCTATCTTAGGTTACTCTCGTGGCTTTTTGGCATGAAGGTTCTCAAATCATCGCAATCTACTTGACGGGAAGTTAATCCAGTCTTTCAACTTGAGCGAATTTGGGTGGTGCCTTTCCTGAGCCTCGGAGAATTAGTCTTCTCACGAGTCCAATAATCAAACACCGACGGGATAGCCTCCTGGTGGAGGGACCACACAACATACATTCACATACATCGCGTCTCACCGCATGAAAATGATGACATGTGCGAAGCACTAATATCATAGGCAGATATGGTGCGAAGCACTAATATCACAAGCAGTTATGGTGCGAAGCACTAGCATCACAAGCAGTTATGGTGCGAAGCACTAAGTACAATAAGGAAATGCATTCGTACACATTCATCAAATGTAAATGCAACATCCACACACAAGCAGATAACAATTTTGAAAAGATTGTAATAGCGGCTTAAGTCCTCTTACTGGAGTCCCTAGCAGAGTCGCCACCTGTCGACGTTGGAATTTTTGGATGTCTCTTTCCGTTACTTGTTCTTTGGTGTTCTCATTTTAGGTGAGATTTGTTTGAAAAAACAAGTGAAAAAGTTCCGACATGTATAATGTCGACGATGGACTGTTAAGAGTCGCCAGTTGGTTTTTTAAATGGTTGTGCCAACATAACCAAGAAAAGGTTTGCACATTGACCCAGTGATGTGACACTACTAAACGGGTCGGTGAAACCGAGATTCATTAGGGTCCGGGGACTTAGTTATGCGGGGGGAAGGTGTTAGGCACCCCCCGACATCCGTGTTACCACGATGACCGCATCTTTTCAAGAAACTAATATCTGAATGTGTGTGTGTGTGGGTTAATGTGCTGTTATTTGGAAGTAGTGCGAGGCCTCGTCCGCACCTATATACACAGGGTTTGAATTTATGTAAAATTCAATTTTAGCAAGATATGGCAATGATGTTTTATAAAAGGTTTTTCAAACCCCGATGCTCAATAGTAATTGAGACCTTTACACTCCCATTTTATTAAGTGTTCGACTTGGTTGATTTTATTTTATAAATGCAAGGCATCCGTATGAAAATAATATACAAAATGATGTCGACTTCCTCGTGGGTATGGAAACCATCCGAGGAAATTCGACACCGCAGATAATAATTTACAAGTCGCCATATATTTGAAAATGTCCATCACGGAACCGAATCTAGATTCAATAGTCAATGAATGTGATCACATGATTCCTAAGCACAAGATACCGCAATTTTATGAAAGCGAAAGTAAGTATATATATATATAAAAGTTGTAAATATATATATACGCACGGTGATCACCAACCACGAAGCATTTCCATGGGAGATCATAAATGTAAATAAAGTCGTTAAAGCTATCAACCGCCACTTGAGGAAACTCCAAAGTGACGAAAACGTAAATAAAGTCAGAATACGGCCAACCGCCACGAAGGAAACTCCAAAGTGATGTAATGTAAATAAAGTCAGAATACGTTCAACCGCCACTTAAGTAAACTCTAAAGCGTGATTTAAATGTAAAGAAAGTCAGTAAAAGTTTATCAACCACCACGTAAGTAAACTGTGTGGGATATATATATATATATATATATATATATATATATATAAGCAATAAACGCATCGGATGTAAAATTCAGCTTCATCGTAATGTAGTTCGACCTCAGCTCATATATATATATATATATATATATAAAATATTAATAAACGCACTAGATATAAAATCTGTGCTCATCTAACATAGTCCCACCACAGCACAGATATATATATATATATATATATATATATATATATATATATATATATATATATAAAAGCAAGTAAATGCACTAGATCAAAGTCTAGGCTCATCGAATAAAGTCCGACATAATATAAGTATATATATATATAAATAAATGCACTAGATCAAATATATATATATATATATATATAAATATATATATATATATATATATTAAAGCAAATAAACGCCTCGCATCAAGTTCAGCTTAATCGAGGCATAACTCGATAATGTTAGTCAATATATGTAAATATATATATATATATATATATATATATATATATATATATATAGATCGAATGAAACCACTAGATCAAGTCCGGGCAAAAGCAAGCAACACGACTCTCAACTTGTAGAAGGGTGTGTGCAAAGATGAAGAGAAAGACTCTAAAGTGTGTGAGAAGGCTTACAACTAACTCGATAAAGAAGGCTTCTATATCTTTAGAGTGGGTAAACACTTGACTTTTCAGAGGTACAAAAGGGCTATATATGAGCTCGCTGTGTGTTTAGAAGGGAAAGTACATCGCATGGGGTGAGTCTTGCAGAGCAAATCAAGGTGGCTTCCTCGCTTTTTACTCTTGCAAAATGGGCAGCCAAGCCATCTATTTATAGGCAATTTAGTCACAGTGTACTGCTGGATGAGCCGCAAGTGTATTCGAGAGGCAACCCGAGAGGGCCCGGTTTTTGTCGGGTAGGGTCGTCTTCAAAGCACGTGCACTCGTGCAATTGTAATGTCTACTCGAACTTTCGAAGTGCAATCCGCATCCGTTTGAGGTATACAGGACCTATTCGGACCGCCGTTGTTGAGAGTCAGACGATGGCATGGGATTAGAGTTTCAGACGAAGTCATTGAAGATGGGACGATGCCCTCCGGTCTTCAAGCTTCAAATTTCATTCGCTACCCCGCGCAATAGTCACTCGGATTGGTTTAGTCTTGTGGGACATTGTTGCGTAGAGAGACGTGATGTGGCATCGTGTTGACGAGATGACGATGTTGCCCCTCACCGGTGTTATCACGGATCAATGATAAAGCGAGACGTTGCTCAGACTTCGCAGAGATTGGACTGCTGCAATTGTTGAAGGTCCTCATTGTCACCTTTGAGGTGTGTCGGTCTTCCTCAAGTTATTGCCAGGTTGGTGCAGTGTATCTCGTTTGTGAGCGCCGAGATTGAAGTCGATTACATTTAAAACAATCATTTTCGGGTTATCGCCAAATCGCATTCCTTGGGGTTATCACCAAGGTTGATGGCTATTCCTACGGGTGGGACCGAGACCGGATACCTCGGGGTTATCTCCGAGATTAATCGGTCTTCTCCGGTGTGTGTTCCGGTATTGGATCTACAGGCCTCGGGGTTACATCCGAGGTTGGAATTGCTACTCCCAGATTGCGATCCGGGGTTGATGCTGAACTTCTGGTAGTATCCGACATAGAATTGGATCGTCTTTCAGGGTTATCTCTTAAAAGACGAATCTGTCCTCCTGCAATGTTAGTAATAGTGGTACAAAAAATTTTGAGTGTCTACAACAGTAATTGATGGCCAATCAATTAAACAATTAAGTTCAAATCACAATAGACAATCCTCACAATAGAACATAATAATTGATAACGAAACATATTAAAATAAACTACATAATAAGATCCATTGTAATCTCAAACAAAGAATTAGTTCATGATTATTGAATTAAAACTAAGAATCCACAATTGAATAATCATTAAAAGACAAAGATAGAAGAAGATAAGAAGATAGAATCTATTGTCTATAGATTTTAAGCTCCCTCCTTGCTCCTACTTTGATTCTTCAATGGTCTCCAAGTTGCTTCAATCTCCAAATTTAATAAGAACTAGTGTTTTGATCTAATTTACTCTAATATAGTCTAATGGAATCCTCTCTCTCTAATCTAATCTCTCTCCCTTTATCTTAATTTTATGTTAATATATAATTACACACGAAATCAGAGCTCAATCCTATGCCATTTAGACTCCCAAAACCATGCCATCACTCAAAAGTAGTGTTTAAATCAATAAAGGATCCTTCAGGCTTCGAGACCCCCCACCCCGGCGAGGGTATACACTTATAAAACACCACCTTTTGCTGGCATGCCTTCAAAAAACAGATTGAAGACCCCAGCCCGGGTGTAAGTTTGAATATGCATAGCCCCGTGCTAGCCTTCCGATTTTCGACTTTTAGTAAAACTCCATACTTGCTCAAATTTAGCTCCAATGCCTCCCTTTTTCGATCACATGCCACACCAACCATCCTACACATAAAATAACAATAAACAAGTAAAAATGAACATGAAAGTAATGAAGTAACAACGACTAAGCTTGAAATTGACATCGATTCATGGATATAAAATCCGCTTATCAAAATCCCCCAAACTTAAACCTTTGATTGTCCCTCATAAAAACACAAAACAACAATCCTATGCAATGCAACTAATCTACATGCCTACAAATCTTGCAGTAATGACATAAACTAGTCTATTCAACCGGCCTTAGAGAAATCAAGTAAACACGATAATACATCATATCAAAACTCATCATTAATTTCTCAATCAATCATCACAACTTAAACTGTTATTACTGATATAGTGTGTGTGCTCAATATCCATGCTAACTGATATAATGCTAAATACAACACATAATAGATCTCTTTAAAAGCATCATACAGTGCAAACTCACAAAATTCATGAACAAGTTAAATCCAACAAAATTCAAACATCCACCAAATTCAAGAGTCCAATCCGGATACTTATGCTTTACTTTGTATTACTTTGAGGCTTTTTCGCTCTTTTCATCCATGTTTTATTATTTTTATTTATATTATTATTATTATTATTATTATTATTATTATTATTATTATTATTATTATTATTATTATTATTATTATTATTATTATTATTATTCTTTACCATGATTGTGCAATGTCTCATTCCATTAGGCTAACTGTATACCCCTTAGCGAGCTTTCGACCAACGACTCCTGCACTATAAAGACCTTAGGGCTTAGGTGTAAAGACACTCCCTCAGGCGTACTTGCTCAAGTAACAAAGGCCCCGAAACAAGACTAGCCACGATAATTTTTTTCATCTTTTTTTCCTTTTTTTTTCCTTTTTGAATCTTATATATCCGAAATGTTTCCCCCAAACTTAAGTTTTTGTCTAAATTTAGTCATCTACGCTTTTCATGTCTTTCATTCATTCACACTAGTATTATCCTTAAGAAGTCAATTATGTATCAATTTATACTTAATCAATCAACAATTTTTTTCTTGTATATCCTTATTATACCAGTTTCAAACTGAAAAAGACTCAATTTATAACAAGAAATCACATCAAAGCTCTAATAATCAGTACTATACTTATCTTCTCAATTCCAGTCTCATCATTGGCCAAAAATAGCATGTAACTATCTTAATAGCTGGAAACATGCAAGCTGAACTAAATGCAACATAAACACAATAAACTAACTAATATTTTTGCAATTTTTCAATTTTCAATTTTTATTATTTATTTTTTTTCCTAATTTTTTTTATTATAGACATAAATAAAAACTATTTAAAACTACTCTACTATGCAAACTATTATGCTCTTACACTACATGAATGCAAACATATAATAAACCTAAACTAAACAAACATGATAACTTATGAAAAACTAAAACAACTACATAAAACATGCAAAGCTAAACTAATTAACTCCCCCAAACTTAACAATTACAATGTCCTCATTGTAAAATAAAGCATGAAGTAGACGAGGACTTCCCTATAATCATTTAAGCGTGAGGTGATGGTGGCATGGCACAAAGACTGAAAACACCTCCACATCGGAATTTAAAAGGAAGATACTATGTCATGGGCTTAGGCTGGTGGCTTCCCTTTCCATAATCTTTTGCCTGTCCATTGAACCTCCTATACCTGCAATGAAGAGAGACAACATGGATTAGAATAGCACTTCGGATGGTAAGAGAACTTAATAAACAAATTAATTCCTATCTACTAAATAAACTAGTAAAGCATATAAATATAAAAATTCCTGGGTTACCTCCCAGTTAGTGCTTGAATTATAGTCTTTCAGCCTGACTTTGTCTGGTCAACGCTATCCAATTCCTTTTCGGTAATTGAGGAACCATCCATCCATCGAAAATAATGTAGCTTTTGGTAGGTTCCCATTTGTGATAGCCATTGCATTAAAGTCACCTAGCATGCTTTGTTTAGATAAGATCACATTTGAGACTGTTGAACATCTAGGTGTATTCTCCATTGTGTCTATGAATAGACTTTGGAATTGAAGCTTTTCAGACACAACAATCTCTTCTTCTATCTTCTCCAGCTCATTGCACCATGGCTTCGAAGTTGTACTCGCTTTTATTTCACAAGGAGTATTGCCGACGACATGACTACCTAGCGGACAAGGTTTTGCAAATCTAACCAGATCCTTGAACTTTGGTGGAGAAGGCATTTGAGGCATTAATAACATCGGCTCATCCTTGTTAGTACTCATAGTTAGTTCTTCACTGACCTTGTTTTCATTATCCCCACTTGTCTCATCTTTTTCAACATCTCGTGTGTCATCCAGTTGTAGATTTGGCTCGAGTACTTCATCAATCTTGGAATCCTCCAACCTTGAATTATATGTCTTAGTCTCAGAAGACATGTATTGAGGACCATTGGTTGAGGTAGTGACGAGTTGTTCCATCTGATTATTAAAATTTTGGGTTGACAACTCTTGGCTAATCCTCATCTCCTCTAGGTTTGCTATGCCCTTCAATATTACATCCCTCAGATTTAGCTTTTCTTCTTGTTGCAATGGAGGTGGACATGAAAATTTCAGCGTGTATGTTGGATTTGGAGCATAGTATTGGTCTTCATAAGTATCGCTCCATGACGAATCCGGGTGATACCCCCAAACTTGATGATAATTAGCATATGTATAATCGTTAAGGTATTCACCACCGTGTTGTCCGCCCAAAACTAATAAAGTGCATTGAAGACTCCGGATGATTACCAAAGACAATAATTGCAATTAATCGCTATCCTTCGATTACGTTCAATCGCAACAACATCCAATCTCCTCGAAAGTGTCTCAAGTTACTACCGATAATGCGTAAAATGCATTGAGACCATCAATCCCCGCTCCCTCGGGTCGAAGTCATTCTCGTGATACTGGTCATTGATAATTAAATTCGCCATGGTACCGAAAAGAAAGAAAAATAGAAGAGAATTAAATAAAAAAAATATTTAAATTAAGACTAATTTGATTGAAGCTAATATTGGGAAAAATATATTAACTAATTCCCCAAAGAACAACGCCTAAAAACTTCAAATTAAATTATATATTTAAATGAATGAATTTCAAATTATATAATTAAACTACTATTAAATTTTACTAGTTAAATTAAGACCACGAAGATTTAAGATCACAACTTCACTTATTGCTTCATTTAAGTTAACACACTTCTCATCAATTATTCTCTATCGTGAATTGTTAATCAAGAACACTAAAGTAGATAAAATCATCTCTCGATGCATAATACCCATACTCACTTAAATCCACAGATGATAGAATTAAACAAGACACCCTAATAAACTAATCCACTATATCTCTATGTGAATTACAATTAAAAAGGATTTAAAGTACACGTTCTCTATAAGATTACATGCGATGTTAGGTATATCTCCATCCTAGACATAAATTATGTATTCCAATGCCATGTAGAAAACACAATCACATGCTATTATGATTAGATCTAAATCTAAACTTCATCTCTCGAGTTCATATAGATTATCAAGGTAATTGATGGCCAATCAATTAAACAATTAAGTCCAAATCACAATAGACAATCCTCATAATAGAACATAATAATTGATAATAATCATATTAAAATAAACTACATAATAAGATCCATTGTAATCTCAAACAAAGAATTAGTTCATGATTATTAAATTAAAACTAAGAATCCACAATTGAAAAATCATTAAAAGACAAAGATAGAAGAAGATAAGAATATAGAATCTATTGTCTGTAGATTTGAAGCTCCCTCCTTGCTCCTACTTTGAATCTTCAATGGTCTCCAAGTTGCTTCAATCTCCAAATCTAATAAGAACTAGTGTTTTGATCTAATTTACTCTAATCTAATCTAATGGAATCCTCTCTCTCTAATCTAATCTCTCTCCCTTTATCTTGTGTTTGTGTTAATATATAATTACAAACAAAATCTGAGCTCAATCCAATGCCATTTAGACTCCCAAAACCATGCCATCACTCAAAAGTAGTGTTTAAATCAATAAAGGATCCTTCAGGTTTCAGGACCCCCCGCCCCGATGCGGGTATACACTTATAAAACGCCCGCCCCGGCGGGTATGCATTCTACAAAACAGAATTGAAGACCTTCCCTTTTACGGGTGTAAATCTTGAATATGCCCGCCCCGACGGGCTATCCTTCTGATTTCTAACTTTGGTAAAACTCCATACTTGCTCAAATTTAGCTCCAATGCCTCCCTTTTTTGATCACATGCCACACCAACCATCCTACACATAAAATAATAATAAACAAGTAAAAATGAACTTGAAAGCAATGAAGTAACAACGATTAAGCTTGAAATGGACATTGATTCATGGATATAAAATCCATTTATCACATCGATGTAGATCTCTATCTCCTTGTGCATTAAATCATGGAAAAGAACCATAATGGGTCGCTTGTAGGTAGATTCAAAGATTGATGAGGCCAAATGACAATCGTTTATAACAAAAGGTTCCCCAAGGCATGATGAAGGTAGTTTTCTCACTATCCTCTTCAGCGACCATAATTTGATGGTACCCCATAAAGCAATCAGTAAAGGAGTACATGTCGTATTGAGCAGTATTGTTAATGAGAATGTGGAGAAATGGCACGTAAAAGCTATCTTTATGGCAAACTTTATTCGGATCTCAGAATCCACGCAAAATCGCACCTTTCCTCCCCGGGTTTAGGCATAGGGATTATATTAGATAGCCATTCAGTGGTATGTGGACACCATGATGATGCTCGCTCAAAATTATTTCACAATTTCTTCTTTAATCATTAAACTCCACTCAGGTTTTAATCGCGTGAGCTTCTGCCTACCTGACTTGAATCCCTCTTTGATGGGGAGACGATGAATGAATGACAATGTCAGTGGACAAACCCACCATATCTTCATGAGACCATGCAAACACATCCTGGAATTGAGTTAATAGTGTAACAATGTCATTCCTTTGGTTTGGAGTGAGGTCTGTACCAATCTGGATTAGTTTAGGGCTTTCTAAGGTTCCGAGATTGAATGAAGTGGTTTGATCAAGGTTGGGTTTAGGTTTGTCATCGACCCATTCTTTGATCTCTCGAGGTATCTCAATGTCCTATTGTATTTCCATCAAGGCTGAGTCCAACGATTCATCAAAGTTACAATCCTTGTGGAGAAAAAGGCACCTTATCAGCAAGTATAGGCACACCTAAATTGATTCCTAAAACAAAATATGCTTTCACTTAATATATATGAAACATTCAATAATACAAAGTGTTAGCATGTATCGGCAAAATAATTGCTAATCACTGCATGTAAATGTAAGCAATTATGATTATCTATAGGGAAGAAGGAGTATCTGCCCATTTTACCCTTGTCGACCAATGAAAGGAGTGCTGCTCCAATTGTCAAGGGTGAAGTCCCGATGAACTGTAGTGATGGAGGGGCGGTCATCATCCTCCTTCTCCCGAATGATGACCATTACGTTTGGGCAATCATCGTGCCCCGAGGTGTATCTGTTTGTATGTTCATCATCGACAATGATGCGACGTTTGACATCATCATGACGATGTCTTGTTTTTATGTCTCTGTTCCTCTTCTTCCACTTTGGGATTTGGAACCAAGACTTCTTTCCTCTTTACCCAGATCGGTTTAGGAAATAACATAGCCATTACATGGGTAGGCACCTTTACCGGAGACCGTACATGCTCAGGAACTGTAGGTGGAGATAATCGCCGTGGTCAAGCCGAAAGAATCTATTTGTGCTTATAAGGATTCCTCGCAACTAGAACTAGCAAAGATAGCCTAGTCCCACTATCCCAGTTTTGATCGAGATATTGAATAGGGTGCTTGATGCCCCGATTATCTTTGCCCAACCCTTGTCCAAAGTTGATAACCCAATAACTTCATTTCTCGAAAGGGGACATTACTTTGGTAAATCTGGGTATGATAGGTGGCGCCCCAACAGGATGGTAGTAAGTGTTGCTCACCTCTAGGGCATGAAAACCGACCGCTCAACTTGAATTGAAGTCGATGAGTGGTATACCACCTTGTGCAGCAGAAATTCCTACCAACATCGACAAATGACTAGGCTATTGTTGATAATGTATTTAAATTGTTCAAGGGTGGAGGGATCGCCTTACCATATGAATCCACGGTCTTCCCAAGATCAAGGTTGTATCTTGTATCTGTTTTGAGCATGTGAAAAGATATGCAGAATGTATGTGGACCTATCTCCACTGGTAGTTCAATCTCCCCAACAGAGTTTCATCGGGATCCGTCAAAAGCTTTAATAACTGTGTGGCTGCTTCAGATCCGATTGAGATTGATGTTCATCTTCACTAGAGTAGCATAAGGACATATATTCAAAGATGAACCTCCATCTATCAAGACTCCTCCCACCATTTATCCGGAGGACAAAATCACAATGTGCAACGACTTGCAATGACTAGTCCCTTTGGGAGGTATATCATCATCAGTAAAAGATATCACATTGTTGTTAAAAATGTGATCCACCGGGATCGGAATTTCTCAACATCTATCGACTTAGCGGTTGGGCTTTTCCAAAACCCCGAGTAATACCTTCCCGTGATCTTCGGGACGAGAAAACCAAGTCCAATATGGAAATTTGATGTGGAGCTTTCTTAAGCTTAAAACCACCTCGCTTCATTATGGCCCATAGTACGGAGAAATTCTTCCACCTTTTCCATGGGAATCTTCCTATTTAACGTGATGGTAGTCTTCATCACCCGCTGGGGAAGATACAAGTGGATCGTCTTCGATTAATCGTGAGCGCTATATGAGATGTGGATCCTTCAACCCATCCATAATTCCTCAGACACTCGAAATTTTCTTCAGATTCATCATCACTAAAATTGCGCAGGAGGATGATTCGCTCTTTAAGAGGGAACCCCGAAAAGACAATCCAAATCCATACCGATACTACCGTAAGTTCAAAGATCAAACCCCGGATCGCGAAACCGAGTAACCAAATCCAACCCGGAGATAACCCCGAGGCTCGCAGCTATAATACCGAACTCACACCGTAGAAGATCGATTAATCTTGAGATAACCCCGAGGTATCCGGCCTCGGATCCGACCATGGGAATAGCCACCAACCTTGGTGATAACCTCGAGGAATGCGCCTTTGAGATAACCTCAAAATGCTTGTTTCAAATGCGATCAGCCTTCAATCTCTTGCTCACAACGAGATACACTGTACTCAAATTCCAGAATAACATCGGAAGACAGCACACCTCAAAGATGACAATGAGGACCTTTAATAATTGTAAGCGCCCAATCTCAAATAAGTCTCGAGTAACGTCTCATGATCAAATTTCAATCCCATGATAACACCGTGAGGGGAAACATCATCATCTCGTCAAAAACGATTCCACATCACGCTCTCTACGCTTTAACGATGTCCCACAAGGCTAACCAATCCGAGTGACTATATTGTAAGGGGTAATGATGAAAGTTGAAGCTTCAAGACCGGAGGGCATCGCCCCATCTTCAATGACTTCGCACAAACTCTAATCCCATGCCATCGATAAACTCTCAACAACGGCGGTCCAAATAGGTCTTCAGATACCTCAAACGGATGCCCGGATTGCACTTCCGAAAGTTCGAGTGGACATTACAATTGTTTCGAGTGCACGATTTCGAGACGATTCGATTCAAAAACCGGCCAACCCTAAGTTGTTTATGGTACACCTGCGGCTAATATGCCTATAAATAGAGGGATTGGGGTGCTGATTTTGAGATAAAAAGACGGAAAACCTCGCACACAATTCTGGCTCCGAACTTTCATCCATACGTTGTATTTTCACCTTTTTAAACACCTATGAGCTCATATATAGCCTCTTTTGTACCCACAAAAGCCAATGTTTACCCACTCTAAGGATATAGAAGTTTTCTTTATCACCACCGTAAGCCTTCTTACACACTTTAGAGTCGTTTTCTTCATCTTTGCACACACCCTTCTACACGCTGAGAGTCGTGTTACTTGCTTTTTTCCCTAACTTTATTCGTGGTTTTGTTTCATCAGATATTTGTATATATATATATATATATATATATATATTTATATATATTGACTAACATTATCGAAGTTATGCCTTGATTAAGCCTAGACTTTTGGCCCATGCGTTTTACTCGCTTATATATATATATATATATATATATATATATATATATATATATTATATATATATGAACCGTGGCTCTGACTGCTGGATGAGCCCGGATTTATATCCTGCATTTACTAGCTTTTATATATGTATATTTATATTTTATATATATAAACTGTGGGTTTAACTCGTTTCGACGAGCCCGGATTTTACATCCAGGCTTATGCTTATTGCTATATATATATATATATATATATATATATATATATATATATTTATTTATTCTCGTCCTGCCAGGAGTTTCCTTCGTGGCAGTTGATCGCTCTTATGGCTTTATTTACATTTCTGATACCCCATGGAGGTGCTTCGTTGTTGGTGATCCTGTCAGTATATATATATATTTACAACTTTTATATATATACCTGCTTACTGCTTTCATACAAATTGGGGTATCTTGTGCGCCTAGGAATCATGTGATCACAAATTCAACCTATTGGATCTATATTCGGTTCCCGTGATGGACATTTTCAATTGTAGCGCTTTGTAAATTATTCAAGGTTCCAATTTCCTCGATGGTTTCCATACCCACGAGGAAGTCGACATTATTTTGTACATCATTTTCATACGGATGCCTCGTGATTCATAAAATAAAATCAATCAAGCCGAGCACTTAATAAAATGGGAGTGTAAAATGTCTCAATTACTATTGAGCATCGTGGTTTGAAAACCTTTTTATAAAACATCATTGCCATATCTTTCTAAAAATCAATTTTTACATAAATTCAAACCTCATGTATATAGGTGCTAACGAGGCCTCGCACTACTTCTAAATAATGTAACATCGACCCGCACACACACACATTTAGATAATAGTTTCTTGAAAAGAGGCGGTCACCATGGTAATGACGGATGTCTGGGGTGCCTAACACCTTCCCCCAAGATAACCAAGTCCCCGGACCCTAATGAATCTTGGTTTCACCCCACCCGCTTAGCAAAGGTCACATCACCGGGTCAATGTACAAACCTTTTCTCGGTTGTGTTGGTACAACCATTTAAAAACCAATCTGGCGACTCTTCTTATCAGTTCATCGTCGACATTATACATGTCGAACCTTTTTCACTTGTTTTTTCAAACAAATCTCACCTAAAATGAGAACACCAAAGAACAAGTAACTGAAAAGGACACCCAAAAATCCCGACGCCGATTGTGTGGCGACTCACTGGGGACTCCAAAGAAGAGGATTTAATGCATTTCCTTAGTGCACTTAGTGCTTCGCACCATAATCGCTGTGGATGCTAGGTGCTTCGCACCATAATCGCTAGGATATTAGTGCTTCGCACCATATCTGCCTGTGATATTAGTGCTTCACACTTGTCAACATTTTCATGCGGTGAGACGCGATGTATGTGAATGTATGTTGTGTGGTCCCTCCATCAGGAGGCTATCCCGTCGGTGTTTCATTACTGGACTCGTGAGAAGACTAATTCTCCGAGGCTCGTGAAAGGCACCACCCAAATTCGCTTCCCAGCTTAAAAGACCGGATTAACTTCCCGTCAAGTAGATTGTGATGATTTGGGGAACCTTCATGCCAAAAAGTCATGGAGTAACCTAAGATAGGTCACCGATAAACCCAAAGCAAGAGGAAAGTCTCTTCATGCTCTCATTTTAATTACTTGTAAACACAATTACTTGTAATTTCATTCCATATCTATCTCCATGTAATGAGAAATATGAAGAAGTGTGTACACATACATATTTTAATTAACATGCTACAAATATCGACATCCGCTTTTGCAGGATAAAATTCTAAAATGGACACATCACGAAGCATGTTATTATAAACATTCCCTAAAGACTAAACTATGTCGCTTTTTCGCAGGGAATCAATCGGACCTACTACTCGCTCAAAGTCCAAAAAGGCAATAGCTACACAGCTAATCATGTCGTCATTCGACCCGCATCGAACTTAATCTAGTTTCTAGCAAAGAATTGATTTGATTAAGCAAATAAATTACAAATTTGGTTGTTTCTACTCAAAGAATTACACCACCACATGTGGTCGAAAATACTGCATACATATTGAATCCTCCACACAAAGAGGAATCCGGTGTCATTACCATACCCGAACCACAGCTTGACACGACCAACAAAAACTCTTGATGTCTGCCCATCCCACTAGAGATCCGATAATCGGTGACATCAAAAGAAAGTCCTCCAAATGGAAGAGACCCTTCGCGTGCTATCAAAGGAATTGGAACATACGGAGTGTTTCATATGCCGATCCGTGTATTTTTCCGGTGTTCATTATCCAAAAAATTTAAAACTCCCCGACTTTTGAAAAATATGATGGGTTAGAGATCCTTACACACATTTAAAAGTGTTTATTGGAGAACTTGGATCCCATGCAGAGGATGAAAACTCGTAATGCAATTGTTCTAAAAAGTCTAACCGGAGATGCCCGTTGTGGTACACAAGATTAGACAACTCCAAAATCCATAGTTGGGAAGAGCTAGCAAATGCCTTCCTCACTCAATACAAATTTTCAAACTCGGATGGCTCCCCGACGCAGATCAAATTACCAAGATCAAGAAATAGTCTAACGAGTCTTTCAGAGAGTATGCTCAGAGGTGGAGACGCTCTGGTCGCCCAAGTTAGTCCCGCCATTACGTAATCGTAAATGGTCATGACTTTCATACATACAAGAAGCACCCTTCTATGAGAGAGTTTTAGTCGGCATCGGCAAACCATTTTCCTCAAATGGTCAAACATGGGGAGACGGGCCGAGATGGGATTGAAGTTAGGAAAGATTCAAGACCTAGTCTGACTCAAAGTCTGTCACGATCACATCCAACTGGAAATTATGGGAACAACCCCTGAGGGTCCATAAAAAGAAAGAAGAAGATGTTTCCTAATACCACAGGGCAAAAGGTAATCGTAACATGCCTATTCAAAGGAGAAACTACACTCCTTTTCCAAAGATAGTCCTCAGAAACCTCCAATACCAAAAAGGTGGAGAAGCAAATGCCCTCGAGTGTTTACACCCTAGGGGATACCTCGAGAACATCTTAAATCTTCCGACAACACGTAAGAAAATCACACATCTTCTTCCACCAACCAAATTTCTAATGGATTCGGGTTTCAATGTCGCTAGAAATGTGCTTATCATGTCTGGGCAAATTGGACATGATACTCTGTGGATTGTTGGGCCTCAAACACAAGATCCAGGACCTCGATAGACAACGGGAGATCAGAGTCACCAAACCCAATCAATTTCATGTTCAAGACAACCCTCTTCCTCAACACAAAGAAGAAGAGGTCAACATGATTAATTGGAGCAAATGGATGAGTTCCAACTTCAAACTATGATTCTTCCTGCACCATCAAAGATGGTGATGACAGATGGGATTATGCTAAGTTCCAGCTCACAATGGAACGAAAGATGAAAGCTCTCAAGCAAAACAAATTGAACAAATGGCGGAACTAGTGACTTATCAAAGATCAATCGACTCACCATAATTAATCACCCAGAGCATGCTAGTCTCCTACCTCTTGTCATGAATATTCCCTCGTCACTTTTAGAAAATGAAATGGTGGAAGACAAAGTGATTTAAGAGAGCAAATGCCAAAGCCCATCTGGATTTCGCCAACAAAAGGGAATTTATCTATTTGGGCCAACCTATGGAGGAAATCCTTCATATGCTAATCAATGAAGGAAGGATCTGGTTCCTTCTACCTCCAATCAACCCTCATTCAGATTCGGCACAACTCGATGGAGTGTGTCAATATCACTCCCGCCTCGCGATCACAAAGATGTAAAAATGTTGGGCACTCCGCCACCTTATTCAAAATCTAATCGACAATGGTGTTCGCACCTTAGCGAGATGATTTACATCAGACACGTGCAAGTGAGGATGCGTGCCTACTAAGTGGAAAAGTGTGGTAGAAGTTATATCCCACCTAAATCGATGGGATTAATACATTGCTTTCACAATGCTAATAATTCAACTCAAGGGATGCAATAATCCTTTGAAAGTGGACACCCCGAGCTAATCAACTTGCCGCAAGAAAGCACAATATCCTATTTTTAGCTTGCGTACAGTTCCATGGAATTATGGAGAAGGCGAAGGATCCACTCACAAACAACTCGCCATAAAGGTCGAAGGAAAATCCATCGATCATCCCCAACGGTGATGAAGCCTACCACAAAATCAAAGGAAAAATACCCATGGAGAAGATTGAAAATTCCTCCGCTACCGTGGGTCATAACGGTTACGGTGGTTTTAAGCTCGAAAGAAGCTCCACAACAAATATCAATTTTGGACTTGGTCCTAACTTCCGAGAATCACCCAAGGTCTTGCTAAAGGTTTTAGAAGAAGTTTATTTACCGACATCAAGTGGATACTAAAAGTTTCAACATCCGGTTGATCACATTTTCAACAACAATGTGATATCCTTCATCGATGATGACATACCGCCTCAAGGGACCTGGCCATCGCAAGCTATTACACATCATGTATTGTCCTCAGATATATGGTAGCTTAAGTCTTAATAGATGGAGGTTCCTCTCTCAATATCTCGCCCATATGCTACTTTGGTGAAGATGAACATCAATCTCAACCGAATTCGAGAGTATCCATACTATCATCAAAGCTTTTGATGGAGCCCACCGTAAATTCTACTGAGTAATTGAGTCGCCAATCAAAATTGGTCCTCACACATTCTCGCGATCTTTCCATGTGCTCAAGATAGATTCGGATACAACCGCCTTGGGACGCACCATGGATTCACACGGTCAAGCCCCTCCACTCTTCACCAACAAATGAAATACATTATCAACAATACCGGTCACAAATAAACGCCGAACCGAGATTCCTCAAGACGAGACATGCCATTCATCAATGCCAATACCGATGTGGAACCAACCATCGGGCCATGCTTTGAAATAAGCAACACCCAATACCATGCTATTGGAACACCACCGCCTCAACCCAAGATTTTGCCAAGTAATGACTACCACTCAAGAAATGATGTCGCTGGGTCATAAGCCGTGACAAGGGTCAGTAAAGATCGCTGTGGTATCAAGTACCCAATTCGCTTAACCAGCAAACTAGAATAAATGGGCTAGGTTATTCGCCAGCTTCTAGTCACAGAATCCTCATAAACATCAAGCAGATTCCTTTAGCTTCAACCATGTGGCTTATCTTCGCTTCTTCAAACTCGAGTCCGCACAACCTCCCCGTAGAAGGTGCCAACCAATGTAATGGCTATGTTATGTCTAAACCAAGACTGGTGAAAGGGAAAGAAATCTTTGTTCCAAATCCCGCAAAGGGAAGAAGAGGAACAAATAATTAAGAAAGACGTCATACACGATGATGTCCCAGATAATAATCATCGCTTTATGATGAAGCATACCAACAAATAAACCCTGTAAGATGATTGCCAGACGTAATGGTCATCATACGGATAGTGGAGGATGATGACAATCCCTCCATCATCATGGCCCACCTAGATTTTGTTTCTCGCCAATTGGAACAAAGATTCTAAAGATCGGGTCGTCAAGGGTAAAGCGTAGAAACTCTTTTCATCTCTATAGATATAATAACCGCTTATTTTTCTCAGACATTATTAGCAGCTTTATTTTACCAAGATATGCTAACATTGTGTATGATCAACACATTTCATATATACTAAGTGAAAGCATATTTTGTTTTAGGACTCTAAACTTAGATGTGCCTCAGATTGTCGACACGATGCTCTCCTCCATAAGGATCAGACTTTGATGTAGAGATGAATTCAAACTTTGATGGATATATAGGATGACATTGAGGTGCCTCCGTAAATTAAAGAATGGTTCAAAGACAAACCCAAACCCAACCTCGATCAAACCACTTTTCAATCTCTAACCTTAGAAAGCCCTAAGTTAATCCAGATTGGTTCGTGACACTTACCCTAAACCAACTGGAATGACATGGTTACGCTTATTAACCCAATTCCAGATGTGTTTGCATGGTCTCATGAAGACATGGTGGGTTTGTCCACCGACATTGTCCTTCATCGCCTTCCCATTAAAGAGGGATTTAAGCCACCAAGCGTAAACTCAAAGCGATTGAAACTCGAGTGGAGTTTAAAGGTGAAAGAAGAAATTGTGAAACAATTTCAAGTCGCATCATCATGGTGTCTACATATCCCGAGTGGATATCCAACATCGTGTCCCGCGTGCTCCAAAACCCGAGAGGAAGGTGCGAGTTTATGTGGATTATCGAGACTTGAATAAAGCTTGCTTAAAAGATGCCTTTTCCCGTGCCATTTATCCACATTCTCATCGATAATCATCGCGCAATACATACATGTACCTTTGTCGATTGCTTTCATGGGTACCATCGATCACGGTTGCCGAGGAAGATCGTGGAGAAGACCGCTTCATCACTGGGAACTTTTTGCTATAGACGGTTGTCATTCTACTCATCAATGCCGTGAGCCACCTATCAACGAGCTACATGATGGCTCTTTTTCCACGACTTAATGCATAAAGAGATAGAGATCTACGTGGATGACATCATTGTCAAGTCCCTAAGGAGGATGACCATATGACCATCTCGTAAAAGTTGTTCAACAGGTTGCGTAAGTACAACTTGAAGTTGAATCCAAATAAGTGCGCCTTTGGTGTTAAATCGCAAGTTGCTAGGATTTCTAGTCACCACAAAGGGATTGAGTGGATCCCGCAAAAATCCAAGCCATCACCGAAATGCCCATTCTCTATTGCAGAAGGAAATACGGGATTTTTGGGGAGAATCAACTTCATCAAAGAAGTTTATCTCCCAACTCACAACAACACGTGAGCCAATCTTCATGCTTATTAAGGAAGAACTCCTCCATGAAATGGAATGACGAGTGTCAAAAAGCCTTCCTTACAATCAAGAAACATCAAGTCAAAGATCCTGCCTTGGTACCACCTGTGGATGATGTTCCCCTGCTTATGTACTCCGCCCATAAGTGACAATGCCATGGGTCGCATACGAGACAGTAAAATGATAGAGGCCAAGAACGAGCTATCTATTACCTCAACAAAAGGTTCAAAGAATAGTGAACACAAGTACACTCGATCGAAAAGACGGTTCAGGTTTTTTTAGCATGGGCCTCCATGAGGTTACAACATTACCTCCATGGTCACACAACCCATCTCATATCCCGCTGTAGATCCTCTCAAGTACGTGTTCAAAGAAACCCATGTTAAATTGGCGGACGTCCAGATGGAAGTTGATCCTACAACAATTTGACATCGATATGTGACTCAAAAGTCCATCAAAGGTCAAGGAATCATGATCAATCGTCGCCACACCTTCGTGGGATTTCAAACCTTGGAAACATATTTTCGATGAAGGAGTAATGATGACAAGGCAAAGAACACCATCAAGACGATACACGCCAACCACGGAAGATGTATTTTGATGGAGCTATTAATATGGAAGGTTCTCGAGCCGGAGCAGCTTCTAGTATCCGAGCATGGGGAGTGGTATCCGCTGTCAGCCAAATTACAGCTTGTCGCCACCAACAATACTACCGAAAGTATGAAGGTCGTCTCATGGGGCTAAACTTACCCGCTCAATGGGCATTAAAGTGTTAATCTGCCTTTGGAGATTCAGAGTTGGTAATCAAACAATCCACCGTAATCTATCAAACCAAGGAACTACATTTGTCGCCTTTACCATCTGCAGGTTTGAAGATGGCTTTTGAGTTTCAAGAAATCTCCTTTCTACACATTCCTCGTAATAGGAATGAATTCGTGGACGATTAGCAACTTTGGCCTCCTCGATTCGAGATATCGCGTATAAGGAACACTTGTCGAGCTCCCAATTTCTTACATAAGGCCCCCAAATTTTATGGGAATTATGTTGAGAAGTATCGGATGAGCTACCTCCCATCCAACATCCTGGTATCAAAGATATCAAGGAATATCTACTTAGACGGATCTACACCCACCGAGGCGAGCCCGATCGAGAAAAGGCGATCCATAGACTTTGCTATGAAATTCTACCCGAGTGGAGATGCGCCTACAAAAGAGATGCAGGAATAGGTCTCCTCAGACAAGTTTAGACAAAGATCAAGCCCAAAGGCTTATGGATGAAATCCATATGGAGTCTGTGGCCCCCACACGAGTGGCTCCCTCCTTGTCAAGAAAGTCCTCGTGGACGGACATTATCACTATCTCTCAAAGTCGATCGCAACGACCACGCTAAAAGATGCTATCAAGCGATTCATGGGAATGCTATACACGCCTCCACGTGAACTCCACAATATGAGTTCACCTCGCCCTTCTCAATGTGGGGAATGGACGTTATCGGCCCATCGAGCCTAAAGCCATAATGGTCATCAATTTATCTTCACCATGATCGACTACTTTACCAAGTGGGTAGAAGTAGCCTCCTTCCCTGTGGTTACTAAAGAAGTCATCATTGCTTTCATCGTAAACAATGTCATTTGTCGATATGGACAACCGTGAGGTGATTGTGTCGACAATGCTAAGAACCTCAACAAAAAAAAATGATGGAGGAATTATGCAAGAAATTCCACATCAAACATCTCAACTCTGTCATCTATCGTCCTAAAGATGAACGGCTGTTGAAGCGCCTAACAAAAAACATCAAGAAGATTATGAAAAGATGTCCGCCAACCACAAAGATTGGCCTCGACCTATTGCTCTCCGACTTTTTAGCCTACGTAACCTCAATGCACACTTCCACCGGGCAACCCCTCACGCTTTAACCTATGGGATGGAAGCAAAGGCTCCCCATAGAAGTTGAGATGGAATCTCTCGTAGTGTCGATCGACGCCACCGGATGAAGACCAATGGGTACAAGACAGTATCACCAATTGTCTCTAATAGATTTAAAAGGCGAAACCGCGCTATCTTCCATGGTCATTATATCGCAAAGGATCGCCAGATCCTACAACAAAAAAGTCCAAAGCTACTAATAGCTTTAAACAATACGACTTGGTTTTGAAGAAGATTCTTCGACAACCAAGATCAAAGCTAAAGGAAAATTCGCTCCTAATCTGGAAGGCCCGCTTATTGTCAAAGAAGTATCGACAGAGGCGCCTCAGACAGTAAGAAATGGATGGCGATGAATTTCCACAACTCATCAACTCGCATAACCGTGAAACGGTATTATGTCCAAGTAACCAACAAACAACCTCGTGCATAATCATCGATCACCACCATTCCTGCTTCTTTAACCCTTTACCACATACAACTTTCTACACTTTGCCCCTCGTGGAAACATACTTTTCAAGCAAAGCATTTTGCTTTCTCCTTCATCATACCATATAACTTAGGTCATCCCACCTCTGATTGAACCTCTTACGCTATAGCTTCATACCATATCCGGGATCAAACTCCCTCATACCTCGCAGCTTATCCTCAACCTAGATTAAACTTTCTCCTCCCCGCACTCGACTCCACATATGGATTACGCTTTTCTTCTCGCCGAGGGGCTTAACTACGTCGACCGATCTCCTCTTCAATAGAGTACATGTAGGTAACCATTTCATACGGCCTTGGCCGCAATAAAACAAAAACAAAAAAACATTCCTACTACAAAAAAAAAAAAACACAAAACATTCCTACACCATGTCACTATATACATGGTTGAACCTCTTACACCTGTGTTCGAATTCACGCAGACCGATCTCCCTTCAATAGAGTACGTAGTACCATTCATGGTGCGGCCTCACCCCTACCAAAACACAAACCATTGTCAACCGGCACTGGATCATCCTTCAATCCACTACATTTCATTCGCTTCGCACCAAAGGGATGGAATTACCTCAACTCCTCCCAAATAGAGATTCAAGACCATCTAAGTCATGGTCATACCTCAAGAGCAACACCAATCCATAAGAGATGGAATTAACTAGGCTTCTCCTAAATAGAAGTATCATGCACCATCCGTGAAAGCTATTAATCTCGTAGAGGAAAGCCACACCTCTCTACACATTTCCATTCGTAAACAAGTCCCAAGACACCAAAGATGGTAGGATACATAGATCGATGATCCATTCTGAACTATCCAGAGACAACTCAATGTCCATCCACCCAAGAGGAATTCGTAATACATCAAGATCACAAGCCCTCAAGAAGCAGAAAAATATCAAGCAAATAAGAAGGCATATCTAAAAGGGAAGTGATCCAAAATATATTTCCTCATCATATATAATGTTGTTTGATATATACAATGTAAATCGTATACGACAAAATGGCTATGTTTAGTCTGCAGGCAGTAAATACAAGCTCATCTACAAGTCGTGGTATATGCGAGCCAACAAGCTTCCAACATGGCATCCTCTCCTGAAGAAGGAGGTGAAGTCAGTGGTCTCCTGCATACGAGAATATCCACACGACCCAACAGATCTCATAGCCATCTCGTGATGACGACTATATGATCATCAATATAAGCGCTCATCTTCGCGATCATGCCAGTAGGTAAGGACCTCATCAAAGATTATTCGTGACGGCTACATCCCGGCAAGATATAGCACTATCCCGCCAACTATCACTGCACATCTCGGCCGATATAGCCTCATCCCGCCAACAACAACAGATATCTCTCAACTAAGCTAATGCGCCTGCCTCTTCAATAGAGCTATCCCTCACATCAAGAGCGCCAACATCATAGATCGAATCGATCTCTCAAAGGTCATCGATGAAGACTCGCTTAAGTATCGCGGTCGAAAGTGTCAATCACAAAAGTACTCGTACAAGGAGAATCTAAAGAAATGTCGGCAACCCAAAGAATGTGCTCCTCCTCGATGTAGGTATCAATGTCCTCCATAGCTCTACATCGCTCTAACTCGCTCTCCCAGATCGCAAATACACCGCTATAGCCGATAAAATCTCCGCTCCATCCACGCGAATACTCGCATAATAACCGGACGACCGCAGAAAAAGAAGTTATCTCACGCCGATCCCAACAAGCGATACACACGGATCTGGTCTTCATCACGAGAGATATCGAGAAGTTCAAT
The DNA here is from genome assembly GCA_020205615.1 of Panax quinquefolius. Lineage (NCBI taxonomy): Eukaryota > Viridiplantae > Streptophyta > Magnoliopsida > Apiales > Araliaceae > Panax > Panax quinquefolius. The sequence continues at coordinate 87,771,227 of CM035162.1, forward strand.
GACACCTATCGCCTCAAAAGGATGAAAATCTCGAACCGGTCAAATCGCGACATCATCACTACCTAATGGGTGATAAGTAGTCACACCTCAAGCCAGTTGTAGGGAGGAAGTCCATGCCCGAGCGTGAGTAATGAAGTCAGATGGTGAGCAAAGCCCCCAGCACAAGAATATGCTAAATGGATCTCTCGATATCCGCCAAAATGCGACCAGATCGAGCATCTCAGACACACCTCGATGGTCGAAAAAGAGTATTACATATAGCCACATCATGGGGAGAAGTAATACCCATGTCGTTTCTAAGTGGTACCAACCCGTCTCAAGTGTGACATAAACCACACATACAAAGATGATCAACTCCCCGTGAACACTCCCTTAGGATAAGTGCAAGAAGAGATACCGATCGCAGGTCTCTCGCCATAATCATAGGTACAATGGTACGACCTCCCGAGAGCTTCTCATACCATGATAACACCTATGTCTATCTCATCCATATATCGCGGCATATGTATATACGATACAGACACATAAAGATCAAGACATCAACTCGCCAAACGCCTAATGATCCTCCCATGGTGAAATCCTTCAATGACATCGTGAATAGCTATCCTCCGCGCCAAATCACGCATGTAAAATGTCGAGAGATCACACGGCCAGATGTCACCATCCCGCACCACTCTACGCCTCAATCCGTGAGAGTCATGAATCGCCTACTCATATCTCCCAAAGCCAGATGCACGCAAGGTCTATCTAAAGGCAAGATCATCAAACGTGCATACCTCCCAATAGTAGAGTCAACCCATGGGTGCCAAATGGAATACTCGCCTATATCAGTAGCCAATGCTCTAAGATCCCGCTCATAAAAACGCAGAACTAAACATCAAAAGGGTCATGGCGTGCGCAAAGAATCGATCTATGGTCACCTTATTCGGTGGTGACATGCTATCGTACTCACGCATCGTGATACCTAATGCCACCACTAACGGTGGGTATGATCTATATGGCTTAATCGTCAAGAAGACATCCGGCGCGGCTATGTCATAAGACCATCCAGGGTCAATGCCTTAATATCTCTAGATATACATACATATGCATAATATGATACACGATAATGATAATGGATGGCAATATGATATAGGAATGAAAAAATGGTGCATACATTCCTAAATATATCATCATCTAATACATCATCTCATACATAACACATAACATGGAAAATGGGGGCACAGAACGCCTACTACTAACAGAGGCCTATCAAAAGATATAGCGAGAATGGGGAACAACCACCCAATATCTAACAGAGGCCTATCAAAAGATATAACGAGAATATACATCAAGAAGACCATGGGTCTCATGTTCACATCCTCAATCTCGTCCACATGATGTAACTCCTCCCGAGTCATCGGATCTCTATCATCAGGATGTCAAAGCCTATAAAGAGGAGGATCTCACACGCAAAACCAAATGGGTCATCCGAGGGGCCAAAGACCGAAATGGAAGGAACAAATGATTCCGCCTCTATGGATCTCTCCCCAAATGCCGAAATAAATATGTGTGCTCGATCCAATCGCCGAAGTCAAGCTATCAACTGGGTCATATGAGTTTCGGAGTTCTCGACACAAGCTACCCAATCTATCATCATCAAAGATCCCGGAACCATATCCCCTATAAACCGTGTGGCATGGATCGGGCTCCAATAGTGCGAGGGGACCACCAACGCCGAATATCTCCGAGTACATGGACCTCCGATAAATGCAAAACCGCTAACCTCAACAATGGGATATCGTTGATGGTGACTATGAGACGAAAGCCAACGACGCTCGACAGAGGCAAGATCGGCAGATACCTGAATCTCCCCAGTGGTGCTCCTAATAAGACGCTCTCCTAAATAGAGCTCCCAACTTCCATATGGAAGAGAGGAACTCTCCGGTGGAAATCAAATACTCGACTTCAAAGTAGGGTGTCCATCCTCAAACCGATGGTCAAATGATCCTCGAATATAGGAATCCATGATGGCTACCCGGTCACAAGAACTCCAACCAGACTAGAATGAGTGAACGAAGCCCTCAGATACATAGGACCTCCGCAAAATAGAATGGTGCCATCGCTCATCCTCGTGGATAGGTATCTAAACCTAACACACTCATAGGACGTAAAACACGGGAAGCCTCTCATAGGCCCAAAATCGCCAAACAATGGCAAAACATCTCGCTATCAAGAAACACTTTAACCTATGAATAAAAAAAGACAAGAGAAATACTCACCAAAGCAGAAATGGGTAAAATCCTAGCCAAGCCTCTATTAAACCCCTCGAGAAGCGCAGACGCATGCCCGGAGGAAATAGGCAAAGGTGTAAGAGCCCCAATCATACTCTCCTATACGGTCCACATCGCGGGAATACCGACCAAAGCGAAAAAGATACCGTGGAAGAGTTATTCACATGGCAAGCCTCAATGATCATCGAACAATCGCCGCAGTAACGCGATCCTCGATCCTCACATCATCGTGCATGGGCTCACCAATAGCCCGCTCATAACATCTACGCCAAAGGACCGAAATGGACAGCCCCGCTTGAAGCGCCTCCCACGGTAACTCCTAATAAGGATCTCGATTACAGAGGGTAATATTCGCCATGCAAGGCAATCGCCCCTCCAAACTCCATACCGTGATAAATCGCCAATCCATAGGCGCCATCATCACCTCACAATCCAAGCCAGGGAGTGATCGAAGTCCGATGAAACCATCGCCGATAATGCCCCGAGGTAACCCTGTGGACAACGACGGGAAGGATGGAGAAAAATGCCCCAAATCCCCACTCACGCACTATCGCTTCATAATCGTGATGAAGTTACCGGTACATGGAGGATGCTAAACCAGCCCCCGAGGTCAGTAAACCTAGAACCTACATGAAATGCAGATCAACATCGTAACCCTTTAATCCTCATCAATAGAAAGAAGGAAGATAAAGTCTAACGCCATACCTCGTTAAGATGCAAATACATCGACGGATGTTCACCCAAATCACCCAAAGAACTCCGGGTTCACCACCCGATGCTCTAAGCTCTCCGCGTAGGGATATGTGCAGCCAGGAGCGGATCCTCATCTAATATCCTCCTCGCCCTCAACGTCCGGAACATCTACCGGATAGACGTAATCACGGCCTCCACCAACCGACGAGGTCAGGGTCCGACAGAACTGAGGACGAGGCACTTCGTAAGCTCCTCCGCAGATGCCAGCTTAAGCGGTCCTCATAAGAACCGCTTACCGATCCGATCCATAATATCCGGACAAAAAGTCTCCAAATCACCTCAAAAGCGGTGGTATTTCACTGAGCTTTTAAAATGCATTATATGACTATATGCATGCATTTATTTACTTTTAACATATAATAGAGTTAAAATGCAATGACTCACCCAATGCCTACATTTGGAAAATTTTGCCATAGTCCCCTTTGAAAATAGGACTATCCACGCACATTAGTGCATGCGCTAGTGGCCATTCAAGAAAGACACCGTCCCCAAAGTCATATATATAATATATGCATTAAAAAATCAAAATCATCATGCATAAGGCCAACCTCAATGCTAGAGTATTTTGCTTTTCTACTTTTGCTCATTGGACCTCAAATAGATAAAAAATAGCGGTAGTTAAAAGGGCCAATTGATCTGCCCTCAAAAGTCAAATTTTTTCACATCATTATGTTCAAAGATGGTTTAATACTAACATTTACTATGTCAATATTTTATCAAGTCATTTCGAGTGCATACATAATCACTACTATGTGTTTAGATGCATTTGCACATGATAACTCACTAATCGAAAAACTATGAGCGACAAAATCTGATAAAAATACATGACATATCGCTACTCGTGATAGTGGTAGAACACTTGTTCTAGAGTTATTTGAGTGTTCTCATACACCAACCGCTTTCATATTCCTCAACTGGATTCCCTACGACGGGTCATAACGCAATGCCGGCCGATCTACATCGCCGTCAAGGTCAAACAACCTCGACAATCTCCTCACGTAGTTTCACCCATCGGGATTCATTACACGAAGGTCAAGCAATCTTGACAAGATATCCCACGTGATGTTTCTTCGCCTGCTGATTCACACGCCAACGGAAGGTCAAAACATCCCCGATAAAGATTTGGTCATGTTGGCAAGAATCCAACAGTAATCAGCGACATATTCCTGACGATACTAACTAGAGAGATCAACATTATCAAAGAGGATAGATGATGGAATATGTTACACACATCCTCAAACACTGCCAAGCTTTATCCCCAATAGCATCTTCTTGCATATAAGAGATACCCCTTCAGATCAAGTCGCTATCAGAACATGAAATTGGTGATAACTCTAAACATCAACATCCCAATGATTCTGGGCCATTATCGATTCCGTCAAGATTTGGGCTAATCCCCAAATAAGCAACAG